>KI915063.1:636012-651425 GCA_000473445.2 Anopheles farauti
AAAAAAAAATGCGAAACATCTACGTAATACCTTTCGAGTCGAGGACGCCTCGTTTTAACCCCCGGAGTAGTTACGCTTATACGTATATGTATAGATGCGGGTATACAAGTATGCGTTATAGGCGTTATAGGCAGAGGCATTCGACATCAGGACGTAAAATAAAGCAGTTGGTTTTGCAAATCGCTCCGCTCGAATCGTTATTATATATTATCAATCTTAATAAGAGGTTTATTTTGAATAACCTTTCGAACAAAATGAAACATATAATATACTTATATATCTGCTCGAATGGCAGAAATATGCTACAAAGTACAGTAGGGTTATGCATAAAATGGTCTCTCTGCATTGTAAATCTGAGTGTGATACAGTAAACAGAATGTTATCAATTTTGTTCTGTAGAATTCGCATACCTATCGTACCGTAGGAGATATTATTGTTGTACTATTATTCGGTAAAACCTTTTTTCCCTATGATTTAAGCACACAAACAGTTTTTTCATTCGTTTACCATCTTCTTAATGTTTTTCTTCGATACATAGTATAGATTTATAGTAAATAGAAAAAAACATATAGTATTTGCAAATTTTGTTTGAAGGTAATTAGAATACACAAATAAGTTAATAGTAGTGATAATAAGACAACAGATATGTAGTTATATCAAAGCACTTCTGAAAATAATTAATTACAACTCAAATATTATAAATCGTAAAGAGATGTAGCTTAATTCTACAATACTACGTGCAGTTACGAGATTAATGTATTATTGATTATTGGTAGCCACAGTATAACCAATAACGCTTTGGTATTCTAAACATGAAAGTAATTCAAGAATGGCGAGAAAACTTCCACATAGGTTAAATATCTTGACCATTTTTGCGATCCTTTGCCTTTACTACTGTGTTTCTGACAGTTTTAGTTCATTCGCATATTCTACAGTAAAACGGATAAAAAAGTGTTAGTCTGTGTTGTTCGCTTGGGTGGAAGAAATGGTGCAACATGACTTCAAACGAGCAATGATGACTTTTACCAGTCGCTGCTCAGCAAGCAGATTCCAGCATTTATCTTTTGTGATTTGTTGTAAAAGTTCGGCTGTTCGTTCCAACCGTGATTCCTGGAGCATGGGCTATTTTTACTTGCATGGGGTGGGATGATGTGAATGCGCGTTAGCGCAGGTCACGGTGCCAGTGATAGAGCGAAATGGTAAAATTTATGCACTCGTCGTTATCAAGCCACCTCATACAAATAAACGGGTGTTAGAAAATCTGATGGTAAAAAGTCTGTAGAATTATGACTTCACAGTCGTAATTCTATATTAACCTGACATGAAGGATCTTGCGCATGTGATTGATGATTTTCAAAGCAAATTGTTACCTAAAAACAATCGCATGTGCAAGTGTGTTTTACGTGTATGTTTATTTTTTATATTTTCACCTATGAATTTGAACTTCAATTTGATCTTTCACACTTTAAGCTCAGTAGGTTCTAGATCATCTGACTGAGAGCGGTGAAGCAATGTATGATAAAGGATTGCAATTTAGGAAATGTTGTTTGAAAGTGACATAAGTGATACGACAGCCTATATTGATAAAAAAACAGATTTATTACATTTGCTAATGCAAAACTTGACTATCTATGCTTCGGTATAAGAAATATGTTTCAGTCACGATTGCTTCCGTTGAAGTGTGGTGATAACGTACGTCAAAGTTGATTTTTTTTGCTTTCCAAAGTATGCGATCCATAGGGTACGTTTACAACAGCTGCGACAAGGATGAAAGTTTGCATTGGGAGTTGAAAAATTATGCATCGCACGTATGAATAGCTTACCATGATCCTTTTACTACCACTACCGCGATAATTTGAATTTTATTGGTTTGTGCAAAGTAAAAAGAAACAATGACATTTTTGAATTTGTATGCATTACGTTTAAAAGATGAAAAGATATATTAAAAATATGTTTATGGTAAAGTCTGTAAGGTAAATATTGTACCGTTTTTATATTCTTATTTGGAATTCTAATGGTTTCAGATCTTTTTGGTATATTTATTTAGTTTTGTTAATTGTTACGAATATTAGAAAGATAAACTAATTAATCTATATTTACCACAGTTGGATATGAAAGTGAACTGGTAGGTCATGTATGCTAATGATTATGTATGTTAAAGCACCTAACGATGTTGTAAATAAGACAATTTTATGGAATTGGGAAACTCGAATTGTCCAGTGGGCCTTAGACAATTACGTTAACCTTCCAATGAACAGCCTTCCGACCATCAGAGTGGTTTTTGAGAAGTAAGTTTTAATGTACAGCGATCTCAATGTACTGCACTCATATATATTTTAGCAAGAGCACTCTCACGCGTACCAACACTCACTATAGTTCACCTTTTCTCACTATGTACGGAGCTATGGCAACACAGTTGATATAGAATTCGGATTACGACGTATAAACTGCTGTTTAGCCACAATGTAGGAAAGTACTGTTAAGAGTACTATTTAATCCGAAAGTGTTCATTTCATCTGTGAAACTGAGTTGAATTTTTGTTTTTAATTGGAACAGACTTCATGCGATTATAAATGAATGATAAGAATTTCACAGTTTTAAGGCAATTCGCATTATACATTTAGTACTCTATGTCTTCTTGACCCGTTGATAGTAGGCATGTTGAGCTGACTATTTCCAAACAGTTTTTAACATGCTCGGCCTTCATTCACTTCACTTCATTGTCCATTCGCGACAGCTAGATTTATATAAAATCCTTAGGGTTCATATACTTTACATGCATGCGAGTGCTGTGAGTAGTACAAAGTCCTCACAATTGTGCACTGTAGTAGGCTTGGTTTGCCCGTGCATGTTTCTAATACAATTCCGACTTTATGTATTTCCTTATTTTAAAGACAAGAGATTAAGTATTTCTTTTTATTAAATTAGCTTTTGGGCTTGAACATGTCGATCAAATCACTTGTAAACAGGTAACGAAAGCAGCATTTGAGTGCTACACGAACGTATGACTAACAGTTTATGTCAGCATAAATGAATAACAATGTTTGGTTTTGTTTAAGTACATTTAGTTGTGGATCCATTTATTTATCCCGGAAATTTTAACGATGTGCGTACTTTATCTATCATGTTAGATAAAAATGTGATTCTAAATTGTTGTTTGTGCACCTAAGCTTTGTGACGTCACTGTAGTTGTTATTGTTTGTTTTACATAGGCTAGGGCGGATGACAAAAGGCAAGAGAAAAGAAAAAAAGCACGATAGAAAAACTTATGCTGAAAAACACATTCTAGCAAAATAGAGCGAAAAGATTCTTGTTGACTTCGCATGACGACAAACTCCAGGCGCCAACCGCTGTCAGACTCACGCGAAGCATATATCATACCCGAGGAGCCAGCGAAACCAGAAGCAGTAGCAGCGAGATCGAACCTAAAGGGCGGTTCTGAGCGAAATTTGCCAACTTTTGAGTGGTTTTCAAAATGGACGGCAAGAAAAACAGGACACAAACAAGCACTTCACCAATGTGGCATGGGGAGTGGAACACACACACACACACACACACACACACACACACACACACACACGACAACACACATACAAACTTACACAGAGATCACCGGAGGTACGGTATTGATCTATAACCATGGCATAAATAAAAGCAATAAAAGCCATAAACCTTTATCAAAACCATTCTTCCTGAACAATAGCGGTTAAGAGCTGGACGGAAGCAAGTACAAACCGCAACCTGCGTTATATGAAAAACAGAGCAGCTGAAGACAGCAAGCGTAAGAGAGTAAGAGTCCGAGATGCGAAGGGACGCGTGAAGTAGTAGAAAAATACAGAATAACAAAAAAAACTTTGAAAATCCGTTTAAAGATAGTACGAACCACATTCGAGAAGAGCTGAGCGGGAAGTATGCATCACGTTCTTCGGATGCTAAAAAAGCTGGGAGAGAAGTTAAAAACAGCTCTTGAAACATGGAATAACATAGGCGTAAGCTACAACGAAAAAGAAAGACAGAGAGAGAGAGAGAAAGAGAGAGATGAAAAGAGAAAACAACGACCACCAGTACAAACAACAAAAGTCATAATTCAAAAGCACCAACAACGGAGCAACAAATTACTTTAAACTAGCAACTTTTTATGTTCGCAAAATAGTGCACTGGAATAGCAACTGTTCCCGGGTGAGGTCAACACATTCCACCTTCCTACCATCCCTACGAGTCCTCCCGTCGTATACCCCTGGGAAGAATAGTTTTTAAATAGTATTAATCGGGAGCAGAAGAAGGTGTTAGTTGCTGGGACTTGGCCCTGCGGTTAACACATATCATCATTATCTTTTTCTTACGGTGGTTTGGTGTTCAGCGTTGTAGTTGACTTTTTTTAGTTACTTCCCAAGAGGCGCTGCAAGAGGTCCGCACTTTAAAAGTTTCTGTATTACGTTTATGCTTCGCAACAAATTGACCTGTTCGGTTTTGAATCTGGTAATGAGAAAGGATTGTGACGTTTAGAGCGTAAGTTTGTAGTTTGATAAATGTGTGAGTTGTAAGAAGATTCATATGGATTGTTCTCTTTTATTTATTGAGCAGGTAGCTTTATCATACAACAAGTACGATTTTTGTCAGAAATGTGAGTTGACATGAGTAAGGGAATATTAAACTATGCATTATGTGTAGAGTATAAAGTAATTTAGTAGAGTATTAATAGCTTTTTTACACGAGGTATAGCAAAACAAAAAAGAAAATCTTGAATCAAATGTATTAAACTATCGGTCATTCAATAATGCAATGTTTAAACAAAATCTGCTTTTCTCAATTTGTTAACGAAATCGTTATGCAATCAAAATCTCTTCCGTTGTTTTGAAAATCAGCTAATAAGGCTAGATGCTAGAATTTTACGATAACACGATTGCAATATGTTTGCGTTTGCTGCTCATTTTCTCAATATAGGCATTTTATGAAAAATAGAATAGTTTGGGACGGTAAACAAAACTATGTCGCATTCATGTACAAAAGTCTCGAACAACACCCAACGCACGTATGTGTTTGTAAGGAGAGAAATCCACCTTCAAGAGGTTGGTTCTGGTTCGATACTCCTAGCCGGAAACACTGATCTGTAACGGCGCCAACCGAGTGGAACCGGAAAGCAGGAGCATAAATGGAACCAAACGGGAAAAATAACATAGACAAAAATGTACGTTTAATGGGCAAACTGTACTTTTTTTTGTATTCACCGGTAGTGGAATTGTTTTTCATGCATGGTTATTCTGTTGTTCCGTGCGTGCTGTTTGACACGAGATGGCAATATTGCATTTAGTGCAAAAAAAAAGTTCCTAATGGATGACATATTGTCGGGCAACGTAAGCGAGATGGGCTTTGTTTATTGAGAAAGTTGCTTGTGCTACCTTCTGTGGCATTGTTTTCGAATGTAGGACATGGTTCGTTAGAAATGTTTTAATTACACCAGAAAGGTTTCAACACCAGCATTTAGTTTTTATTGTTGGGAAATGTATAATTACATCAAATAAAGATTTTTCAATGCATTTATGAACCAAAGAAGTTGTTAAAATAAAATGTATTTGTTTTATTTGAACTTTAATTAAAAAGTCTATATTAGTTTACTAAAGTGTAAATAGTTGTACATTTTCCTTACATAATTAATATGCAAAATGTATTTAATATTGAAACTTGAACTTGAAAATAATATATTGCTTTAAATTATAAAGATGATATTTTATTGAGGGTTTAATAATTTATTCCTTGTCAATTTTTATTCAAATGTTTGTTTAGCTATAGTTTGTTGTCGAAAGGCTTACATGTTTCCTCATACGGTTTTTATTCAGTTGCATGTTGATGTTTGCAAAGCATTATTTATTATTTTTATAAACAATAAGTCATTGATTCTTTGAGAAGAAAATTATGATAGTGTAATGAGTATCTTTTCCAGTACTTCACGGTTTGCGTATATTTGAGTATTACAATGCTTTGTTAAAATAAACAACCACCCACTGTAACATTAGAATATCAAGATGCCTCTTTAGTCAACGGAAGATAACGCAAAAACGTTGCTCAATTTAACGTAGGGTACAGGGTTTGGTGTAGGGTACAGTTTTGTGGGCGAAACAGACACGCCAGAACATTCCACAAAAAGCCATTTATAAATGTCAAAAGCACTGGTAAAATGTGTTTACTTGAAACCAAAAACTTTGTCATTTGCATTCTCTTCGCTCGCTACCGGATGCACATAGGACACAAAACACCAGGAATCTCTACTCTCTCTCTTTTCACATTGTTTTCCCCGGTTAGAATCTCAGAATTTTTCGCACGGGATTCGTTTAAAATGCACCACAATCGCAATAATAAAATCATGAAGACTCAAATTGTAACCAAGGATATTTTTGAGTTGGTCGTCAGCCATGATTTGGCGTTGGATTTTGCATTGGGCAAAAACGCGATAACCTGGTAGAAAAAATATTGACCTTTTGGAATTAAAGCGGACATCTGGTTGTCGAGGAATGTTTAAACCATTGATTTTTTAAATTAAACTATTGAAAGCGTGAAGAGTGAAAGGGGGGTTAAAAAAGGGTTAAAAAAGATTAAATATTTAATTGTTGTATAACACAGTTGCTCTGTGATAGAGTAAGATCCGATCCCTTTAAATTTATGCTTTAATGCGTTTGAATGTAAGAAATGAGTATGTCTAAAAAATTAAACAGATAACTGTCTAATCTCTCCCGACAATTCTTACATGCGGTGAAAAATTTCATTTGATAGAAATCTTTGTTGCTAGTATGATCCATTTTCTTTTTACAATTGTTAGTACTTCCGGGAAACTGTCACAATTCGTTAGAGGGTGTATGCGACTAAGATTTTATCTGCATGTAAAAAAACGTATAGAAATCTGGAAAGAGGAAAGAGTAGTCATAAATTTGGCGAAATGATTTCTATCCAAGATAAATTGTATTTTTTCTGTCTTACCGCCCGACGTAATCACATTTGAAATCGCTATGTTTTCTTGAACAAAGTTTTTTTTCTGTATTACTCAACAAAACCTACTGCCAACTTCCGTAGAGGATTTTTGTCTTGAGATAGTTTTTTCATAACGATTGAGCTCGAGACAGTTTTCAGCGCAGGTTATTCTGGATTGTGCTTTATTTTACTAACGTCGTTTGACTTTAACCGTTTTTTCACAAAATCAGTTGAGCTTCCTGGTAATGTAGCGATTGCTGTAACGGTCTTTCAGGCGATTAGACCAGTACCATTTTCTCATTCGGAGTGAAAGTGTGACTAACAAGCTTTATATAAAAAGGTATAAAATATGATAGCAAATCGATGTTGAAATCGCTTCACGAAACAAGAAGAGAAGAATTGGCTCAAATATATGCAAAAAAAATCCTTAAAAGCTCACATTGGGAAGTTATGTAAACATAATTATTTATTAGAGTTGTGACTTTCGAAAAGCGTTTCATTTATGAGGTCATGAAGCGGAAACATTTGAATAAAAACTTGAACAAGATTCTTGCTGGCTTCTTTCTCATGCTCCTATAGTAATACCGATAGCTTGCTAGGGCGGATGCAGTGGCGTACACTAAAAAAATACACTTAAATTAAATTCATATGAAGAAACAAAGTGCAACACTTTAAAAACAGTAGAGCAAAGCATAGCTAATCATAACTGTCAATTAAATGAAGCGAACATGTATCGTTTAAACAGTCGTCAATCCGTTTTTAGCACCAAAAGCACGCATCCCACCATGGTATCATTAAACGGGCAACCGCATCCGCAACAGCACCGTTCGGAAAAGCAATATTGACGCATTAACCCAGCGCAGGCTAATGAATCAGTTTATCAATTTATGTAATCCGTGGTTTTCGTGGTCACCGTTTATCAGGTGGGCTTTTACCAGCGTCGGTTATTTCGCATTCGCGTCGGCGATTTTGTAATGGCCTTGCGTGGTTGCTCGGAGAGTGGACGGAGCAAAGGCGGGGCTGATATGATGATATCATAAAAATGTCATTGGTTTCATAATTCTGCTGACCGCGGAAAGTCCACCGTTATCCACCGTTTCTGTTGTGATATGAGACGTGGAGCTTGGAGTTATCTCTTGTCAGCATTGCAATATTGCATAGCGTGTGGGCACATTTTATGATTAACCAATCGACCACAAGGTAGCGATTCGTGCTTGAATCTAGGAACACAAGCAAACGAGCTAGGTGTCTGAATCTGTAATGTGCCCATTCAGCATTTCTAGCGAATGATAGCGAAATTCGAGCATCCTGAAGGTTGGTAATATATTTCCACCCAGCAAATGTAGGCTTAAAAAACAGCTTTAAATTAATATCGTTCACACCAGACGGTATAATTTTTACCTAAATCATGATCACGCATAAAAAGGTGTAAACCTTCGGATGGAGCGGAAAATATCGTGAGAGGAACAATAAATCAGGATAAAATGAAAAGATGCTCTACCCTTCGGTAAACATTTGGTTGCTTAGTTTGCCAAGCAGCTACCACCAGCTGTCGATACTCATAAACACCTTCTCATCTTGATCCCGGCCGAGAGGTAGTGAATTTCCTTTTTTTTTCACACACACAGATAATAGGTAGATCCTTCGACACGATTTACACTATCAATAAATAATAGCTCACAACCAAGGTTTGTTTGGGAATGCTACCTACTTTGAGCTTAACTTTTACGTAAACCGAAAGCTTTACAGGTTTTATGAAATATTTTTCGAAAAAATACGAGTTTCCGTTAAAACCATGCGCTCCCTCCTAGGTTAGTATTACATTGAAGGGATACCAAAATAAATGTCAGTGATAATTTGTAGATCCTAGAAAACAGTACGTGGAAATGAAGCTATTATTTTCACGGGTGTGCAGAACGTGCGTTCTGTTTGGTATTAATGACCCAAAACGTTGGAATGTAGTTAGTAGATAGCAAATTTAAATTTGATCTATTATTGTAAAAGCATGAAAATCAATACTTATTTAAATTCATATAAATTAAAAACGATACTAATAATCGAAAACTAGCATGTGATTTAAGGTATAAACGTTTTTATTTAAAAAAAATTTAAGGTGAATTTAATAAACCTCATTGAAATGTATAATACATTCAATTATTTATATAACTATTCCATCCAATTTATGTTACTTGTTGCCTAAAATTGATATCCACGTTGGATTTAAAATACTTTATAATTATATAATATACAGTTTTCAAACTAAAAACTTACACAATCGCGCACGTACTCTTTACTTCATAGGTTAAAATTTATAAATTTTGAACACTAGATCAATTGAAACGAGTTTTGTAGCAAACATTGCTTTCTGATGTTAACGCTTTAGGATGTATTATATTTTGGCTGATATATGTTGGCCTTATGATTGAGTAGACGAATATCTTTAAAGTAGATTATCTAAAACTGATTTTTTTCGTTTTTTGACTAAAGTTACATTACTTTATAGAAATGTATTCTATATACATTACTTTGTACAAAAAAAATATTCGCTTACTTTGAAAGCGAATATCGTTATCGAAAATCGCTTACTTTCTACGTAACTTAAATTCATGTTTTATAGTACGTTACGTTTTCAACGTCGGTGCTCCCTATCATTCTTGAATGGTTTTAGATGGGAAAAGTGAAAGATTGGCATTGATTAATCTTTGGCAATATTAAATTTGCTCAACAAAAAAAGTTTGCATGTTCGGTTTACTTCCTGTGCCTACACGGAAGATATTTCAACAGAGGGATAGCAAAGAACAAAGCAATAACAACGTACGTTGATGGAAAACTGTTCACATAGTCTGAAGCTTTCTTCGTCAAACAACGAACCTATTCTTAGCGACAAATAACTCCCAGTCGAATTTCATTACACGATTCCTAACTTCCGACGTGGTTAACACGACAGGTTTCGCGATACGGAAAGAACAACCACTCCTACACCGGGTTCCGACAGGTGGGATAAATTAATATATTTCAATTCCATCGGATTCCACAGGACGCATCCGTCAAGCAGAATGCTTCCCAGCGATGCATAGTGATTGAGTGAAAAGAAAGCAGTTGCTTTCGTGCCATGCTGTCGACTCGATTCAGTAGGAGTACACCTTCAGACAAGAGGTGTAGGTGCAGGTGAAGGTAATGTTTGAATTCGGTGTGCGTTTATTATTAACGAACGCGATTCGCATAAAAGGCACGTGTGGAAGAGTCGTCTCTTTGAAAGGATGAAGTTACTGTTCCGCACAAACTAAACTTCGCTAAATTTACCCGAAGACATGAGTCTAACAAAAGCAGTGCATTCACTGCAGAGCTGTAATCGAATTGAGGCACGATTAATGTATGATGTTTAATGTGCTTTCGGGCGTGCGTGATGCTATATGTTACTGCATTGGAGGAGTAAATTCAAAGGAAGTTTGCTGCGAATGTTGCTCACAGCAGAAGGGGTGGATGATTATAACAAGTACATTTAATTGTTCGTCAAAACCTGCGTGTTCAAGGACTGCTGAATTAATGTATAGAAATCTAAGTCATTATTATGTTTCTAAACAAAAACAGCTCATATATTCCTTGAATTAAAATGAAAACGATGTTTCAGGGAGCGAATAATCTCGCACACATTTTATGTGAACAATTGTCCTCAAAGCTTCGTCTTTTACGATGAAGCCTTATCAAATTACACCAAAGTAAACGCGCTTCCAAACAGTTATCCTTTTGTATCACGCTTTACTGAATTGCCCCAATTCGAATCGCTGTAGATTATAATCACCAGCTACGGAACACAACGTTTGAAGATGCCTCGCGTTAACCACCGGGTGAGGAGGACGGTAGTATAGGGTCGAGAATAGGAAACGCGCTGGTTTGTGCATAACGCAATTTAGTTATAACGCGTACGCGTTGAAAGTTTGCAAAATTTACAGCACCAGATCGGGCGGGAGCACCTAAATGGCTGAACCAGAATCTTCAACAGCTTATGCACGGTTTGCAACGGTTTGTTTACGACGAAATGCCCAAACAGACCGAGCTCTGCTTTCTGTTCTGTTTTCGTTATTTTTTATACCCATTATTACTCGACTATGCTGATGGTTATTGAATTAAGCGCAATCTGGTTCCGTTTTGGGCCTTAGTTTCGGTTTGCAGACAACGTTGGACGTACCCGTTAGGGCAGTGACGTGTGAATGATTTGATTTAACCGTCGCTAACCGCCGCGTTTCTTTTCGCATGCAGGAGTTTGGAAATGAGCAGCAAATATAAATAAGCAAACCCTTGTTGATCTGTTGATTTTTTTTATTATTTAAGAGAAACATGAGTTCAACATTTTTAGAACTGTCCGAGGTTCACGAGATTCTTGAAGTTTAAATTTATTTATGTTAATAATGCTTTAATCTTCATAATCGTTTATTCATGAAGTTTGATTTATGTTTGGCGTGAAATAATTTATATGCTTGCCATTTGGTTTATACAGTTTAAAAATGATTTTATTGTGCCTAAGTTCGAGCTATGTTTAACAAATTGCACAAAATTAATTGCACAAGCTTGGTAAATTTAGCAAGCTAACAAGAGTTATAAAATTGACATCAAATTTGATGAGATACAGAGCTGTAATTTAATCTTCCGTTTCAGATATCAGTTTACTTGATAAAATTAAACTGATCATTTATGTGACAGTACATCACTACACAAAGTAGTACAATCTAGGAACATCTTGTTCCCTAAATTTCCTTTACTTGAATTACTTTAAGTTTGATGTGTTAACATCAAGCTAAATACACGAGATGACATAAAATAAATTGGTGGAATTCAATATACGAAAATATATTATGTTTTGTTTTAAATGTTTTCATGCAGTCCAATAATATTCCATAACAGTTTGATTTAATGTCCATGCATTATGCGTATTATATATCTATAAACATAGAACTGTAATTGTTTGAATTAAAAGGGTGATCTTTATAACTAGCTGATTTTAGGTGTACCTTGGTAAAAGGTTGTACTTTTTAGCGCACCTATTTCTAGGCGTGACGCTGTTTGTTTAACAAATTGCTAATCGTGGTATTTTCCAATTTCTCGTCGAGCTTATTAGTCGCATCCGGTTTCATGTCAAACTTTGGTCGAACACCTCTCCTATTCACCACCTCCACCAACATAAGCTCCATGTACTTATCGTGTGCCATCATGAGAAAGGTAAAAAGTAGCCGAGGGATAGAGCTAATTCCGGCCTATTTCGCTATCTCATTGTGGTTACAACTTTTTCACGCATCAGGGCACTGTAAGAAACCAACTAGCAACATACCAACAAACGTTGTTTCTAATTCGTGTGGAAAGTATGAGAGCTGGCAGTGAAACGGACAGCAAGCGGAAAAAACTTTCACCGAACTAGCGCCATTGCTCGATAGGGAAGCATAATGGGGAAACCACGAACTGATCGCAGGTCCTTCGGCTTTGGACCTTTTCCTATTCGTTTGTGCGGGCAGTTACCGGCACTGGATGACGATAGAAAGATAGAGCAGGAAAAAAATTAACGTCAAGCTAATCTGAAATGGGAGTCAAATTCTACGATTCCTTCTTTCGCTACCACGCACACATATACGTACTGAAAACGTAGACGTGTTGGAGGTGTCCTTGCCCTTCATCCCTTTGTAGGGAACGGGTAGCCTAATGCCGTTGGTGGAATTCCGATCACATAGCCTGTACATAAATATTTGTGCGTTTTGTGGTATTTTGTTGTTGTTGTTGTTGTTGTTGTTACCGTTTGCCTTTTTTCTTGGTTTATCCAATATCCGGAAACTGCCAATCGGAGCGGTAATTTCACGACATTAAAGGGATCAGCGTCGTCGAGAAGGCAAGCTAGCTGCCTAACTCGGGCGGATCTAGCGGTCCGGAGGAAAAAACCAATAAGTATGCTAATCGTGCTTAAAACAGGCTACCGAGCACACCAAAGCCACAAACTGACGGCAGCTAGTGAGGGCAAAAGTCAAACCTTCAGATCGGTTTCGTGGGAGATGTTACTTCGTAAGTCCTGACGATTGCCAATGACCAATAAACATGCTAAAGCCATTACTTGCTATTGACGGGACGGGTGGTGTTGTTCGGTTGCGGTCAGTGTTTTTTTTTGTTCGTTCGTTTTAGTGATTTCGACCGGAAGGACGAAATCATCTGATGTTGTGTCATTGTGATGAATCGGTACCGTTTCGAGAATGATGGGAAATTTGTGGACGAACGTTTGTTGTAGCGATGCGTGTGGTTTTGGAATAGAAGTGGGAATTGGAAAATGATTAAAATTGATCCAAGCGGAATCAAAACCGAATCGTTTATATTGCGTACTGGGTGAAGATATTGAAACGTGGTGTACAATTACATACTACAGAAATGTTTCTGAATGTGATATTTCTCAATTATATATTTTAATTGAAAACCTCTATAAGAGAACTTATGAGAAACCTGATTAACAAATTTATTGCATTTATGCAACAAGCTATGTGCAATTTTACAGCACATATAACAACATGAATTAAAGATAAAATTTGAGCTAACGAAATAAACAAACTCTTATCAATTGTAACCTATACAACAACCAGAAATCTAAAACATAACTCGAAAGAGATGAAGCGAGTGGTGATATTTTACTGTTGAAAGAATTAAATAAGACTTATTTATTAGCTACATTCTTTTCTTTACTATTTACTACTACCCTTCCACTGATAGGACGTTATCGATCGGGTATCCCGGGCCTCTGTCGTCACGCTTGCGGTCAGATTAGATGAAACGATTCGTATGTATAGATTTCAAATTAGTTGATTGACTTTTTATTCGATGGAAGGCGACCGTTCAACAGCAGCAAACGTGCAAGAATGTGGATCAAAAAGGAGAAAGTAAAGCAAAAACTGGGTTGATAAAATAAACACAGGCAACAGAAAACCGGCCTGGCACATTGCGGAAATTTTGGGAATGCCTACGATTTTTAGATTGCTTTGCGGCTTCGATTTATTTTGCGAGTAAACCACAAACGCTCGGTCATTTGGTATCGTTTTGAGTTCTTGAGTTTCAGGTTGGTTCGTTTGTATGTTTTGTAGGAACAAGCAGGAACTTGCGCGAACCTTTATGTAAGATTTTGGTTCAACTTCACTTGCGAATATAACATGCGTAGGGTAGGCTTACTCGAGAGCTAGATTTTTTTTATAACTAAAGCTAAACAGATGGACTAGAAAGAAAAGAGTACGATCATTCCATCGAATATCTAATACATAGGATTTACGTATATTTGGCGCACGGTGTGATTATAGTTCATTTGTTCAAAAGCTTCGGAAGCACATATGCTGAAATTGGTTGAGCAAATCAATCAATCTTTTGATATTAAGATATTAAGATTAGCTTAAGGTTATGATATTGTTGATATAATGCTTTTTCATACATAACTGGTGAACATTATAATTTTATTATAATTTGAAATAGGGTAAGGATTTGAGGTAGCTACGATGAGGAACACAAAACAATGTTTGAAAAAGTATTAAACGCTTAAATTTATATAATGTGTAATTGTTTGTAAATATTGTACAGTAAATATAAAAATTTATAATACATTTATTATAAAGCTTTCGTGTACGTTATTTGTGTTGAAAGTTTATGGTTTATTAAATATTTATCACGCATTTCTTCACTGTGTTGCTATATATTGCATATTTATGCGCATACTTATCCATAGTCAATTCAATCTGATTTATTTCAATTAAGCAGCTAGTATCGCATAGGAGTACTTTCTGGATTTATATAATAGTTTCTAATTTGTTCGATATTTGCTAAAACGTTACAATTTACACAATGTGCAAAATGTTAATCTTAAATGTATTACAAAACTACTGATCTTAAAAATCTTAAAACCTTTGACCAAATCACTGTTTGCAAACCCTTTCCTATCACAATACCTAACAATTGCTTTATATATGTTTTTAGCTAACTTCAACCAACATTCGGCGCAGCGCACTGAAAGTTCACCTAACATTAAAGCTAAGTAAATCGATTAGACTGTGTTTCTCATTCATGGTTCATTCTCGTTTTAAGGCTACTATTCTGTTGCCGTCTTCATTTCCGCCTATAGTCCGACGTATCAGGCATTCTTGAATTCTCTATCCTATCAGCGTCCTTTTGCTCAGCAGCTGACAGCTGGAAGATAGAGCCTGGACTGGCATGCGAGTATTTGAAACAGGGACTGGGAACGGCCCAAAGACGTACACACATATGACACACACACACACACACACACACACACACACACACACACACACACACACACACACACACACACACCACACGCGATACACGCATGAGAGCTAGGAAAATATATAAAGTAACATGTAAGAGTTTGTTCATGCACTACAGAAGTGCTTTCCCGCGGGGCTCCCACTGCTCCGGGAGTGTGT
>KI915063.1:655270-739959 GCA_000473445.2 Anopheles farauti
TTGTTGTTGTTGTTGTTGTTGTTACCGTTTGCCTTTTTTCTTGGTTTATCCAATATCCGGAAACTGCCAATCGGAGCGGTAATTTCACGACATTAAAGGGATCAGCGTCGTCGAGAAGGCAAGCTAGCTGCCTAACTCGGGCGGATCTAGCGGTCCGGAGGAAAAAACCAATAAGTATGCTAATCGTGCTTAAAACAGGCTACCGAGCACACCAAAGCCACAAACTGACGGCAGCTAGTGAGGGCAAAAGTCAAACCTTCAGATCGGTTTCGTGGGAGATGTTACTTCGTAAGTCCTGACGATTGCCAATGACCAATAAACATGCTAAAGCCATTACTTGCTATTGACGGGACGGGTGGTGTTGTTCGGTTGCGGTCAGTGTTTTTTTTTGTTCGTTCGTTTTAGTGATTTCGACCGGAAGGACGAAATCATCTGATGTTGTGTCATTGTGATGAATCGGTACCGTTTCGAGAATGATGGGAAATTTGTGGACGAACGTTTGTTGTAGCGATGCGTGTGGTTTTGGAATAGAAGTGGGAATTGGAAAATGATTAAAATTGATCCAAGCGGAATCAAAACCGAATCGTTTATATTGCGTACTGGGTGAAGATATTGAAACGTGGTGTACAATTACATACTACAGAAATGTTTCTGAATGTGATATTTCTCAATTATATATTTTAATTGAAAACCTCTATAAGAGAACTTATGAGAAACCTGATTAACAAATTTATTGCATTTATGCAACAAGCTATGTGCAATTTTACAGCACATATAACAACATGAATTAAAGATAAAATTTGAGCTAACGAAATAAACAAACTCTTATCAATTGTAACCTATACAACAACCAGAAATCTAAAACATAACTCGAAAGAGATGAAGCGAGTGGTGATATTTTACTGTTGAAAGAATTAAATAAGACTTATTTATTAGCTACATTCTTTTCTTTACTATTTACTACTACCCTTCCACTGATAGGACGTTATCGATCGGGTATCCCGGGCCTCTGTCGTCACGCTTGCGGTCAGATTAGATGAAACGATTCGTATGTATAGATTTCAAATTAGTTGATTGACTTTTTATTCGATGGAAGGCGACCGTTCAACAGCAGCAAACGTGCAAGAATGTGGATCAAAAAGGAGAAAGTAAAGCAAAAACTGGGTTGATAAAATAAACACAGGCAACAGAAAACCGGCCTGGCACATTGCGGAAATTTTGGGAATGCCTACGATTTTTAGATTGCTTTGCGGCTTCGATTTATTTTGCGAGTAAACCACAAACGCTCGGTCATTTGGTATCGTTTTGAGTTCTTGAGTTTCAGGTTGGTTCGTTTGTATGTTTTGTAGGAACAAGCAGGAACTTGCGCGAACCTTTATGTAAGATTTTGGTTCAACTTCACTTGCGAATATAACATGCGTAGGGTAGGCTTACTCGAGAGCTAGATTTTTTTTATAACTAAAGCTAAACAGATGGACTAGAAAGAAAAGAGTACGATCATTCCATCGAATATCTAATACATAGGATTTACGTATATTTGGCGCACGGTGTGATTATAGTTCATTTGTTCAAAAGCTTCGGAAGCACATATGCTGAAATTGGTTGAGCAAATCAATCAATCTTTTGATATTAAGATATTAAGATTAGCTTAAGGTTATGATATTGTTGATATAATGCTTTTTCATACATAACTGGTGAACATTATAATTTTATTATAATTTGAAATAGGGTAAGGATTTGAGGTAGCTACGATGAGGAACACAAAACAATGTTTGAAAAAGTATTAAACGCTTAAATTTATATAATGTGTAATTGTTTGTAAATATTGTACAGTAAATATAAAAATTTATAATACATTTATTATAAAGCTTTCGTGTACGTTATTTGTGTTGAAAGTTTATGGTTTATTAAATATTTATCACGCATTTCTTCACTGTGTTGCTATATATTGCATATTTATGCGCATACTTATCCATAGTCAATTCAATCTGATTTATTTCAATTAAGCAGCTAGTATCGCATAGGAGTACTTTCTGGATTTATATAATAGTTTCTAATTTGTTCGATATTTGCTAAAACGTTACAATTTACACAATGTGCAAAATGTTAATCTTAAATGTATTACAAAACTACTGATCTTAAAAATCTTAAAACCTTTGACCAAATCACTGTTTGCAAACCCTTTCCTATCACAATACCTAACAATTGCTTTATATATGTTTTTAGCTAACTTCAACCAACATTCGGCGCAGCGCACTGAAAGTTCACCTAACATTAAAGCTAAGTAAATCGATTAGACTGTGTTTCTCATTCATGGTTCATTCTCGTTTTAAGGCTACTATTCTGTTGCCGTCTTCATTTCCGCCTATAGTCCGACGTATCAGGCATTCTTGAATTCTCTATCCTATCAGCGTCCTTTTGCTCAGCAGCTGACAGCTGGAAGATAGAGCCTGGACTGGCATGCGAGTATTTGAAACAGGGACTGGGAACGGCCCAAAGACGTACACACATATGACACACACACGCACACACACACACACACACACACACACACACACACACACACACACACACACATCGTGTATACATTTCGGTATGGAGAGCTAGGAAAATATATAAAGTAACATGTAAGAGTTTGTTCATGCACTACAGAAGTGCTTTCCCGCGGGGCTCCCACTGCTCCGGGAGTGTGTTCCGTTTCCTTTCTTATAACATTCAGCTTGAGCTACAGCCGGGTGAAACCACTCCACCGGCATCCTCGAAAGACAATCATGAAGAAAATTTAAAATTTATCTTTTCGGTAAAAGTTTCGTTTCCAGTTCATTTACTACAAACCCGGCTCCAAAGTCTGGCTGCTGCTGAGACGTACGTGAGGGATGTTGCAATAGAAAAGATTGGCGGGGACATTCTTTTCCCAGGCAGACAGCGCGTCACGGTTTGGGAGATAGTAGAAAGAGGTGGAGCGTTGTACCATCTTCGCTGTGAAAACCCTTTGGCCGAAGATGCTCGTAAAGCGTGTCTTGTACGATTGTTTAAACCGGACTTTGAGTAAAGAGTTGTTGGTTTCGTCAAGTAGGAACTATTGGTTGGTATCGTGATGGAGACAGCTTCTGCTGGCAATCTGACAGTATTCCTTCAAGAAACGATGTTTGCATCACGGAACGAGGAAAGGCAACTGGAGGGTGACGATATTATCAACTTCCGGAAGTCAAAGAGAATGGAATGATAAGTCAGGTTGGGCTGAGTGGTAACGAAGAGAAAGGACCATCGGAACAGTAATATTTTGTTTGTTTGTTTGTTTGTTCTGTTTACTCTCTTTGGATAAAAAGTAGGTATTATGAAGCAAATTTACGAATACGTTTTTCAAATAACAACAAGTAAGTGTAAAAAAATATGAAAGTTGTGAATTAAAATGAAAAATAATTGTTATAAATATCGCAAAATTCACAATAGATACTGGAACCTTCACAAACTGTAGAAACATACATCAACATCCAAAAGAACAGAAATGTATGGATATTAAAGTAAGATAAGAACCATTTATTAATCATTTGTAATGAATTACATGAATGGATAAGCAAACAATGAACGCTCACCTGCGAAATGTATATACAGTTGGGATTTATTCGCTGTAGCCAATCATATTTAGCTCTGGTAAAATGTCTTACATTTATCTGGTATCAATCAGCGGATTGCCAATGAAGCTAAAAAAGCAACCTACATTAGCATGGGAGCGTTTTGCCGCAAATCGGTTCCTTTAAGTTTCGCCACATACTCTCATCCAGAGCAAAGGTTAGCAAATTTATGTAGCTGGCGTTAGCAAAAGCAAATATTTGTGTTGGGATATGTATTTCTGTTGCTTTTTCTCCTTCAGTTGGTCTCCATACCTTGTCGGGTGGCCTATCCATGTGTATTAGTTTAATGAATGTCTCCATTTGCGATCGTCGTCAGTGTAGTCGTCTGTTTAATTTGGCTGGCGTCTCATGTAAGAGCACCCTTTTGCGAGTAGTGCTCCCGTCTCCGTGTGCTTCATTAATTCGCAAGGACACGCAGGTGGTTGGCTGACGAGCCCGGTTTCTTTAGCATTAGTGTATGTGTTTGTGTTTTTGCGTGAGTGTGTGTTTACACGCCTAGTAAACAAACAATAAACTCTGGTACAAAATGTTTATTCTTCTAGAAAAGCGAAACCGCAAACGTGCACCAAGTTCGTGAAATAGTTGGATGCTTCTTCTTAATTAACAAAGTTTACGCTTTCAATTATAGTTCGTGCTTTAGTGAGGGCCGCGTAAGATCGGGCTGCGTATTGGTAGTATAATCAGGAAGCGGGTGGTGGAACGTTGAATTAAAGTGGAATCCGAGAAAAAGCGTTGTGTTGGCAACCTTGGCATGTTTAAATCCTTCTGTAAAGAAAAACGTATATAAATTTGAATAAATTTTTTTTTCGTTTTAATCAGTAAAAAAACACATGGTGAAAAATTTACGGAGATTATCCAAAACAGTGAACGCTTGTATAATTACTATGAAATCATTTTAATTACAAAAAACATACTTGACAAGAATAAGAAAGAAAAACCATAGATGAAGCTGGTGTTATAACAGTAAAACAAATTTATTTTTTTACAATTCCATTATTGTTTCCAGTTTTTGAATCTTGATTTTATAATTCCTGTATAAAAAAGTAATCATTGGTAAAAAAAGGTGGAAAATTTGGTCATTTGAATTTGATGAATGAAATTTGATTTGAGTAAATTTTTTGTAGTAATTTTTAATTCTAAAAAAATAACGAAGGACAATAATTAATTCAAATTAATTTATTGCACCGATTATGTTAATATGGCTAAATGAAATAATACTTTTTTTCATATGCATCCTGCATAATGTGTAATGTGCTTTAAATTCATCGGAATCATAACTACTGGAAAAAGGTCTGGAATGACATGTCTTTTCGTGGAATAAAAAGCGCACAGACAAACTAATCGAAACGTTTTGTTTGTTTATAACAACATAAACACCAGCGTATACCGTAGCCAAAGACTCTTGCGATTGGCAACCATAGCAACACGTTATGGACACTGAGCAACGTGTTGATGAAATAAAATATGTTACTAGGGCGAAAAATGCCTGAGAACGTTCTGTGGTGCAATTCACAAAACCGTAGCTATTCGTGGTCAGTTGTGAAGAAATAAGCAAAATGTCTACAAGGAAAAGTGCCAGTTCGCTGCTTCCGGGAACTAACCCCAGCAAATCAAGCCATCGATCTGTGTTGCAGGTAAGGATTGGTTGTATGATTATAGCAGACACAATTTTTTCTAGTTGAGGTTTTGCTCATAATTATTACTATCAACAGGGGACGAAAAACTTCGTGTGGAACCGGGAAGAGGTATCGTCCAATTTACCGTACCACAATCATAACTATGATATCCCATATAATCGACCGCCAAACGAAGTCAATTTTATGGGTGGGCTCGGCAGTAAGAAAGCAAACTATCGTTCGAGGTTGCACCCGCAGCGTTTCTCAACTGTCCAGAAACTTATGCGAATGCGAACCTCTAATCGAATATTGGAGACGTTGACGGAGGATCTTCGCAATGTTAATCTTTGTCGGCATCGGGGAGACCAGCGTCGAAAAGCAAAGAATGTGACCGAGTTCATTCGTAAAATGACGGATGAGTTACAAACGGCCGGTAACATTGAACACTCGACACCATCCGATCAGTCGGATGTACTGCGATGCACGGTGCGCAAGAAGTTAACGAACGATGATTACCGCGAGATGATCAAGCGTCTCGATCGAATCCTACTGGAAGACGATCGACCATCAGCTGGTCAGAACGTGTCGTTTCGAGATTGGGCGATGAGAGAGCGTTACAACTTTCAGAATCGCAGCAACATCGAGATGATGAGACGCGAACGGGAGACACTCGAGTCAGAATTGTGCTCTTCGGTGGATACACGTTCCCACGAGTACATCTCGAACGAGGGTCGACGCGTGACAAAGGTGCGTCGTTCGACAAAGATCCCGCATGTGGAGGGCCATATGTACGGACCGTTCACAAAATTGCCGGTCGAGGATCCGCTGCTGGAAAACGAAACCAAGTTCGGCATCCCACTCAGTTTGCTGGTGCGGTCGTACCGCGAGATGGACACCAAGAAGGAAGGTGAGCGTAACCTAATCGATACTCGCCTATCTCACATGAGAATTCCGTTGTGTCCGAAAAGTAGCGACTCCTCCGAGGACGAGGACCAGATGGAGGAGGTCAAGATCCTCTCCTTCCTGCGCACGCCCTACTTCCCCATACCGACGATAAAGCGCCAGAAGAAGCGGCGCAAGGACCGGCTGCGGAGTCGTTGGCTGCAGAAAAACCGGTTGAAGCGTATCACCATGCTGCTTTACGATCGCTCGCTGGAGAACATGCGTAACGGAAGGCGAAAGAAGGGCAAGCACTCCGATCCCCGTGCTGGATCATCTCCCGGTAGTTCTGCTCATAGGCGATCGGAACGTAAAGACACCGCGACAAAAGATCCCTCTGCGGTGGAGGAACAGATTGTGAGTGAGAAACGGGCACGATATTATCGTTTTATCGAGAATAAGTCGCAACAGTATCGCCAGATGTACGACGAAAGCTTGCAGCAACGAATGACAAGCTTTCAGGATTTTAAAGCCAGCGAAACAGCGTCCGATGACAACCGGTCCGAAACTAGTAAAAGGAAGGCGAAGTTGCAGGGCATGCGGATGGAAGAGGCTAAACCGGCGACAGAAAAGTTGGAACTGAGCTTTCCACCAAATCGATTCAAGAGCCTATCGAAAAGTGACACCCGCAAGGGAGCATTCTATATAGATCCGGAATTCTACGATAAAATGCGTGATTTAAAGCGATGTAAGTATGATATGGAACTAACATTATTCGTAACATATTCTAAAATGTAATTATATTAAAAAAGTTGGAATATTGTAATGGTTCAACGCACATACAACTGACACTGGTTATACAAATTTTAAACGAAACTTGCTTGCTATGCTCAAAATTTGGCTCAACGTTAATTATGTGATCTAGGCTCACATTCTGCTATAACTATAACTTTTATAAATCTACATTATAACTTATTTAATGTTAGCGACGCAGAAAGAATTGTGAAAACATATTAAATTATTATATACACAACAATTTATGTTGGTTGATTATGTGCGAATATCAAGTCGAAGAATCAGAATGCTGAATTTTTAATCGAATTTCCATTTCATGTAGACAAACAACGTTCTAAGTACTACACCAGTCTGATGCGAGCACGTCCAGATGTTCGTCAGCGGTTGCAGGTGAATGGTCCGGAGTTCGAAGAGGAGCAGCTTGGTGCCAGTACAAAATACTACAGTCGTTTGGCCACCGAATGGGACAATTATTACATTCATGAGCTGCGCTATCGACCTCGAGTGCGTAAGTTCTGTCCGAAGACGGACATACTCAGCATGCGCGAACAGCGTCGTAAGGTGTTCCTGCAGTATTTCATCGAGGAGAACCTATTGCAACGTCGGGCCCGTCAAAGTTTGGAGCGACAGTATGCGGATTGGATTAAAAACTTCTGTAAGGTAGGTCTAACCGATAATACAGGGAGAGAGGAAATAATGCGAGGACAGGAAAAGTTTGTTTATTTCTTTAAAATTCGGTTTGCTGCGATTTCTTTTTGAAATGAAATACGACTCCGTTTAACTTACAGCGCATACGACCACTGTTCAAAATCTGGAAAGAAGAGGCATACTCGAAGCTGGTGTCAGCTACTGACGAGGAAAAAGAGGCGACGGAAGAAACAGTTCGACTACGGGCGAAGCTACAGGATCGTCAAAACAAGATGGATTCCATTACTGAGAGAATATTGTTGCTGGAGGAGCGCTGGGCTAGGGTTATGCAAATTCGGGTAAGCAGAAGTTTGTCTTGGGCTAGGTTTGTAAGAGAAAATGTTTTCCCAGGGGATTCACTTTGGCGAAAAATTCACCAGGTGAGCTGTGAAAGCAAAGAGGGTGTGTGGTCAATACTTTTGAATTAAGTTATTGTTTGAATTGCGATGGAGTGTTGATGTTTCTGGAGGATTTGTTTATGGGTCCGTTCACAATAGAAAGGGCTTGCGCAATTAAGATTGTTTGATTTTCTCGACCATTGAAGGGTGAGAGTTTGTTCAGATTAAGTGAAACAACTTGCTCTAGCAAAACTTTCATACAGATGGCGAGGGTTGTACAATGCTTGTGATTTTCAAGAACGGTCTGAGTAATTGTTTGATTTGTTCACTCATTTACAGAACTATTATTACTTACTGATGGATTCTCAATGGCGTCTAGAAAATGACTTCTTCCACCGGGGTCCGGATGGAACTCTTTACACGGTACGTTGGTTTATGTTGCTTAGGGGGAACTTTTCATCTTGCCGAAGAATTCTTACTAATCTCTTTTTAAACTAACCCGCCTAATCCAGGTTCCACAGAGCATAGAGAACTGTAAATCCATCTTTATACGCACAGAGGGTAAGAATATTGGAACAAAAATAGCAGAGTTTTATCTGGAGAAAACGTTTCCCGAACTGGAACGACTGCCAGGATGTGAGCCTGACGTTTCGCTGCTGCAACGCGGTTTGATGCAGTTGAATCTACGTACGATCGATCTCATCAGCAAATACAATCAGAAGCTTATGATTTTCAGCAAGATTGATTACCATTATAAAGAGGTGCTAGAGCAATTTCCGCGATACTTTACGAATCATCACGATTTGATGAATCTTTACGGTGCCAAGATGGAGTCAATTCAGAGCAAAAACGAAACGCTGAAGACTCAATTCTACGATCTACTGGGGGATCCACTGAAAACTTCTGTATACAAGTAAGTTCTCAGACTGAATGTCAATCATTCTTTATGGTTGCTTGAGAAACATAATTAGTATTGACATATATTTGCAATTTTTCTAATATTCTTTCAGCAAAATTATGCGCATTACCACATCTGCTGTTGGCCAACTGTACCTCTTCGTTCGTAAGCTTCAACATTGCCAAGAAGAAATAGTAGAAATTTCTCCTAAAGACAAATTATCAGCTGTACATCAGCACATAATGGTACGTTGGATTTTGATTGGTATAGAAACACATTTTATTTAGATGAATTGATAATTTTGTAAAATATCCTCAACGTAAACATTTTATAGAATCAAGTCACAAGAAAATTGACGAGGTATTTTTTTTTTCTATCCTATCCTCCTATCAGGATTTATTGTCCCAGTTGGATTTACTACCTCTGGATGTTTTGAAGGAGGCAGAAAAAGAAGCTCGTAAAAATCGTAAGACTTTGTTCCGTGAAGCTAACGAGGCGTATAAACGGAAGATGGTATTGGATTTGTTGAGAAAACAACTTCGCTTCCACGTGAGGAAATAAGTGCATACGAACAGAATTATTGAAACAAATCTAAAACTGAACAATTAAAATAGTTATTCGTGAAATTCAGCATGATTTTTTTAATTTTTTTATGAAATGCATGGAATAAAATGGAGAAAACATAAAACCAAAGTATATTAACATTTTGAAACAAATTTTATATAATTTACAAAACAATACTATTACAGCGATTTTGTAACAAGTCTGAACTTAATACGATGTTTTTGTCATGTGCGAAATGTTTCATGGAAATTGAATCACTTGCTATAGATACTATACAACAGTGAGCTGCACATTACGAAACCATTGGTTAAGAAGCGAAATAGCTGCATTTGAGTTGCTTTAAGCTTACATTTAAGACTCTAGCCATTGTTATAGATGTCTTTACTTAGCATTATGAGAGCGATAACTTCTTCCCACATTGATTAGCTACGGTGCGAAGGTAACGGTGAGGGTACCCTTATCATTATATCATAAACTAGCATCAAGCCGCATATTGTGGCTAGGACGGGCAGGGTTAACCTCTGAGCCATGGTTACTTCGTCGTTAGAGGTTAATCCCGTTCGGTAAAGCCGTTCGAAACCGATACCGAGCATGAAACTGAAGCCTGTGTGTCACGTATGTCGTCCTCGAGGAAGGTGTACATGAGCCAAAGAGGTATACGTGTGTGAATGCATATGTGAGTGTTAGAGTGTGGCCACATAAATTTGATGCGTGATAACTATCGAACCAAAGGTTTTTGGCTGGTCCCTGGGATACGGGTAGCGTTATCACCGAAACGAAGGTGAAATGAGATAGGTGCCTCCGAGGGAAAAGTGTGAACGTGCCTGTACTGAGATTGTAAGCACCAGCAACTTTTCTTTCAACTTGGAACATTGTTGTTGTGTTTTTTTATCACACCCACACTGCATAGTCCTTTAATCAGTGATCAGCATGTGAATGGAATGGAATGGTTCGGGTCACCTCGTAAAGGTGTGGAATGCGCCAATTGTTCTTGCTTGTCTTTCCGGTCACATAATTCAATAGAAGCCCATTTCTTACAGCCCGTAAGCCGTTCACGAAGTGTGCACCTGAAGACAACGTTGAAATCTTTAGACCCACGCTCCACCCGCATCGACGAAAAGATTATCCCACAACTAGGGGAGCACAAACTAGGCACTTCCGGTTCGTAAGTGATCCTTTGCTTCGATTGCGATTGTGCAATAATGCCGAGCTGGATTTCGGTCCATGTTTGCACTCCTGCTTTCTACCGGAAGGACGGGCGACACGTCCGAGAGGGCGATGCGATTGAAGTACCATTTTCATTCCTCGAAACCCGATTCCGCACAACACGTTCGGCAATTTCGCTGCCGCTTCTGAAATGACAATTCGCCCAAGACAATTTATGGAATTTTCTTTTCTTTTATCTCCGTGGAGTTGATGGCCGTGGAGTTGGTGGTAGTGGTAGCACGGGGTGGAGTGTGAAACGAAAACATTGGCCACGAGAGGAAACAGCGAAGGACCACATACTTGATAGACGATACTGGAGCGGTACGATTGAGCGCACCGGCACTCGACCAAGGCACTTTAGGATGGTTTTGGAAATGGCATTTGGTGCAGAATGAATCGAGTGGTGTGTCTTTGGTTCTTGGAACATTACTAGAAGGTAAGCGTTGTGTATCGAGAGGAGCGCCGAAAATAATAAAACAGATCAAGAAGTATTCTCTTTCTGCAGTAAAATCTAAGTTCACTACGGTAGCTACATAAAAACGGGTTTAGATGAAAAATTTATATGATTACAGGTTTCGTATTTTAATCCGGCTAAAGTATGCCTTTAAAAGTAATTATCAAAAAAAAAAATCGTGAAATAGTGCGTTAATTTTGCGTTGGTAAAATACATACATTTGATCAAGTAAATAATATGGCCATATTACGAGCCCATAGTTTGTTTCAATTGGAGAAAATTTGGACAGAAGCTTTTGTAATTTCAGTGCATCGCGTTGCATCGTACGCTGCAATATTCCCTCAGTTCAAGCACTTCCGGCTGCGCTGGTGTGTCTGATCATTGTCATCAGATAAATTTTAAGGTGCCATTTCCGTTTTTGCGTTAGAAGTTCCTTTTTGTAACAGCTTTCTTCTTTCGCCAAAACAAAGCATTTTCTACACTTTTGGCTTTTGAATGTTGGTCTTCCTTTCTCTTACGGGTATTCAATCGTTTGCAAGCACACGCGTTTTCTTTCGCTGCTGTGATCGGTTGCAATTTTCCCACTGATATTGCATTTCATTTATCTCATCGGTGCTCAATATATTTCATTTCGATTGAGTTTGCACCATGACGGTTCAATTTACGGGTTGTTCGTCCTTCGTATCGAGCGCCGTCGGTGCAGTGGGTGTGCTTCTGATCTATAATTCATTGAGCCCTGGTCGCTAGCTGATGTAAAGGTTGTTCGCGATACGTATGGTGTAAAAGGCGTTTCGTTCGCTGGCAGAAAGTATCTGCGAGAGCTAATGTGTTTTTTCTATTGAAGATTGAAGTTTCGTTTATTTGGTTTGATTAAAGGATTATTTATATGTTTCTGAAGAATCGTTTTTTGCTTTGAATTTTGGGTCTGCATTAAAAAATATTCCATCGATTCATATAAGCCTATGTTAAGTGACTCCATATTCAGTATGTATACAGGCTGCATTTGAATTTTCTGACGTTTTTCCACATTCCCCAAAGTCTTTCAAAGCCGTTAGAATTCTCCCGTCGGCAATAATCTACGTATATGATTGCAACTAGTTAAGACTGAGCCTAACGTCAATAAAATTACCGATAGCGCTAGTTGCGGTTGCTGTACTGGCCGGACCGTTCCTCCGTATTGCTGACAGCAATATACAGTTACTAAATAACCACTTACTCAATATCCGCCTGTCGCAGGAACAAGCCATCCGGTAGCGCCACCGCCTTTCCCTTTCCATCGCCTTCTTTTCGACAGAACCGTGCCCGAATGTTTGCGAAATAATTGAGCGCTCCAATCCGGTTCCGATGCTGGCGTGTTGGGCATCCTTAAGGATCGAAAGCAGCTCTCTCGGGCCCATGAGATGATTGCCAACCGCCAGTCTGGCTACCAATGGCTTCACCCGTTGTAGAGAGGTCGATACATCGTGCACCGTCTGCCACCCAGAACGGTTGACAATTTATTTCGCAGATCACCTGCGAGTCACCTGCAGCCACAAACGTTTACGTTGCCACGAACTTTTTGCACGAGAACATGCTCGACACGAAGCGTTCTCTATATTTGCCCGATGAAAACGGTGGCATGATGTTTGCACGATTCGAACGTGTCCGCCGAAGAATCTGTCTAATAAAGTGCCACCTTCGCCAGACGCTGGAGTGTAAAGAGGTGCCAAAGCTAGTACCACCGTATGCGTTGAATGAGTGTGACTGCGGAACCATCGAGACATGTGAAATTTTCTTGCTACGGAGCATGAACTATTGGAGTGAGTTACCCAGGGAAAAGCGATGGTGGTGGTAATGGACGGATCGTATGAGCTTGTTGGTGTCCGCATGCGACTTGCATATGGGTTGTCAGACGCAGTTCTGCTCAAAAATGGTACGTTCTTGCAGGGCATGAATTACATCCCCCAAAAACTAAACCAGACAGGTGGTACACTAATTGAATTTTTGTACCAAATATGCAGTTCGGTTTTGGAGAATACATTTGATACATTATGTTTTGAAATACTGCAGAAAACAAAATTGTAAGATAAAACATAGCAAAAAATTCATAAAACGATCGTTAAGAATTGTTTGGTTATGTCATTTGTTTTCATCAATCGAATTTCACTTAGTCAAATCATAATATAACAGAAGACAAACTGTCTTGTATTTAGAAGAAAATTAATGTGAATCGACCTGAAGCTAATTAGAATATTCACTGTCGTAACAATCTCGCAGAACAAGAAACGTGTTCTTATGGAATACCTCGTAAACGAACAAATTAAACATTTGAGAAATGTATTAGAATTGTTAATAATGACAATTTTTTGTTGGAATATGTCTATATCGAAAATACATGAATTACTAACTTGATAACCGAACGTCCTTAAATCTGAAGTCAAAATATGATAATAAGAAACATATGGTGTTCTTTCAACCTCCTGCTGATAAAGAGTTTATATTTCTGCAGGAAGAATGAATGTTACTTTGATTGGGTCGTTTTTTGTTATCTAATTCTGTTGATCCATTTGGTGCTATCATTTACTGTACTGACCCAAGCAAATGACGATCTCCTATGTTTGGGAAAAACTTTTGCGGAACATGATAATTAACAAATCCTCGGAGCCGACGGTTCAGATGATGCCAACCATCGTTCGACGATGGCTAGGTCTTTCATTTTTAAGGCAAAGTGTCAATTTAATCATGCAAGGTTCCATTTTATTTTGAATTTGGGATGAGATTAGATTATTTTATACGCCACGTGCACACGCTGTCAATATGAAACAGATGCCGTATCATTGGAGGATAGGGTTTTAACATTTACGGCAGCTAATCGTATAATCTTTCGTTTAAACAGCTAGCAATCACTGGCGACATACCGGAAAGTTCACGGGTGCCTGGTTGAGCATAGTTGAAAGTGATGCTTGTCATCGGTAGCACAGTTTGAACGTGTCTGGGTGCGAGTATGACACTATCGACCAATTCCGGTTAAATGACACAATTTATGAGAAAAGTTTTTCATTCCGATAGCTTTAATTTTAGCTATTTCCTGGTGGTTCAAACTTTTGCTTGCAGGAGGATTCTGATGTCTTCTAGTGTCTTTTGAAACGCTTATAGCAGAAGAAAGTAGATACACAAATTGAGAGTATTGTAACTGAGCAATTTGTTGACAATAAATATTCATTAATTCAGTATTTTTTGAAAATTTTTGAAAAGTAACGGATGAAACAACGACAGTGAATAAAACAACGTAAAAACGATATGATTGGAAAATAACGTGCATTTAAAAACAGATACATTTACATTGAGCGAAATATAAAGTCAATAAAAGTAAAATGCACCAAACGACACATCACGAGTTGCATGCATTTTGGGCGATTTCAGAACATGTGAACAATAGAAACAATAGCTATTATTTGTTACTTTATGTTTGTTTTAACTTTATGTTTGTACTTTATGTTACTTTATTATTTGTTATTTGTTACTTTACCAATTATTTGTTTAGATGTACATAGGATAGAAATAAGTTTCTTAAGGTGTTAGGCATTTTTAAGTCATATTGCAACTTAAATCAAGATTCTTAATTTATCGTGTTATCATTATCATAAATTTCACTTAAATAATCATTAATATAATCACCATAATAACACGCTGCTTTTCAGCTGCATTGTGCTAAATTTAATAAAAACAGCTTTGACTATACTTATGTACATACGGTATAAAATAGGGATACGAAAACGTGTATGAAACCTTGTGTATGTAACTCTAGTATCTGTAGTTTTTTTTTTATTACGATTTACAATCAGAGTAAAACTGCCACCCACTGTAAAACTGGGTTAGCTCTAGTATTCCAGCCATCTGCGTAGTCATTCAATATGAAGAATGTTTAGCATTTGATTGAGATGAACAAAATATGATCACATTTGTTTTGCCAAACTGATAAATTTTTGATAACGCTACGCTCAACAAGGTTGGAAGACAAATGTTCTTAATACAGTAATGAAAGATTAATCATTCTCTAATTTCACTATATTGGAGGCTTTCACTGCAATCAAACTACTTGCAAAACATCAAAGTCACCAGGTTTAAGTGTGTAATTAACGTAGTTAACAATTAAACAACAACAAACAGCTTGTAAAGTTCTTAAAGACTCTTGGATCGATTATTGTTTATGTGTTCGGAATAGAGAAGGATTTGTTACAACATGCTTACATCTTGTTCAGATTGACCTCTGAGATAATTTATTCGACAAATAAAGTGCAATTTTGTATTGTGAGCTTGGCATCAAATTTTGCAAAATCTTAGAATTTATTCTGATAATTAATGTGATTTTTCTATCGTTTATTATACCAGTTAAAAAGTTGAAGTTAATGTGAAGTTGTTGCTCATAGTTATACTGCGCCGTATGCAACTGGTTAAAGTTAAAGTAATAAGAAGGATGGACTGCAACTCGCTTCTTGAAGAAACAAACACCTAGTCTATGGTCTCGTTAGAAAAATTTGCACCGTACGATTCGGAATGTAAAACATAAAAATAAATCATTCGCATTCCAATTTTGCTACATTTTTATTTCACTTATATGCCTCCGAATTTTGCCATAAGCGATTTAAAAGCAGGGATAAAGCCAGCTTGTTAACTTCTCCCAATAAAAAACGGCTCGCTAGCTACGAACTGGGTGAATTTTTACTCGACAAACCAACTGGTTTGTTTTCTTCATGCATCATAAAACGAAACTTCCACATATTTCACCGTTTACCGAAACCCACCCAAAATCCCGCACTCGGACTGGTATTTATGACCTCATCCGGATTTTTCGTCTCTTCGATTTTGCCTCATAATCATAAAATTTGAGGCACTTTCATGCTCCAACATGCACGAGCGGCATAAAAACAACTCGAGGTGGATCTAGATCAGCATAGTCGATCTAGAAAAAAGGAGCAAAAAATGTAAATAAAAACGGTACAAAAGAGTTAAAGATGTTTACGTTCCGTTCCGCTCGATTTCCCGTACTGGCCCGTGCCCTAGTTGCAGGTTAGCGTAGGGTGCCTGGACACTGTTCGTGATTTGATGTTGGCTTAAGGCTAAACGTCCCGCCACGGGCAAGGAGCTGTTTATATGTTTGCTCTTGTCTCTTGCTGTCCCCCTCGTGCTGGTAACGGATCTCAAAATTGTGCTGAATCAAATGACATCATTCCAGACGGTGCGTTGGGTGATTCACAGCATAATATCGTGTGATGGTATTTTTTATGTGCACGAATTTTACAATTATCGTCCATGGGTCCTAACTGCGTCTGGAGAAACCGGGCGAGTGAGAACTAGGGAGGCATATTGAAAAATTCACTGCCAACTTCTTGGGCTGTCCTGAGCGGGCTGATCCTGGCCATTTTCTCGAAGTGGAAGTATATGGGTTAGCGTGTTGGAGATTTTTGTTGCCTTTGTGTCTTTTCCGGTTTCCAGTGACATTCGTGTCGTATCTGTGGATCGTTTAAGATTTTATTTGCTTTATTTCCATCGTAAAATGTTCCTTCTGACGCGTACATGCAACCTTTTCGGAAAATAGCTTGAGCGCGGAGTGGAGCTGCTCACATCATTGTCACATGTTCTGAAAGGGCTGGCTGGTCAGCAGCTGAGCACTTTGCTGTAGACGGTGGGCAGGTCATACAATTTCATTACGATTTAAACGTTGACAGGCAAAAGTGTTATTTGATTCGATTTTTTGTGACGTGCCGGTACGCGTTTGCTCCGTACGTGACCGCTTGTGTGACCGGAAGAGGGCTCAGGATGTTGTGTATAGTTTATGTAAATTTGATAATGATCGTTTATTTTTTGCGCCGTTTCGGTTGATGGCCAATTACCTTCCAAGAGATGGTAATGCGTAGGATGCTATGGATAGCTCCGTTAGCTAGTTTACTGCGTTAGTTTTTTAGCGTGAGTTAATAAATAAACTATTACAGTAAGAAGATGATTCTTTCCTTCATTATAACAAACGGTTCCTTAATAAAAATAAGAATGATTCGTTTCAACTGATGGCGTAGTGGTAGCGATCCCATCTTCCACAAGACAAGTCCGGTACCATATTCTCACCGTGACTACCAGTACTAACTGCAAAACTTGGTCTATTAAATCAGTACTTCCGTAAGAAAGAATATTGTATCTCTTGTAAGTCGTTACGACAAAGAAGACAATTTGCAAATCCACAGGCCTGAAGTACGATCTAGTCTATTTAATCGTACTTTATATCAAACCAGTGTTTCATGCATTTACTTCACAAGTTTAATACAACTATCACAGTTGAAATTAACCAAAATGTTTTGAGAAATATTTGAATATTTGTCTATTAATGGTCTCATTTTGTAATTATTTTTACGCACAATAACTTTATATTTTGCTAAATTTTTATTCAGTAGACTGCAAACATAATTGAATAACTAGATAATATAATTCAAAACGGAACAGCAATGAAAGCGTCTCACGTAAAACGAATAATACTAATGATACGCATGCAACTGCCTTTAGATGATGCGTTTTATGTTTGGTTTGTTTCTATTTCTAATGTTATTTCTGTTTTCACCTCCACAACAGCACGATGAAACATCATGTCCGCACACAACTGTTCTTTTTTGCACACTAAATGGGCACCCGGGAAAATGCGACTTTACGCGCTCGGATGCACTCTGACAGCGACAAATGCGTGACGTCTGTCTGTTTCCCGGCCAACGGAGCCAGCGGACCAGGAGCGCTACTACCTACAGCAAACGGGAATTTCCCGCTTTCTCTGAAACACTGCACCAGAGACGCACGTAGTGACATCGAATTTCCACGTCCCTGCGTCTCACATGGTGCACATGATGGAGTAGACCACATTCATTCATATTACAGTTTATTACAAACATTATGTCATCCCGAGACGGAAGTGCCCATCTTACCCCGTTTCATGTCAAGTAAAAATGGTTCACGTTCGCCAATAATCCGTTTCACTCCGACGCACTCGCTCGTACTCGCTCATTCATGGTGCAGGACTGTGTGCGTGTTGTTTTTTTTTTACCTAGTGCGTTCCAGAAAGGAATATTTCATCTTTCTATCGCCGGGAACGGAGAAGACAGAGGTTTGTCCTCTTCCGGACACCAAGCGCTTCCTTTCGGGTGTACCTTGCTCTGCGGTTGACAGCAGTTTGCCATTGTTCCGATCCGGAAGCGTTGCTGCTGCTGCCTGAGGAAGCTTTCACGCCTCTCACACATGACTTCCGGCCCATGCACGGTGCTTCTGTAGCGGACGTGTGGTAAGATTGTGATTAATCGCTCATTAGGCAGACATTGTATGGTGCTTCGTGTCGTGTGGATGAGAGAGAGAAGAGTCGACGCGTTATGAAAATGTCTTAGAAATGCGACAAGATAGACTGATAGTGTTTTTGATCTGATTTAGAAAATCACATAAAATTACATAGTGCTGGTGCGTAAGGGATACATTTGAAGAAGAAGAGCAACTTCGTTTAAAAACTAGAATGAACTGAAAAATTCTTCCTCACTTACTAAAATAGTGTGTAGAGAAATAAAGTTAGCTTTGTTTCGAATAGATAACCATTTTTGCACAGAATATTTAGACAACTGGCAGGGTTGTACTTCTTAATATGTATTATGCTTAATAGTTTATATGTACATCTATAGCATATACATCTTTTGATTGGAACAAACGAAGTTTGCTGAAAACATTGAAGTTAGACTATAACTAAATTACCACAACAAAAATCTCACAATCCGTGTAAAGTTAAATATGTGGTTGATAACTGCTTGTTACTAAATAATTGAAGACTCAAGACTACCTATTATTATTGTTCTATGCATTTGCTTAACCACGTAATGCAATCTCATCGAAATTGTACAATTTCACAAACAAAGATGCATACACAATATTCAGCAGATAGTATCCATTGGTATGAATATTGATTGAGCTTGAAATGAATTAGATCTTCTCAAATTCATAATCACACATTTTCAATGAAGATTTCAATGAGTTAATTCTTTCAAACCAATAAATTTGAGCCAGTCAAAATATTTTTGGTTCTTTCTCATCATACCTTTTCTTTCTCATCATACCTATAGAGAGCTACCAGCGAGCAAACGAGCTTAAACAAACTAATCTCACGACATGGCCTCTTGCAAGGAATGTTTGACCTGCTGCAACAGCCCAGTGGTAATCTGTCAAGTAACATAAATTACTTTTCCTTTATAGAACAAAACCAACCTGCCAGCTCGTAAAAAAAATCCGACGGCACCAATAAATTGACTTTTGAAACCGATGAAAAATTATGCGCTCCACAAGACTTAACGTTCCTCCCAACTTACCGGAACTAGGCCGTTTACCTCTGTTCAAAGGAATGCAGTCATCCATACGTCTGTCTACAAAGAATAATCCATAGGAAACGGGAAAACGGAGATAAACCAACCGAAGAAGGAAGAAAAGTTCATTATTTGTAGTACCAAATGCTTTCTTCTTGAGTTGTTAGAAGGACGTGGGAATAAAAAAAGGACGCTGGTCTGGGGTTAGAAATTTTCTCCTTGCTATCTTCATCTAGAAGGTATATTGCTCTTCACCGAGGTTAAGCGTTCGGTTTTGCTTTCGATTGCACATTGGACTAAGCGTTGCTTCAAACGTCGCATCAAACGGTTGCACTGTTGCAACTAAATTTATTTTCAAGCCCATCATGGAAGTTATCGTATCGAAGCACACTCGATGAGCCGAAGACGCAATAGAATGGTTTCGGTCACGTGAGGTCTGCGGAACAAGATGTGTCCATTGTATGGCCTTCGTCCTCTCATGTTAGGTTACTCTCCTTGGTGTGCTTCCTATTCGTTTCCCTCCAGAACACATTCTTCTGCAGGATGAGATTTTGTTGTTTTTTCTCATTTAATGTGCTGATCTCTTAGAGTATGGTATGTCCAAGCCAATGCTATTCATCACGCCATACGTTCCAAAGCATGGGGCCGGAGTGGAGGAGTAATATGTTTTTCAGATGTTATTGAATTCCAAAACACAATCACATCGTCTATTCGGAGTTGCTGGACCATTGGACCCAAGGCAGCGCGACATTGTTTTGCTGGTTTTTAGTTGTGCTCGTTTTTGTTGCCCGTCTCTAGGAGAGATAATGGATCAACAACGTCGTTGTTGCGGAGCGCATCTTTGAAGCATCTTGTTTTTTGTTTGTTTTTTTTTAATGAATGTTATGTACCGACATAAGGCCGACCGACAGATACAGGCATGAGTTTAAAGCCTTCCGGGCCATAGAATACTGTCAACCGTTTTGTCAAGGATGCTTATCCGGATGGAAAATTATTTTGATTACGCTTTCAGAAACATTCGCCCAGCAGCGGCAATAGAAGCTGATTCAGAACTTAATATGTATTTTACGGTTGAATGTGATGTGAGTGTACGGAAAATCGGCAGAATTATATTGAACTTCTTCTTTAACGAAGATATGAAGAATATTAACGGATAAAATTTTATGGTATTTAGGTATCTAAAAGTTTATCAATACCAAATTATGCTTTTAAATTATGTTGCGATATTAGGTGAGACCTAGTTTTAGAATTTGGATCCTCCTTATGCCTTGAACTAATATACAAACTGCTCCAGCGATGAGTGACTTCCCTGCTTTTGTGGTATAGTTTCTCAAAGAAGGCTTGTACACACGCTATATTGCTTAGGCTTTGATGGGATAGAAAATGACAGAAAAATATCATTGAATATAATACGTAGATTTTGAGCGAGATGCGAGAGCGAGTAATGTAATGTTATATTTTATTAAAAACTGTCTATAGTATTTCAGTTCATTAAATATTGATTATCATCAATTTATGACTCTCATGATTATTTTTATGCATATTAAATAATCATTTAATGATTTTAATTTTTTAAAAATTGAAAGGGTAAGCAAACAAATATAAATCAATACATTAACTGAAGGCTGGTATGTGCAGTTATTTCAATGGCGGTTATCCCAACGATATTGACGATATGTAAGCGCTGCAACCGTAAATGCAATCAGTAAAGTAACGCTTTCATCATCAATAGGCTGTACAGAAAGTAGCCGCTGGTCAGGTTCAATAGCGAATAGACAACGGTGATTCCGAGTGAACGTGTGAAGGGCAAGAGTAAAAAATCAAACTCTATTCTCCAAAGGGAACGGCTTCCAGCCATCGCAAATTGTCGGTCCATTTCGTGATGCATTGGTTTTCTATGCGTGTCGGTACATTGGCCCAGCGGTTGAATGAGGTTGTGCATATAATTTTTTTTCTAATTTTTTCCATCGTTAGGAGGAAATGCATGTTTTTTGCATTCATTTTGCTTGACCTGATATGAGATCAGCAGTCTTGCGGTGTGAAAAAATACTGCACCGTAGAGTCACTTGATTAGGCACTCTAGCAGTTGGGATATAAAAGGTTAGATCAGAAATCTGCATGCAACATGAGCTATAGTGAATTGATTTACATGGTACAAAATTGTTGCCTGTATTCACCATTTTAAATGGTTTAAAAGTGGGTTTGTTACGATTTTTAAGGGTAAAAGCATTGTTCAATTTTTCTTTATGCTGTAGTTCATACTTGTTCAGTGAAACATTTATTTATATAAAACTTATATTGATTATAAGTGGTCAAGTTGAACAGATAAAAATCGTTCTTTTTAAAAGCTTATTTAACGCACATTTTAGCTTGAATGTTTCTAAATCGTGAAGTAAGGTATAAAAGTTTTGTTCCGTTGCAAAATAATCTTAAACAATTTTGTGTCTAAACTCGATTAAACTCCCTCATCCATCGATTCGATTAACGCAGACTCTCGATAGCATCATTCATCGTAAATGACTCCACCCCAATACGGATGGTTCCTAAAACCAAAACCATGTGTCATTCATATTAAATTGGATCCCTAGGATCACTGCTACGAGACGCAAATGATGCGATAATTGGAAGAAGTTAGGACATAGCATGAGTGCTGAGATGACGAGCAACGTGTACCGGGATGACTGAGCTTATATGTGATGCAGTGTAAAGAGTAAGATTGTGTTGATTCCCATGGAGCTTTTAGCGATTCTTGTCGAAATCGTGTGACGATTCGTGTAGACACAAATGGGTTTGAATTAAAATTCCTCTTAAAACAGGGGTTGTAAATGGCAATTGCCTTATATAGCAATCCTTTTACCTCTCATTTATATTTTAATCACTTGAAACCCCCATAGAGTGAATGGAATCAACCACAGTTTTACTTTAATCAATAGAAACTTACAATGACAGTTGTTTTCACACGTGATTTATTTTCGTAGTGAATGTTGTCCATTTTGTGAATAGTTGGAAAATGTAGAGAGCAAATAAGACACGCATTCGGAATATATTGTCATCCCGATGGAATAGAGGTCTCGTAAGAAAAACATAATGGGTTTTTGCATTTTTAATTGCAGTGAATGTCTGATCTGCCCGGAATATCTTGCCGTGCTTTCTGTACCTCCGATTACAGGAACAACCGATTGACGCAGAAGTGTCGTTGAGCGGGGACGGTAAGCTATTAAAGCGTTCAGATATAAAAGAGCGAGTTTAAATTCCCAGCCGGATCATATCAGGCGATAGTTTGGTTTGGATCAACGTACTCCGGATGAGCAGGTGGATGGAGCGTATCCTCTACCGTTCATTCCGTTCCGATTCGTATGTTGCAACAACTGGCAACATAGTTCATTATCATCACCTGTGGAAGCTGAAGTGGCATGAACGGGGGCAACGACCAAGTGTAGGTAACGGCATGTTTGGTATCTCTTTTGTGTAATTTATGCAGAGTTTTCTCGTGTCTGGGACATGACGAAAACAACGTGTGCACATCGTCGCACAACCCTTTGCTGAACGGATCGTACCGCAAAAGCGACATATGTTTTTACAAACCCCGAAATACTTAGCCTCTCCGGGATGTTTCGATGAAACAACCCATTGAAACGGGGGAGATTGTATGTTTTAACAATTTCTCTCCTTTTAACAGGCGTTGCTATTTGCTCCAATGGGCAATGAACTAATGATCATATACGCACATACTCTGTTGTCTCTGTTCTGTTCAGGGACGAAAAACATACTTCTCATGAGTATTTCAGGTTTCTGCATGTTAGACGAAATTAAAGGGCGATAAACTTTTTCCATTAACTGACATGCAGGTATGGGTTTCAACTATAACTATTTGACTTTTACCAGTTTGCTACAAAAGTCTTATGATGGCAGAGTTTTGAGCATTTTAGTATTATTTATGTATTCACAATCGATTATAATTTTTAAAATGCCGGATGGCTATCGACTGTAGTTGTTAAAATGAGATTTATTTTAGGACACAGAAATATTCGCAGTTTTCTTTTAAGTTTGATTCATGATTCACTTATTATTTGACCATGTTTGGTATCTCTTTTCGTGGATCTACTTGACATATAGCATGCAAAATTATGTATGATGAATTGTTGCACACTATTGGTATGTTCAAGTAGGTTCTTTTGAATGATTAAAATGAACACTGTATGTTTCATTACATAGAACAATAATTTTTTATAAACATGTACTCCTCTAACTATTTTTTAATCCATTTTTAACTATAATATTTTTTAAATATGAATATAAATACTCCAGTTTTTATAGTAGACCCTTTCGCAATACGAGAATAGCAAAATAATAACTTTTGACTGCATTGTAAATAATTCTCTAATAAAGTTAACTGCTAGTCGAACTGTCAAACCGGCAACAGACAGATAACATTGTGCTTACTCAGGATTACCGTTCGTATGAAACGGTGAACCAATATATGAAAAAGCGATGCGCTAGCAAAAGTCCGCTAAGCCAGTAGAAAGTTTTAATGATCTCCTAGCATCTCCTAGCGCAATTCCTAACATAGGTTCAAGGGACGTCAATTATTGAATTATGCTATCACAGCAGTCGACTGAGATAAGCGTTAAATCTAGACAGATTGTGTTACATACTTTCTTTAGTAGATGCATATACCTTCAATACTGAATATAGTTATTAACATGGTGTGTCAGCATATTTCTTTTAAAAAAATAAAGAGGTATAATGGCTACATAGGTACAGCATTAATTTCAGTTATGGTTTTGACAACAGCGTCGTAATATCCCGGTTAGTTATTTTATTTAGGAAGATAAACGTTATTATGCATCTACAAGAAAATGTGTGGATTTATTATCAACATTACACGTTTGTTGTTAATAACATTATTAGTTTAGTTTTCAACGAGTTGGTAAGAGTTGCGTTTGCATATTAGTGTTTTGTTTGTCCTGTGATCTAAATGAAATTTAAAACGCCTTAATTATATCGCATAAATAGTACAGCATTGCATTTACAGAATCACCGAATGCCTTCAAAATAAAAGTGGCATGAAAAAATTGTATATGAGTGAAATAAGTGTTTGAAATATAATAAAAAATAATTATTTATGCAAGAGTGGTTTCATAACATTATAGACATGGTAAACTGCTAAAACCGTTTGAGAAGCAATCTGCTATCTTATTTTAAATTGACACTAGAAAATCGACGCGTAGGAACACGCTGAACCGATGCAATCCGTAATTAATTACCTTTAAACGCAATCAGCCTTACCAGCTCGTTTAGGAGTGGCATCATCATTCGCACGGCAGTCTACTGACAATGAATCCTTAATGCGACTTTCGGTGCACCCGGCTAAACACACGAAGGAGACCCACGACCTTTCCCGTGCAGCCATCAATTAATGGCTGCCGGTTTGTTTCGGTGTCACAAGCATCGCTTCTATCCGTTCGAGTAGCCAGGTCAGTTGTCACAACGGTATTTCCCGAAACCGAGAGCGGCTACATGCTAATGTGCGAGTGGATTAATGGACGGTATGCAGCGGTAGATTGCAGCGGCGGCTATGTGGTGAATGTAATTGCCCTGATAAAACCAATTCCCGGATACGCTGGTTTCCGACGAACGTTTCATTTGACGCTTGCAGCAGTCTTGGAGGATTCGAGGTGCATCTGCAGCGTGGCTGTATGGCATTGCTCATACGTACATGGTGCGCATATCATAAATTTATCTGTTATCGTGCTGGTGAGGTAGAAATGGTACAATAATATTATTGATAATTGTGCCATATATTATCGAAGTCAGTAGAACGATAATGTCGATGTGTTGTTAACCCGTTTCTGGCGCGTTAAAGCATGGTATGAGATATGTTATGACAAGAATATTAATGAAAATAATGGTTTATGGGCGTGAATATGAATATGTCGACTCAAGATCGCCCTAGTTTAGAAGAAAATATGTATATCGCATTTTGAGACAATACTTATTGCTTGGTCATATGAAGAAGTAATATTTTCATCACAACTATCAACCAAGTGAAATAACTTATAAATCATTTGCTTTCGAACCTTGGGTAAAAAGTTATCTTTCTTATCATCGGCTCATGGGTAGAAAACTTTTGCAAGAAAGCGTGAGGCGTCATATAGATAAACCAATCCATTGAAGTTCCATCTATCATCGTTGCGGTCGTGACAAATGGTTTTAGATGCACCATCGAAAAGGTTGTCTGGCTTATCTGAGTAGAATTTAAATGATCAGAACATCACTAGCACTGCCACAGAAACTATTTAGTGTTAAGAAATTTGACGCAGCTAGTAAATATTATTTCATACATCTTGTTCCAAAGATTTCACATACTATGTTCCAGTTTAAGGCAAATATATCTAACAACAAATTATCATCTTCAAATTCCGTATAAATTCTGAGGTCTTGAAAAAGTCTAAAATAAATATGAGTGTTATTCTTAGACTTTTCGATTTTTTTTATTTACATTCACGGCACCGCGTCTTGAGACAAATGGACTGAAGATGGAGCGGGTTGGCTTCTACTCCACTTCCTCTTCCACAAAAACTGTTCGAAACATCACTTCCGCATACTCCGTCCAACTGATGATACGACCAAAAGGGTTCACTGGGAAATGAGAATACAGACGCCATAAATAAAGAAAGGAAATAGAATCTCTTCTGCTCGGAGTTATTTAAAGCTGGGCAGTGGCAAATTATCGTGTTTTGCGCAATGGCCGTCAGCACGGTGAAGGTGTTGTTTGTTGACTGTTAGTTGCAAAGTGCAGTCGATGCAAGAAAAGCAATTTCTTTGTCCAATTCGTAACAGGGTAGCGCAAAATTTATGTTATCGATGACTTAAAACAATTAAAACGAATTGCGTTGAAAGCATGGCATATAGTTTTGTGGCCATTTCATCATTTCGTTTAAGTTGATGACGAATCCTTTTCTCTGGTAGTATAGTTTCGAGCATTTTTAGGTGAAGTGCGTAGTCGTCATAACTTTCTTTCTAACGATTAGTTATATTCATTTATTTTTATTAATGTTACTTGCCTGATATTATTATTATATCAAATTCGTCCTCAAATTTGAAAGAACAAATGCTAAAAGAACAAATGCTACGGTGAGTGACATTGTTATTCAAGTAGCATCTTACACATTTAGTTACATTTTTAAAATTGGCCACGTTTTCTGCAAAGATCCCAATAGCAGTATGCGCAACATGATGAAACTAAATTTTGAAAACAAATTTAATTTCAAACACAGCATCAACACAGATACAACCATAACTTGCACCAATAATGCCCAAATTATTGTTGTTAATATAAATGTTGCCTTAATTAAAAAGACGCATTTATTTAACAGGTCAATGATCAATGTAATAAAAGAAGGGTTATTTTATGTTTCTGGGGCTTAAAGATGAAAAAAAAGCAGACACAAGTGCGGACATTGCGTGACCATTTTCGACCGCCTCGTCTCGATGGAAATTGTTTGACAACCGCATTGCGCTCCGAACTTGGGTTTTTGTGCAATGAATTTTGAGTGCGTGTGACCCAAGCGGCAGCAAATTCGAATACCGGAGTTGCTTGGTATTTGGGTGGTCGTAAAAAGGCGTTACGAATTTTACGCTAGTCACAGGTCACAGTTAACGGTAAAGGTATGTTAATGAATGCACCAATGAAGCTGGAGCATCAAGGTGAGGAAAATGTATGCGCATCTTTTCCTTCGTATCCTTGGCGCTGACTAGCTCGGGATGTTTACTTTTGGGCAGGACACCAATGCCATTTTTGGCAACGATTACGATGACGATGGTTTTTCCTACACCATTGTTAAGATTTCGATACTGCCCAAGGATTTACTTCGAGCCGGGACTCACCCGACGTTGCATCTTGCGCCAATGAAAATCCAGGGAATGGGGTTCGGAAGCTATAAACTTTTGAATTTTAAAACCATGATAAAACAATAAAAATGCCTGGCAAACAGACTGTAAATGTAACGCCGGAAACGGGTTGAATGAGGCAAAGCAGAAATGAAATTCGTATTAGAGCAGAGTGAAATCGGGAAGACCGAAACACAAAGGTACAGAGCGCAGCCGGTCAAACGTGGAACACCTGAGCTATAATAGAATTCACCTTTTGTTGAATTTATTTAGATAAACCCTTCTTCAAGCTAAGCGTCGTCTATGCCATGTTGCTAGTGCTTTGTTTGTCGCTAAAGAGCTTTATCGTTGAATTGTTTTAGCTGCTGAGCTGGTTGGATCAAATGGCTGGTTTTGGAATAAAGTGTATGGAAATGGCTTTAAGAACACAGGGAAAGTTTGTTTTACTGAGAATACTGGGATAGTATTGAGTTGTTGCAATGTTGGTATATACAATATATAATAACTGGGTTTAAATTCTATGTTTACTATATTTATAATTGCTTATTTGTTTTCATACAGGTGTGATTTGTTTTGAAACAAATCATTATTATTTTAATGTAACATTTTAACTGATTGGGTTCTTGGGTTTGAGGTTTAAACTAGAAAACTTGGTCTGGGATCATTGCTTCCATCAATGATAGTTATTTTACTAAAAAGAACCTTATAATAGGCAATTGATTGAAGGGATGTAATAAATGTTTGAATGTTTGAATAATAAATTTTACAGAATGGTTGAATGTTTTAAGCAAATTTATGAACAGTAAGTTTCAAATTGAAAACAAAACAAATTTATTTTAATTAAAATATTAAAAGATATCATTATGAATTCTTAAGTATTTTAATAAAACATTCTTATCAGGTTTTTTACTTGTTTCTTTGCTACAACAAAATTATACATACAAATTTGCATACGAATGAAAACACAAAATAATTTGCAAATCTAAACAAATTAAACTAAAATTATTACAAACTAAAACCCAATGATGAACAATGAATAATAATGAAAAAATCTGAAAAATAATATAGTTCATGAAAAATACAAAACATTCTTCAATAGGTGATCAAAACAGTTTGGCTATGCAATTTGCTGTACTTTTTCCTGTAAAATGAGAATATTTCATCGAATTAGTTTGATTTTACTGCATGAAAAGGTTTTGTTCCATGGAATGCTGGAAACTTTAATTAATATTCCACCAAAAACCCAACGTGCTTCGAAAGTAATTTATTTTCCGTCGTAAAGCAGCTGGTGGACTGCTAGTCATGCACAGCACATACAAAAATCCTAATCGAGTTTGACGGTTCGACCTCGGAAACCTCGATTTTGCGTGCAAACAGCATCTAAGTAGCATCGAAGATAAAAGTGGAATCGATTTTCATTATCTTTTTATGACCATTTTCCCTATCAGGTTGTTTTTTTTTTATCTCGCTTTTAATGCTGTTACGTCTGCATAGGCCATCGTCACGGACGATTTGGCTGGACCGTGATCATTTTAATGGAGTACTAAATTGTGGTACTTGCGGTTGAAAAATTTGGTTCTTTTTTCTCACTTGATTCGTCCTACGCACTTCACCGTCATTATCTTCCGACCAGTGGGTAGGTGAGTGAGCACGCAGCAACTGGTCGTAAATTGATAGATCGTCTTTCGATGAGATTATGGGGTCAGTTTTTATAAGAAAAAGTTTTGTTTTGATGGTTTTGTGTGGTTTAAAGTTAAATCTGCTTAAAGGGGTCCTAAAGCAGGAAAATGAAATCCATTTCGACTTTTTAAGAATTGTATCGCTGATATCTTTAAATTAGTCTAAAATCATTTTACTTAAAGAAGCAATTTATCAATCAAATTAAATGGTAGTCAATGAAAGTCTCGTATCATTAACTAGACTACAAATAATAATAAAATAAGTATTATAATGTTTTATCTTTAATACGATAGTTTCTTAAAGATTTTATGTACATTGATTGCCACGAAATATTAAAAAAATATACTTTAATACTACACTTTAATAATTCAGGCTTTATAAAATGAAGCCCTAGCATGTTGTTATGTCAACGTAGGAGTGTTGATTCATCATGCAAAATACAAATTACACGTAAGATGTAAGAAACTGCACAAGCCAGTTTTTCACAATATTGTTAACATAAGATTGGTAGGACCTTCAATATTGAACCAAATTCATAACTGATGGCGTTCGTGCACCAACCAAAATTTACCTAATGCCTTTGCCAAAAACCACGCCACCTAGACACGGAGGATACGAGAAATTTATGTTTTTCATAGCAAATAATTCTAACTTACGGCTTAATTGCATTGCCGCCGGTGATGGTGCTCTGTGCAGAGGTGTGTACAGATATGTTTGCGTGAGTTCGTTTTTCATTCCGGTTAGCTTTTGCGGATCGTTTCGATTAATTACACACCCCACGGTGTTCGAATTCTGCTTCACTGTGTGCATAACGAGTTCAGCCAAAAACATCGACTAATGATTCTTACTGACCCAGGTGATGCCATCGGGCGGTGGATGTGGGTTGGGGATAGAGGCATTCAGAATTTTACGACAATTCAGCGCACTGGCGGACGGTTCCGGTTGGAGAGAATCCTGCGGATAAATACATATTTACTTACCTCCACGATGAAACCGGGAAGCTCTAACGCTCGGCTGCTAATGACAGCTTGGTTCCCCTCCCACACGGAAAATGAACGATACCGGATTGCAAGGCGGCTCTAGCCTGTTTTTGGTGCTTGTGATGGTCGTTCTGGTCGCTTGTTCAATGATAATGACTGTCATGAAAATGGTGGATTGCCAAAAATCGCTGTCCTGCCGAGAAGTGGCTTCTTCATCGCGGGTGGTGTGTTGCCTCGGCATGGAATAAAATAATTTCTGACCAGCCAATGACGAAAGGCGTTGCAGTAGACCGGCGAAGGGTAAATGCGATTAATTATTTCCGACGACTGATACTAATTTATGACTTTCGAAGTTCAATTGTATTCATATCGCCTGTGTGGCAGAGTTATGGTGGAGGCCATAGCTGAAGAAAGTGTGAGCAATGCAAGCGTTTTTGTATGAGCAGATTTATGAGAAAAAATGTAATATTAGTGGCTCGAATCAGCGGCATGATCATTTGGTTGAAATAGAAATGAGTACCTATTACGTAAGATATTCAACTTTAGCTTAATAACTTAGTAAAAGTATCACATACCCTGTTTGAATGATATCTTCTCAAAATTTAGCAATCAAACTTACAATTCATTCCACGACTGGAGCTGCTGAACGACTCCCTGTGGAGCCCGCTGTTCTGCAATAAGTTACGGACTGATTTATTGGCACAGTGCCGACGGATATGTACAAATCAATTGTTCAGCTGAAAGCCAATCATAAATCAATGTTTTCAGCACAACAATGCAGCGAAAAATGAGTCAGGATACATTTTTCCCCTTCGTTTCAGTATTCGCTCTGTTTTACGCTCATTTCCTGTACGACACTGAAACCCACCAGAAGCGCGGTGAAGGGAAAGGTGCCGGTATCCTGGTGTTAATGGGAGAACAGGGCCATTTCCACTGAATGCGCTTTCGGGCACATAAATAGATCGATATATATATATATATATACATTACAGGATGTAAACTCACACGGGTTCAGGATGCATCGTAGGTGGGTGGTTCGTTTACGATAGCTCACAGGATCGGAGCAGATCGAGCATATCCAACTCTTTCCCATCATTTAATGCACGGCCGATAACAATGGATTTATTAAATTACATGGAAGAAAAAACACGTCACGGTGGCATTGGTCATTGCGTGAAAACAATATAATCAGACATTACTGCAACCAGGTGGTGTTTGGTGTTGAATTTTTTACAATTCATACTATTCATTCGATTGGATGTGGGATACATTGGCTGCTGGTAGGTGGACATTTTGAAAACTGTGTTTTTAGATGAATCGTAATTGAATAGAAACCAAGGGGAAAATTGATTTATCCATAGCGTTTACGCTCATGGATTACATTTGACGTTGTAAGTGTGTTGTTAGAGTTAATTTGGCTTTGAAAATGATAATGTTGTTAGCAAATAAAGAAAATATGTTTTACACACACTATAATTATACACAGAAAAGCTTAGCTTCTTATTCTTTGTATACACGGTTTACTACATGGAGTTATGTTCTCCTTAAGTATACTACGGTGAAAATGGATTGCTTTTCATAATACTATCAAATTACCAAACGTATCCGTACAAATCATGATTTTCCTTAAATGGTTTTGGTTTTATTTAGAACACTACTGTTATTTGGGATTTTGGATAATTTTTGCGGTTTTCCAGCGAATGAATTTAGTAAAGTAACTTTACGGATTTTCAGTAACATTTTCCCGATTGGCATAGAATGTTAGTACTGTTGAACCTCCATTAACTTTATTTTTTTATCAATTCAGTTTTATAAACTTTCTAAAAAGTTAAAGTTCAAAAAATTTCTAGCTCTCAGATTACAATTTTATAGGTGCAATTGACCTTCAAATTGGCCTTAATTTTACAGAATATGTTTGAAACTCTCCGGGAAGTGGTGAATAAATTCACAGCTATTGTTTGTGCAATGAATTTACAACAAGCGTACTATGCACAAATATAATACATAAAACAAATATAATTAAAATAAACAAAACTTGCATTGTTTACTTATATTTTTTACAGCTTTTAAGTGATAATTTTGCCAAATCACTGCAAAATTTCTAATATATGAATATTCTTTGTCAAATCACTTGTATTTTATATAATCTATGAGCGTGTGGTTCTTGTAGACCAAATTCATGGCACATTGCACCAACGCGTTGTAATAATACATATCGCAATTAGAGTCGAATTCAATGATTTTTTATTGAAGCTGTTACAGTAGAATGCCAAAGAAGCCCAAATAGGTTTCATTCTAGCAAGTTTCGTTATTTAGTCTGTTTGAATATTTGGTCATTCTCTGATCGCAATAAAAAAATCAGAGGTATAAGTTTTGTGTTCTAGTGCTTTATGTATCTTAATACTACCGTTATTGGCGTTCTGTAGTTTTTCTAACGATAATAACCATAATAATATGCTGGTTTTATTATTTTTGTCATGTAAACTTGTACTGATGATTGTTACAAAAGTTATTGATTCAAATATGACAGTTGCTTTTCAAAATTGAATAGAATTTCGCTGAACACTGTCTGACGTTTATTTGTTGATTCAGCACTGCACATTATGGCAGCAATTCGTATCGCAGAGAGAATGCCATCTCGAAAAATAAACTTAAAAGGTGCCAAAACAAAATGCAAGTTCTACAAACGGTGCAAAACTTTTCGTCCTTAAACATGAAAAACAAAAAAATACAAAATTACAACGTGCAAATTGAGCCGTTCCTAGAGCACGTCGGTAATCGTCATGCTGTAATTTTGAAACGATTTCGAAAATTATTCACGTTTTGCCGTTTTTGTACAATCCTTTGCGCGTCGGCTTAGTCCCGCTTCTACGGTGCCCACGTACCGTACACGAAGTACCCTGGTGAAATCGAGCAACTTCCAAGGCTCCAGGTATACCTGCCCAAAAGTCTCATCCTTATGGGTTGGAGGAAAAGTCCAAATTGTTCATACTGTTTAAAATTCCCCACAGGTTGTCCGTTTGCACATAATCATCGCCACACTCCACTCAAGCCCACTGTCTGTTATTCTCCACCATGCTAAGCTGTGTTGTGGGAACTTTCTAGATGTGTGTACATGTTTGTGTAGCGTTTATTTTTTCAATCTTGTTCTACTCCATACCAACGGTTGTTTTAGACTTTCAGCATTATATTGATTCAGGAGTTTTATACCGCCTCTTTTCCTTTTATTAGAAAGTTTCGTTTCTTAGTGTATGATAAAAAAGAACGGAAACTATAGTAATTTGGTGCAGCTTCATAAACGTAGGATTTTTCTTGTAAAGTTTTGATCTAACAACGATTCCACGCCATATTAAAACTACGAGCAAAAGATGCAGCCAAGTGATGTACAGTAGTGGAGAGGAAATTTCACAGATGATGCTAGCCCATGTATTCTGACGAATATGAGACTAAATAGAATAAAAAAAAGAAACAGAATTGAAATGCTGGAAATGTTTAAGCAAAGCATTCCTCTTGAAATAAAACTTAGTGATTCTACAAGTACTACCATCATCTTTTTATATATAGTAAACAATTATTACTTAGTGTATAGTATATATAAATGATACGTACAAGCATAGATGCTTAAGATTAACAAAGCTTGAAAAATAATATTTTATTAAGTTTTGATTTATAAATAATAAAATTTACAACCGTTCCTTTCTAGTCAATCGATAACAATATTCTAGCTCATCTTAAAAGGTGGTTTTGCTATTTTTAAAGAAATAGTATATTTTTGCTTTTGAATCAATCATACAATATTTTTGAACAAAAAAATTAAAAACTTTTAAGAACTTACAAAGAAGCATTTACTCCTTGCTATACAGATTGTTTCATATGTTTGTAAATCCCTGATCGGGAAGGGCAAAATGTTACATTGGCGAAAATGTTGTCCTGTTGTCATGCGCTCTCCTTCCGACAACTCACTAGCCGGTGGTGCATTTATCTCGCAAGAATCGTGATTGTGGTTTACAAGTACCTCCGCGCTGTCAGAGCTATTTGAGGTTCGGTCCGCGAACGTGACGCACGGACTTCTACAAAAGGGGTTTGTTTGTTTAAGTAAGCGCATCCTTTGTCTTTATTGCTTATAGTAGGCACTATGGAGAAACTTTCACAGGACGGATAAGTACCAAACCCATTCCATGTGCTTGGTTGCACTTCTTGGGCGAATAGTTTAGTTGGGTGCATTCAGCCGAAATCTAGCGGCAAAGTTTTATTTCTAGTTTGTCCGTGGATGTTTGCTCCCCTTTAACAACCGTACAAAGCTGAGTGTGGAGTCGAAAAATAAAATAAAACAGAAGTCCTATTGCATTCTATCTCTAGTATCAACAAAAATGTTTTTACATATGCGTTATACATATTTTGAAATTCGTTTGGCTACTTTTCTGACCCGTGAATGCGGGTCTGGAATTTGTAATGTGATGAATCAGCACAATTTGGATCGGCAAATATTGGTCCGCTGATTGATAAGCCGCTCCCTGACTTCACGTGCTGAACAATAGAATGCTAAACATACGTCCTTTCTTTGCTTGCTTTGTTGGCCTTAAACCAATGCCTTGAGATGCCAGCTATAGCCCGAACCGAGATGATTTATGCTAATACGTGCTTTGGATGATCTAAATGTTTTGCGTAAGGAGCTTTCTACTGGGACCCAAACCCCTAGGGTTGTTGGTGTGCTTCTACTTAAGCAACAGAGGAAAGGAACGAGACATAAGGACGTGTAACAAATGAATCGGCATCAAGGTAAGACTAGCGCCAAAAACTCATTATTTCTGCTAACTTCTTTTTGGACACGGCATCACGTAGCTGAGAAGTATTTTTTGGCTGTTTATAAGCCACTTGAAAAAAAATATTAAGAAGGCTTGTGAAAAGATAACAAATCCATAATAAATATTAAACCATTTAATTATTCGTCGCATCAAATGACTAGCTTAGTAATGTTTCAGTGTTTCTATATGTAACAGATACAGCAGAAGTGAAAGAAATAGCAGATTAAAGTTGATTTAAGTAAAGTGTAACATCACCATGAGCAAACATAAAAAATAAATAGCTATAAATTTATCACTGAACGCTTAAATTATAAAATTATTATGCAATATTAAAAACAACTAAATATACAACATTATAGTTAGAAAAAAATACTTACATAATTAATAATGCTGTTAGTCTTATTATGATTGGGGAAAATATTGACAGATTTTGAAATTGAAACCAACACAAAACCAAAGAGAAATAAAGATGTGTTCTACAGCTATAGTATGAATAAAAAAATGGAAAAAATGGCGAATACGAACAATCGGTGAATCGTTTAAATCTCTCCACCACAGTAGCCGTTGAACGGAACGGAAAACTACTGCTCATAAATAAAGATGTTATTATGCCGGAGAAAACTGTTCTGGCTGCTCGACCTAGGCAGAAAAAAGTTCATTCCCGGATAGATAGAATGGGTAAATTCTCGACGTGAAACGGCGTGGAAAGAGTTACGGCCACGAGGTTACCGGTTACCCTTACGTAGTCACGATCCGTCCGTGATAAAACCAAACGCAAGCGATCGCATTTAAAACGCACCAAAAAAGCCTATCCGCTTTCACCCGTATCCACGGCCACCTGAAACGGCGAAGGTTGAGGATCGTATTTCACGAATGCTACGCCAACTTTTCGTTCCTCCCCAAATTGTGAGCGTTTTTACCAACGAATTCTCGAATTTGGTTTTACTAAAACAGAAAATTATTCATGCCATTAAGTATTTTCGAACACTTCTCATCTCTCGATTTGTGAGTGCGAAATCATGTTTGTCTATGTGTGTGTGTTGTGAGTGGTTGTCTGGTTTAACACTCGATTCCCGCCCTATTCTAGGTCCGTCCTATTACGGTTCGACCGATGATCATTAGTAGTTCGGAAAGATGGTCCTTGCAAAAGAAAAAAAAAACCGTAGAATGAACTAGAACGAGAATGAAAGGGACAGTCTGTAAATGAAGGCATGTCGACAGGTTTTCATATTTAAATTCAGAATCCACCTAAGGGGTCACATTGACGAATAAATCTCCAGTGTGATAAATTAGGCGGTCGTTAAGGTTAAAACATTTTAAAGTATAATGGGAAGCTAAAAATTCTAACATATAATTGATAACAGTAATAATAAACTGTTGTTTAAAAGGTTATATCAAACTAACTTCTTACGTTTTTTCTCTTATCTTACTTTACAAATTAGTCTCGCACATAGCAACAATTTATGAGTTTGTAAATAGATTAATATTAAAGAAGTTTTTAAAAAAATTGTAAGAGCAGTAGAATTAACTTTTAATATGTTGAATAATGTTTTTAAGATGGTTAATGAAAATGAAATACCAGGCAGCTGTAAGTGAAAAAACAAAATCACTTTTAATTTCTGTATATAACGCAAGCCACTTTACACGTGGGAATATAATTGGAATCAAAATACCTTCGACTCATTTTGAGTAGTATGATACCATGAGGTTACTAATTGAAAAACATATTATACTTAGATAATATAAATAACCAGTCTGGCATAAAATTTCATTTGATTTGAAGTACTATTTCAGACGTCATGCGTGTCTGTCTTTGTCAACTGTAATTATTTAAGTCTTGTAAAGTGTTGTCATCTTTTTTTTCTTTTTATATCTACAACACGTCAATAAATGTCATTTTATAAAAAATTTGAAGAGACATTTCCCTGTAAAGTAATTAGTATGAAACAGTAAAGAGAGAATGTGAAATCACAGCAACGAATCTCCCAAAGAAACATATTGAAACGAGATGCAAAAGAAACTAGGAGAGCTAAACGAAAAAAGTGAATATCCATGCGATAATGTGATCTGAAGCCAAAGTCCACACTCGGCAACCATTAATTTCAGCGCTGGGTAAATGATAATGTTATGAATTTTATTTTCGATTTCATTATTATCTCTCCAAGGTTGACCATCGTTGGCATGGTTACCGATCCGGGAGCTGTCTTTTGTTTCAGTGCGCGTGCAGTTGTAGACTGCTGGTTGCCAAGAATTAAACAGAGGAAAAAATCATGAAAGCAATACTTTTCGTTACGATTTTGGGTCAGCTATAGTTAGTTTTTGAATACGCGGCATACGTGCATTTCAAGTGTTTGTCACTATAAGTACTCATTAAATCAATTGTTTCTTAAAAAACCCTAAAAAAGGAAACGAATGAAACAAGCCAAAGAAGTCTGCTCATAAATTGATTTACTGCTCACATTCTGGATACTCGGATACATTAGCGTGATCGTGAAACAGGCCCAAAACACACAGTCAACATTTTCCTCGTTCGTCACCACCCGGTGTTTCTTAATTAATCCCATGTGATGGCGTGTCAGATTTCCCGAGTGGAACTTGGACAAGGCAGGTGTGAAAAAACGACAGTTCGTTTATCAGCAAATCGTATGGCGTGTGGTGTTTCCAGTTATAACACGTACCCTCGGGGCGGCGGAAAACTGATGTCGTCCAGGACGTGAGCGAGGTCATGCTTTACGTCTCCGATAAGGAGTGGACGTTCACACAATCATGGCAGGGAACTCTCACATCGCTACTGAACTACGGTCTGGTGGGATCGATTGCACGACGACTGCAGGCGTACACCAATAAAAGTGGAAGTCCTTGTGGGAAGACTTGATGCGGTTGAACAGCTTAGAAGACCGCTTTGACCTTCTCATTCGGCACAGTCGATTATGAATTTGAAATGTGACCATTCTATTTATGAGCAAAGACAAACAGCGAAATACGAGCGTTCCAGTCATGCCAAGTGTGACCGTGGTACCAGCGGGACATAATCAAGTTCCTAAATCAAAGTACATTAACCACCGTGTGATAGTCACGGTTAGTTTAGAAAGCCGAACGAACAGGTACGAACATCGTCCATGGGGAGAGTCTTCCTAAAATGAAGCGACATGCTGACGATAATGACGACTGCGGCTATGCGTACGGGTGTGTGCACGAGTGCAGAAGGGCCGTGATGTTGTTCGTGTGTCGGAAGAGGAATATTGTCACACATCGACACGGCCTGTCATCTGGTGGTTTTGCTCGAGGTAGCGGTTTTTGGTGAGCAATTAGTTTCCATTCCTTTCCATCACCACATCTGACCACCCTCCGGAAACGGGTGACTTGTAGCTACATGGTGGTGTTTTGGTCATCTAGGTCAGTTTGTATTTCCGATGCGAGTGGAGAATGCGTTCAACAACTCATATGGCTGTAAGAGTTTGATCGATTAGTTAAAGTATGAATTAATTTAGTTTTATTGAAAATAAATGCATTCAAATTGGATCACAAGTAGATTTGATCAAAATTGTTTCAATGTTGTATGTTGTTTCTGTGAAGTCTATATGAATAATGTTTTGATAACGAAATCTCACATTGCAGAATTTTTAACGTGTTTTACACTACTTGAAGTATGTAACGCGGTCCTCACCGAGATTTATCAATGTGAATCACCAAAATGTCACTCTTATTATTTTTGCAAACAAACATGAACCATTGAAAAAAAGTTGTTTATTTCATTAACAACTGTAACAAACTGAAATTTGCAATTTTGTCAAAAAACATTAGTGAAATCAAACAAAAAAATCGAAAAAATTCCTCGTTCTTTGGTCTTGGTTTTATGATAATCTAATTATTACCTAGCCAACAAAGCTCATAAAAACTATAAAGAAAGTCTTAAGAACGGCTTCTATTGCGACTGGTTGACCAAGGATAGATAGGGTGCACAGGATTACAATGGATTGATTGCCATTATTTGTTGGTCCACCACCCTATATTTCATTCAAACCTCTTTCCGCAATAATCCCTAGTATGCCGAGATGCGTCGTGTTCATTTGCGATTGTCCTACCACGTATGTCTTGGGAGTTGGCAATGGTAGTTTAATATTTGGTGAGAACAGGGAAACCTCGAGTCGTTTTCTGTGTGGGAAAAATCTCATTCCTGCTACAAGGTGGGTTTGATTTATTTCTGACATTAAATCAATTTACCTTGATGTCCTGCATTTGCCTTTTGTGGAAGACCTCATACTGCGTAGAGTAAGACTGTCTGTACTATCTAGCGGCACGGCATCGACAGTCCTTTCCCAATTTTTTGTTGTGTGAATGGATTTAGTCACCACATACCTATATTGGGGATGTTAGAGAGACTACAGAGAAATGGGCCACCCGTGTGCACCGAAATACCGTACATTGCTGGCGATAGGCGGGTTGACAGCTTACTATGGATCTTCGGATTTTGCTTCTCGCATCCGTTGTTCGATAGTAATTCTTCCTCACCTCATTGCGTTCCATTATGTGTGCATCGTAGGTAAGGTTTGGGGGGAAAGAAGTACAAGAAAGCCTGCCTGAACCAACGAGATCGGACAATGACAGGCGCACCCGGCTGGCAGGCTAACAAATTTCCCACAATTTTCCCAGGTTAAGTTGATTGAATCAGACTTCTGACAAGTACACGTTTGGTCTCTGGACGATCAAATCTGTGGTAAAAGCATTCGTCGCGTACTTCATCAATTGCCCTCAATGGTTTGAAACTCTTTTGCCGGGTAGATTTTGTGAAAGAGATGCGTTGCGTTGGTCTTTTGTTACGTACCTGTCAGTACTTCATCTTGATGCTTCATTGTACCAACGGAGAATATTGAAGCTTCGAGACGGTACACTTCAAAAGGAATGGCAACTTTACCTCCGAAGTGGCCTTAGTAATGGACGGTTGAAATTTCACCCAGAGTAAAGGTGGTGGTCGAGGTGGTTTATAGACACACATCAGATGGATAAATTATGTCATCAGAAAGATGTATTTTTGACTCAGATCAGTGGATATCCAGACCTAGAAAAGAGGAGACGTAATTCCCTCATCTCTGTTGATAACAAAGGAATCACACGTGCACACTAGAGATGACTAGAAGGCAATACTTCTCCTGCCAGCATGACTATAGGGGTAGAAGCAAACGGTCTATTAATGCTCCGCACAGTAACACACATTCAGATGACGTCGTGCTCGATGATTGTTGATTGGAGAACAATTTCGCTCTACTTAGTGTAGTCGAACGTCGACATGACGATTTTCCAATTCTAAACAAAAAACCGAAAGCAGCAAAGAGAAAAAAAGAGAAAAATGTTACATCTGCGTTATTAAACAAAGGAGCTGCTTCAAGTGCAACTTCAAGTGTGTAGTGAATAACCTGCAAGCAAACAATGTACCATTCCACAAGTCCTAATTAGCTGAGAATGGATCGTAAAAAATAGTATATTACGGTCTACATGATATTCTCCCAACAGAAGATACAAAAATATGATAAGCAAAATAAAAATGAAAGTTGAAATTTAAAAAAAAAAACAATTTAAAAATACCATGTGCAAGCTGTATAGCTCATGCATTTTAGAAGAAGTTGAAAACCGTATAAAATCTTTATGTTATTCAATATGGTATTTTATTGATACAATTGATTTAAATACATTTTTGTTTTCGCATGTGGCTATGTATTTGCTGTTTTCCCTAACAACTACGGTTTTATTTCAAAACATTTTGTCCATGCACGGATGCTTTACTTCATCAAACCACTTCAGGCTGAACGGGTAAAAAGAGCGGTTGTGTAAAGCTCAAATTTACTTTCTTCCTCCATGTCTCCTTTGGAGAGAATGCTAACCAAACGGTTTGTAAAAAAAGCCACGCTCGAGCGAACGGAAAACATGGAAAACAAGAAATCATTCCGAAAGGCTGAATCCACTTCCGTAGACGAAAACGGAAAACCTACGAGACCCCGAGAGGAAACGAATTTCTTGAAAGTTCGGCTCCAACAGCATGGTGCATGGGTATGATCGCGAATTAGCATACCAAACTCGAAACTTATCACCCCTTTTTGTTGGTGCCGACGAAACGAGACGAGGTGTCGGCGGTGGCGTAGCCACGCGTCAACTCGCGAAGAAAAGCTCGCCCTGTGTGAAAGCAGAAAAATAAGAAAAAGAGCTTCCTGTCCCAGTATCAGCACACAGAAGTTGATTCGTCCGCAGCCGAAGCCGTTTTCTTAGATTAACCAACTACAATCATGCCAATGGCTCTGGGATGCTCAGGGGGAAACTTCCAGGATGGGGCGAGAGGCAAGATCGGAGCAAAACTTTCGACTGTGGGTGGCCGGCTGGTCGCAAAGGCCGGACGGGGAAGGGGCAGTTAATTTGCATAAAAAGATTAAATTCAAGTTGATGAAAATTAGCAAGTTGGCTTTGGATGGATGGACGCGCGCTGGAGAAAACCCGTGGAACCTGCGTAGAACTTTATTTGCTGGTGAAGAAAACGAAAGCGAGAAAAAATTGTTTGCTTCTTCGTCGTTAAAGTTTGCGGCGTCGTATATAAGAAGGCTTTCGTTTCGGAGCGAAGTAAAACGGGGTGGAATTGTGTCAACAGTCGCGGACAAATGTCATCCCAGGAAATGGTTGTCTTGTAGCTCATTAAGCTTGATCGTTCTACTGGTGGCTGCTGTTGGGATGAGGTGTCAGGAAAAAAGGGCAGCTGAAGCAGCGTGAAGGATGGCCATGTACATCTCGCCCTAAGAAGAGCGCCAAGGGAGCATTAAAAATAAATTATTACCACCAACAACTACCGGCTCCCCAAAAAGGTAGCAATTCGTTCAAAACAACGTTGTGGGTCCGGAATGAACATGGGAGTTTAATTAGAAAAAGAAACGAAAAGGAAACTCAAACTACTCTGAGGAAAGCAAAATACAGACAGAAAGTCGAGAAAAGGAAATATTCGTCGTTGTTTATTTACATCAGAGTTTCTCAAATCCAATCATTTTGAGATGCATTTTTCCAGTTTGATTAGGATATGGGATTACGGCCTTTTTTATAATGAAATAGCTTTTATTTCAACAGTAGACCTACGTTAGGCATTAAAAGCAAACTGTCTAATAACATCATTAATCACTGCAAATCGATTTCATTGTATGCTGAATTCCGAAGAATTATTTGGCGGATTTCATTTCCGGAAAGACAGTGGAAGAGCGTCAGTGGAGTGAGTGGAGTGGAAAAAGAAAAATGGATTTTTCATACGTGTCATTAAAACACGATTACGGTGATTCTCGTCGAATGATCCGCCCCTCATCTGTTTGACCTCAATGTAAAATGAAATCGTTTGCAGCGGCATACCTAATGAACTGATGAAATTTTTGTTGAATACGTTTAATAACATCGAGCAGGTTTTCATGTACAAAAAATCCATTCCCACATATACTTCGAATTGTCCAATCTATAGGATATGAACTTTTTTTAAATTTGATGTTGCATACACGCTTTCAATACAGCCTATGCGTATCATTTCAGATTTAATTAATGTATTACACCTGCTTTCACGTTCTGGGCACCGATGGTAATAAATCTCAATACACGTTAAGTACACACGGGATCGCCGCTTGTTTATGAGGTAATTAGCGCAATCGGCTTGGTTGATGCATACGAATTGAAGGCACTCTTTTTGCCCGGATTACAGGGGACATTGTAATCGAATGCTGATTAGCCAGCTTACAGTCAAATGATCCTGAGCGTTTGTAGTACATTCGTGTGAGTATTTAAAACGCAAATTATCACCTAGCAAAGCTCGTGGCAAAAAGTGTTTAATCGTCTCTTACAAATGACGTTAGGTGTTTAACAATTGCAATTAAAGTGGATTTGTATTAACAGCTTTCATTTTCATTCTTATGTTTAGTTTTATTCCAATTATTGGATTTAATTCAGAAATAATTTGTTTCTTCTTATTTTAAAAATAATTGCTTATAAAATCTGCTAATAATTAAAAAAAGTTCTACCTTTATCTGGCCAACGTATTTTAAATAATCACTTCCCTTAAAATATGCTAGCAATGTTGGCATAATGTCATAATGAACGTTATTTATATTCATGAGACGAATAAAATGGGGAGCATATTGTCTCACATTATTGACTTTGCTCAACATTACATGAGATCCTGGGTAGAAAGAAACGTAAAACGTAGGAAAAAGAACAATGAATGGAAATGAGGTACAATAAAATATCATAATCAATAAATAAAATATGAATTTTACTTCCCGTCAGTGGTACACAAACAGCCTGTACAGTTTACGTAGCATGGGACTTGGGAAGTTTGCCTGGATAATGGAAATCTTTGATTGTGCCAGTCTAGACATTTGCCGCATATTGCATGTGAGTGTATGTAGGTGGTTGCGATTGCGACAACTACGGTGGCGGCATTTACATCATATCTATTGCTTACCAAGTTCTTATCACCTTGCCCTGGGACGATGTCTTTCACTCGTATGACGTCCTCCGCAATGCGATTGAAAACGGAATGGAAACGGAAATGAACCAAAGACTTTTCCCGTCAACTGATTTCGCTTCCGTACCGGTTCCGCTAGTGATTGCGTGCATTGTAACATGTTCGCGCATTGGCGACATTCCCATCGGCAGTTGCACACAGGACAGTGTCGCTGGCGGCATAGCAATGGTTTGTACGCCAGTGTACACACACATACACAGACATACGCACACAAACACACATTCGTGGTCGTGTTCTTCGCATGCCAACTTCGATTGGATGCCAGCAATCGAAGGGGGTAGTAATTTTTCCCGATTTCCTTCCGCGTGCACTTGACGAAGCGGGCTGAGAGAAGTTGCACGTTCGATGGAAAATTGACGTCCTTCCTTCGTCACCACTCTGGGGATGGGATTCTTAGCAGAATCGATTCTACAATGAGGGACGCACCACTCCAAGAGCAGTAGCAGCAGTAGGAGATTGGTGCGAGTGGTGGAGGCTAAGAAATGTTTGCTGGCGACAACTCTACAAGACGCCGTGTAGTTGGGCCTGTCCTACAACCATGCAGGACATTACACCTTGCATGCTTGGTGCCAAAGCAAACCCGATGCGTTTTGCTTTCTCATCCATTGCTTTCCGGCGATGCGATTTTTCTTCCCGATGCCAAAAACTCTGCCAAGAGACTTTTCTTTAGCGACTTCGCGGAGGAAAAACACAAATCTTCACGCACATTGACATGCTTTATGGGAGCGGAAGTTTACGTTGAAAAGAAACTAGATTTTTTTCTTCACTGGAGATGTGGTTTCTACAATGTTTGAGACATTGTGTTCGCGTAGTGGTGCTCGGTTTGTTGGCCGAAAAATGAACGTAAAAAAATAAACAACATTATAATTCGGGGGTGGAATCATATGTGAAATCATCGAAATGCAAAAAATTACAAATAAAATTGTATCATTGCGCATATGGAAAATCAGCTATGATTTTAAAAAAGGCGTTAATATTAAGGTTTGTTTCGTTTGTATTAATAAAATATATTAGCTTTCTCGCTGAACACCATAGACAATAAAACATTACCTAAAACAATTAAAAAAAATCTTGCGAATTCCAATCTTACAAAGACAAAACATAGACAATTCTTAGTGCATTAATATGTAGTTAGTGGGCAATCGGTATATATTTCAACGCGAAAAATATTACTGAAAAATACACTCATTGATGATTACAGTGCGGTTTTCTCCATGCCCGTAGGTGATAATTTAATTTAACCTTTACTAATGTGCGTTACTGTCGGCACGGAAACAGCACAAATTTGGCACGTACGTCCCAAAACTCGATATTCCGTCGATAACAGCGTTATCCGACTCATGTGCGATATCGGACGGTTCATTTGGTAACGGACTGGCCTCTAGAGTGTTATTCCACAGTACAATTCAATTAACTGATTAAGCCTCCACTGTGGTACGGATTACTCTCTCCGGGCACGAGATGATGTTGATGATGGTAGTGAGAGCGATGGTTGAAACTAAGGGTGTGGAAAAAGGTGGATGGAAAAAAAGCGTTTAGCAAAACGTAAACCATAAAGAGATGCTGAGCATTGGGTTTTATTCCTAGCGGTAGAAGTAGCGCATGCGGTAGGAATAAGGCGGGATAAACCGCAATCCCCACCATGTGCAAGCACCGTGTCCATAGGGAGTAATAATAATCGAAAGGCAATCAACGGTCAGATTAAAGTGCTGAAAGGAACTCCTACGAGGAAGTTTGAAACCTAATCGATCATTTGCTGCCAAATACCATTCAAGGCGAGTGTTACCACTAGATAGATTAGTGATAAACTTCAATGGGCTTTAGAGTTTCCGTACAATGCTGTATTGCATTATTTAGGATTAGGAATTTTGTGACATAAGCAAAAATCATTTGAAGATATTTGGTCAATGAAAGTATGGGTTCAATTTTATGTTCTTATGAAAGTATGGGTTCAATTTTATGTTGACTTATTACTATATTTTTATTTAGACACCCTTAAATGTTCTATCTAAGCTTGCTAGATTATTGTCATTTTTCATAACAAAACTCTTTGTAAGCTAGAATTTAGGTTGCGTACTGAACGTTTTAAAATGAAAGAGAGTGTATGAACAAAATTTTCAACGATTGAAGAACATTTTTCAAGAAGTATTAGTTACATTGTTAATCAATGTTATTTTTCTAAGGCTCAGATAACCCACTCATCCACTCAATCGACAAACAATCCTCAATGTTGAAATCGATGAGTATTTCATGAACTCGTATAAACCATTTCCATGGTACCAGCTATATTTGAGTTCATCAGGAACTTCACGTCCACGGTGCTAAAGTGATTGGTTGGCAATAGCATCTACCTGTTAAAGATGTTTTTTACGTCCTATTTTCACTACACAAGCTTGAAAAATGATTTTCCATCATCACCGTCAAAGTCATTTGATGGCAATTGGCTTCTTCGTTCAACTGGTGTTACGTGTTGCCCGGACTGCAGGTAATCGAGCGGCCCCCAAGTCACAGACAGTCAGACAGACAGAGATTCTGTTGATTGGTGCTCACTTTGCTCAATAACCGTTTCGTGATGTGCTGAAGTAGATTTTTCGCTGACTTTTTTTACTACTGAACCTAATGATCCTTCGTCACACTCCATCGAAACATCACTGCAACGCGTTCTGCGCGCAGATACTACGGACCAAAGAAATATCATGCAGCAGCGAGCTAAGAGAAAAAAAATCGTTGACAAAAACACACAAGTCACTCACGTAAGGTTATAATAAAAATGAAACAAACGCAAATGCCGCTTGCACAATCATGGTTGGTTTGCAGAACACAATGAATCTATTTGAAATTTGAATGCAATTTTATCTACATAGTTTGATTCCATAGAATCTGGAGGAACATTTGGATAGTGCTTTTCCATCTATTAGGTAACATATTGCAACAAATCTATAACCTACTGTGCTGATAATCAAGAAAATGATTTGGTAAACAAACATTTGTATCACTTAACCTCATATGACAGTCACCAGTTATTGCTGGGAGTATTATTGAAATACTCTTCTGGGGATAGTCCGTAACACTCGTACTCTGATACATCGTAAAAAAAGTTCAACTTTTTTATACTAACTCAATAAATTTGCAAAATGGTGTATAACGTTTAATCACGTAATTTTGTTTACCAAGAAAATATATTTCAATATTTACCGAACAACTTTTTCGGTCGCGTAAGAATGAGATTTTTCTACAAAGTATATTTTACTGAAAATTGCTCTGTTATATTTCACTACGGCATAAACTTTACAGACAAATAAGAATTCAAATCATCCTAATTGTGGCATAGATGAATTTGCTGTTTGTGCTTTTAACGTTTAGTAAATAGAACAAAATGCGAGGAACAGAAAATTGGCGAAAAGACGGTAACATCATGATTTTCAACATATATAATCTGGAATTTCTGTCGGAACGAAAGTGGTTTCATGGATAGCTGTTTCTTTGCTTGGTTTTTCCAATTCAGCATTGATCTGGATAGGAGCACTTTTTACTGGCTGGCTGACAAGATATTTGTGATCCCTGATCCGTGCGGAATGTATGAATTCTGAAAGAGGAAGAGTGCTGCTTCCACGGCAATGGACCGGATACCGGAATAAATCAACAAATGTTACAATTTATTTTCAATTGATATTAATGATTGGTAATTGCTGCTGGTACTGCGGGTGCTTCTCCTAGCTTCATTAGCTTCGTTTAATTTTCCTTCTGATATCCACTATTGGCACAGCCTGGATGGAATCTCTCACGAGACGAGTTGCCGTTCGTCCAGTGGTTAGTGATTTTTTTTTGTTTTCTGTGCCGATTTTCCGTTCGACTAGATTTAGTCTGTAGTCTGTTTGCGTAAGGAGCAACAGAGGCACGAACGAGCGATCGTCCGCTCTTCATTGTAACAAACGCCAAGGAATGCAAACGCAAGGAGAATCCGAACGAGCAGACGGGTATGCGAAGAAATTAATTTGTAATGAGCAGATAAACGCTGACGAATTGCGGAGAATGATTCTATTTCATTTCGTTTTGCGAACCGTTATCCTTGCCTCACTGAACAGCAGTGTGTATTTTCTGTTTGAGAGTGCGCGTGTACTTTCGACCAGCATTTTCATCTACAAGTAGAGGGTAGAGCTGGCACAAAAATCAAGTTGTTTGCTGCCAAAATAGAAAGATCAGCTTAAAGGCGATGACGATAATGTTGATGATGTGCAATCTTTCAGTTGAAGGTAAACCGTTCGTATCTATGAACTCTTTATTGTTCCTTATTATGAGTTAATTTGTTGGTGTATGCATTAATTTGTGATTATAACACAATAATACAGTAAAAATTTTAGAATAACTTTATCTTAAAATAATTTGAGATGATGGTGGGAATGTTAAAAAATGTAAATTTATACATTTTACATACCGTTACTAAGCTGAGTTGCTGTTTACTTTTTAATCCAGCAAGTTAAGTTTTTTTTTGTTTTATATAAAGCTGTAGGGAAAAAAGTATGTAAGTTTATATCCTATGCAATGGTTATGATATCTTATAACATCAACATAACATAACCGTGTCGTGATTTAAATTGTCAATGTTGAAATAGAAATTGTCAAGCAAACAAACGTAGTTTGAAAATCCAGTTACCTAGATCAGGAGAATCAATATCGTAACTTAGAAGCACGGAGGGAGTGGATCGATTGTTGCAAAAGAACCAAAAATAGTTTTAATTTTATCGATTTACTGCTATAGCATCTGTGTTGGAAGATAGAGCTTCTAGACATCCAGGTTGTTACACCGTCTTCACAGATAGCCTCAGTGCTGTTGAAGCAATAAAGTCTCGATTAGTATTAGATTCGAACTACTTTACCGAGTGTTTGTTTACCGAAAATCGTAACGATATCGCTGCGCCAACGAAACTATATTGGTAGAAATACTGAATTGAAGACGATTTTTCTACATTCATAAACCCCTAACACCATTCACTTAAACAAACATCCAGAACAGGGGTTAATACGGCCAAGTCGTTATAAAATTTAAATCAGAGCAAATCATAAGTTTTTCCCAAATAAAATAAATATCCTTCTAAATCTATTCAGTACAAAGATACGTACAAAATCATCTTGATGTGATCAGTAGACAAACTCTCTGGAGATAAACACCTATGATTTAAAAAACCCTAATTCGAAAGTATTAAACATTACCGTAACCATGCACATGTTTAAATAAACCAATCTCGAATTCCTCATGACTTACAAAAACTATTTAACTATTAATCTACCAGCATTTCATCAAATTTTACACATCAATTTTTCATGCAATATCATTTACCTCTGTAAAGTTCAAAGGTGTTTGACTTTTGATAGTCGAAGTTTAGGAGAGCAGGTAAGTGTTTATAAAATTAATTTGAGTAAACGAGCTTTCTAAAACAGAATCAAAATTTTCATAAATTTGAGGAAACAGAACGAAACAAACAAAACACACAAAACAAAAAACACTTAAAGCTGTGTTTGGAGCATCAAGTATTTTAATTTTTTATCAAAACATATAACATAAAAACGAATGATGTTTACTACCTTATCAGTCGTTTAATTTATAGCATATTTTATTTTGGCTTTATCGTAAAGCAAACGTTTCGTTGACTTTGCTTTCTATTTTTTTCAGAATCTTTGTGTTCAGAAAAAAAGAACGGGACTGAGAAATATGAAAGGAAAAGTTTTCACTGAATGCGTCATTCACGATAAGCGGCGTTGCTTGCACCCCAACACCCCTACGGTTAATTTTTATTTTATTGCAATCGTTTTCAGTTTTTCGCCACTAAATAGTTCTCATCGCAACCGCCGGCGATGGATGGGAACAGCAGCTTCTCTTCGAAAATGCAGCAGCATTTGAGAACAATAAGGAGACACAGGGAAAGCCAGCATCAAAAGTTTTGTTCTGCTGATGGGAGGAAATCGAAAGCGGAGTTAGAGCCACGGGCTCAGGATAGGCGAGAAAGATTTGTGACATTCTTTATGATCTGCCATGCTCTTCGTACTCACCCGAAACCGTAACCACCATGTTTTTGTGTGTCTTGGGTTTTTCCTATATTTTATTATTTGGGAAGCATTTCCACGTTTTCTTTTATTCACTTTGCTGGCACATTGCAAAGTTCGGAGGTTGGATGCAGGCGTTTCTGGTTCGTTTCGAATTGATTCAGGATCTTTCAAATCTTTTCAACTTCCTTTTCGTGCACCTCACCAACCGCGTTCAATTTTCCGCTGCCTAGTTGGTGGTGTTCGAAAGTTTTTGAATTTCTTGGTTTTTTTTTGTGATTTTACCAGCAATTTCCATCAAAAGCATTTTCTTCTCACACATACAGTGGTGTGCTTTCACGCGGATGGTTCTGCGGGTCTCTTCATCGAGATGTGAAGAAGCGTTTTGCTGAATCGACAAATAAAAGATGATACCCATTTGCGACGGATTCTTTCGGGTTGCTCCTGCTTTTCGTTTGCCACATCGCACGTTTGAAGAATTTTTCCATGCATCTTCCAAGCGTTCTCTCGGAATCGTTCTTTTCGGGGTTGTTTCGTTCCAACGGACGCATCTTTCGGGACTCCTTCATACGATCGTATTCTTGTCCTTCGTGCTGTGTGAATGTGAAAAAATCTAGAAGCTCCAGGGGAACAAACATCGTAGCTTAGTCATCAGGGGCCAAATTCGACAATATTGCTAACGTCGTCACCATCGATATTGACAACGATATTGATGGGCTATGTTCCCATGGGTGGGGATCAAAACAAGACAAAAATCAGCGAAAGATTGAAAATATGGTGGTTTGTGTCATTTAAGTTCGAGTTTCAGTGAAAACTTTGTTTCGAGTTCTATGCAATGGAAATCTGTTTTGTAACGTATTCTAGTACAGAACTGATTGTTAATTGGTTTAATTTATCGTTTCCATTGATTCAGGCCAGAAAAGCTGTTCTGATGGTGAGAATACATATTGAGGTTGTTACTATTTTAGAGTTAAAATGTATTGAAATAGAAGCTTTAGGCATGTTGTGCTTGTTATATTATTACTTCTATCCCAATTTCTATTGATTATCGCGATAATGTTAACCAAATTTTACGAAAGTCAAGAAGACTCGAATCAAAGATAATAACTAAGAAGAGCGGCCCGGTGGAGTAGTGGTAGCGGCGCCGGTCCTTTGCATGACAGGACCGGTACCATGTTCCCATTCGGACCGTCTCCCCCTAGCGAGGAGTGGACTAGCCAGCTATGGTGGTAAAAAATCAGTCTAGAAAGCCGGTAAAACGGCAGGCATGACTTCGGTCGTTACGCCAATAAGAATTAGAAGAAGACGAAGCTAGGAAGAAAAATCCTCAGGACAAATACAAGTATTCGCACTTTTATGTAAACACACGATTTCTGTGCTATCCTACCGCAAATAACATGAGGATAAATAATTTTGTAATGTTATTTTCGTAAGCCATACAAATCCACATCATGTTTTGTTCCATAATACATGGATTATGAGTAAATAATGATTACGATTGCTAGTGATATTATTATTATTTTAGATTTACTGAGATTAATGCATTAGCATTAGAATAGAGTATAACATTGAATTTTTCGCTGTGAATGCACTTTGAAAGCATTTCAATAGTGGCAATACAAACAAAATGAATTAAATTATGAAACTCACATACCATGTTTTAAACTGGTAGCTCGTTTTAGTGGTGATAAACCCATTTGACCTGTCCATTAAACGTTACTTAAAAACCAATTAAGATTTGAATACTTTTACTCAACGGTTTAATCTTTCAACAGAGTAAAGCAGTTAATGTTTTATTCGCTAAATAATAGTTTTAAACATTTATTGTCGCTAAGCGAACGCAAGAACAATAATGTGTACAGAGAGCGCCTAAAACTATGCAAGCGGCAAAGCACCGAGTATCCGCTAATATCAAATGCTGTAAGGTACAAGTGTCAATTATAGAATAGAATCAATATAGATAGTATACATCGCTCATGCAGCGGGGCAGTGGCGTACCACTAGCATTATGTAAAAAAAAACATAAAATAAAAAAACTAAAATTCCACCAAGACAAACCAACTAAATATGTGTACTCGAGTCGGAGCGAACCGTACCTATCTCGAGGTGTATCAGTACGTTTCACATGTTAAAAAAAATAAAAAAAAGTATTGATGTAGAAACAAGAAAACATTTGAGACTCTCGCGAAAACTTTTTACAGTTTAATTTGACATTCTAACATTTTTTGATACATTCTCCCGCTAATATATTTTTATATTTAATAGTATTATGCTGTGCATAAGTATTACGCACTGCATAACCATATCTTATTCAGCTTAGTAGCATATTTTATGAAACTTTTAAGATTGTACTCTAAGTATATTGTTTGGTTTGAAAGCAAAATAAACCACTTACCTACCAGAAAGCACTCGTTCCGTCACTCATTACGATGAGAATACATTCACGTAATGAGGTGTTGCGCTCCGTTTTTAATCAAGAGCAGGTGTTTGCCTACAGCAAATTGATTATATTTTGTGCAATCTTCCTTCAGCTTGATGTAGGATGAGCAATCTCAACACGAAAAATGCATCGATGTAAAACGCAAAAGTTGGGCTACCGATGCAAGGCTGTGAAACTGTAAAGGAAAATCCGGAAATTAAGCATGGGTGGAGGAGGTGAATAGCACCTAGCATTATTCCACATGCGATGTTACATTTGCAAAGTTGATTAAAAGTCTCGCCTTCCACACAACGGACTACGATCGGTATTACTGCTCGTCGCTGCGGTCATGGACGAAGGTGCAGTAGCGAGTATGGCAAAAGTGTAATCCAGCTTTTGCTGCTAAATTCTCGCTCCTTTGCTACGATCAATACATTCCAGCATGAAAGAGAGAAAAAGTTAGTAAAATGGGAACATATACGTCGTAGATTAAGTGGAAGGGCGTTCGGACATTCTGGGTGAAGAAATGGTGAACCATATCGGAGCGATTAAATTCATAAACTCCATGAATCAAGTCCTAATCAAGCGCGAAAACGCCACCCTGAATCCGGTACAGTATCCTTTCAAAGGATCCACACCCACCTGATCGAAGAGGTCGTGCAGGCATCGACTTGGACTTGTCTGGTATGCTATACAGAAACAAGGTGGCCTTTCACTTTTTCCCACACTATGCCAAGAAGAAAGAAAAGCAGGTGAGTGTGAAAGCGACCCCAGCAAAAACCTGGATATGGTAAGATAGGGAAAACGGAAGCGACTAGTGGCGAAGTGAACTAAGCCACTGGAACACAGCCTGCACGTTCATTCCGAAGGACAGCGTCGCCCGTATGCATCCATGCAAACCTCCTGTTTCAGTCTCCAGATAGAGTGGCTGGTGGTCACGGTGAACCACGGAAATCGGGAAGTTAGAATGAAATTAAAAATTCAAAATAACCTCATAAATCTTGCTTATCTTCACGACCGATCCCCAGGAGTAGTCGAACTGGAACGGTTCACCATAAATATGGCTTTGCTCTAGTGTTTCACGTACTGCGCGGTACTGGATTGGTCAGAAAGATGGTGCCAATGGAGAGGGAAACTCCTTCCAACGCGTCTGCCAGCCCGATTCTCGGTGTGATTTTGAATGGAAAAGAATAGACCAATGCTTCACTGGATGATGCGAGGGAAGGAGTAAAAAATACGTCGCTCTGAAACTTTACTGAAAGTGATGTTAGTATTGGTGTAAACGACTAGTCGAGTGGTTTTCGACCAGAAGCAGAAGTATTATTAGTGTCCGTGCAGTTCAATATTACGAAACTGCTGGCAATCGTATGTCCTATGTATTATTTCCATGAAAAGCAATATTACATTAACAATTTTTAAAGCCGGAGAAGCTTGAGCAATTTTGAATTTATAACTGCTACTGGAGTGATGAAATTATTATTTTTTTTTTTTTTGGTTGGTTTTTATACAGACTTTGACCTGATGGGTCTTTCGCCTGTTAATTAAATTATGTTAATGAAAATTAAGCAGTACTTCAACAATTTCCAGTTCGTATTTGAAAATCAAAATTTTTGCACTTCTATTGTACTTCTATAATAATTGGTATTATATTTTATGTAATTGGCACTATTTCCATGAAATTCTTATGAGAATGTGGATTACTGAGCAATTTTTTTTCCTTTTTTAGTACACCTCAGGAAAACAAAGGCCGAAAAATGTTCACTCCTTCTAGTATTCGTCCATGCAAAAATGCAGTCTGTAGACAAGCTCTATGTAAAAGTTTCAGGCCATTTTTCTCTCTCCGGTGACACTAGCGGAGCGTGTTTGCAGCTTTGGTGCCATCCATAGCATAGCAAAAACAAAAATCCTTTCCAAAACCGAATGGATAGTGACGCAGCGCACCGAAAGTGAAGCGTTCTAAAGTACCGGAAATTAAAAAATATTCAACTGTCTGGAAAAAAGCGAGGAAGTTGGACAACAAACCCACACACCACCCACAGGTCTCGGTTGAGACACGAGTGTGGTGGTGAATATGATTGTATTACACTCGAAGTTTGTGATACAAAAGGTTTTGCTGCCCGAATCGCAGTAATCGGTGGCGAGTCTAGAGTCGTTTGTGCCGTAGTGGAAAAGCGAAGATGGAGGCAACGCCTGTGCCCACCCAGATCCGACCAACGAGCTTTGAACTCCGGTTCAGCACTTAAGCGAAGCTCTCCGGGGCATGTGTCAAGTTTTATTAGGTAGGCGGTGAACTTTAAATTACCATTCGGCTCCTGGTCGATGGTTGCGACGTTGTGTACATCGCTGCTGCTGGGTACTTACTGAAAGTACCGACTGGAAGTGGTCGATTCGGTGCTTACAAAACCAACCATAGATGATGAACGAGATGATGGTTGACTAGGTGTTTGGAGGAAAAAAGTGAAATTGTAGACAAGGGATCGACGGATATATATATGCGTTGCTTCAACAGTAAACTGTAATTAAAATATTAATTTGTCCTCTCCTTGTTCTTATATTTATATATCGTTTTATAATCCTTATGTTTGGTTGGTACAGACTAGACCTTTACCGTGAGAAAAACGGAATGGGAAAAAAGAAAGTGAAAGAGGGAAAGCGTTGTAGTAGAAGAACTATTAATAAAGATTTCTTCTACTTGATGTCGTGATAGTGAATAACATATCCTAGATTTACAGCAATGAATAGGTCACGCAAAATAATGTCCCCAAATAGGGACAAATACGAAGATGAGACAACAATTGCTCACCATTCCATCATTCCATTCACCACATTGAAACAATCGATTACGACTGACAGTGGGGAATTATAACCATCGGACGAAAGGTCCATAGTGACGTAGTAATGTTGAGCTTCTACTAATGGTATGAAACATTAAACGAACGGAGTAAGCACAGCTTTCGTTTCTCGTACTCGGAGGTTGTTTGGTAAATCGGACATAATCATCAAGTCTTATTTTTTACATCTGTGACGTATTATTATCGCTTATGGTGCCCGTTGCAAAGGTAAAGCAACATAGTCGTGGAAGCAGCAAGCAAATCGGCATCAGTAAATCATCATGTTTTCTTTTGCCTTGGCTGTTTGCTGTCTAATCACACTGCGGTTTACACATACTACAAACATGCTTCACAAGATACGTTGTAGGCATGGTCATTACAGCTTCATGGTGGAGCTTTTGTTTATTATGAATGCAAGATGAAGCATTCTGGATGTTTCCTGTACAGTATGAGGAAGTATGCAGTTTGAATGCATAAAGGCTGGTGCCTGTTTCAGTGCATCCGATTCGAAAGAGAACAATTGCATTTCCATTAGCAACTGTGCACGAGCTACCAGGTGCCTCCATGTGTAGAATCTACCAGGTGTAAACGTCATCATTACCAAGCGTTACATTTGGAAAAGCTTAATTTATTATGAGTTCGAGTGAAGCTGGAAAATTATGTTAAGAATTTGAAACCGTGTCTTAAACATATATTTTCAGAATTCGTTAGCTCGTTTCATTCTGTGAATTATTTATCATTTTAGTGTATGTGAATATCGTGGATAACATCACGTTGAATAACCATTTCGCCCTTCAAACTAGGATGAAGCTGTTACTTGACATACATGTAAAGTTGTCTGCAATTAAATAAAACACGAGCACCACAGTCATAATTTATGAGGTTTTAGCCCGTTTGTAATTTTCCACAATAACAGCGAAAACCCTTCCATGGCTAGTCTCGTTTTCAAGAGTAAATTTCGTAGCGGCCTCTTACACAACTGTGCAATAGTGGATCGATGTTAGGACGACGGGGAGGACGCGCATCTTCTCATTTTACAAACGTAGTGGGAGATTACATGCATTTCCTGTCCTGTTGTTTGACGTCCGTTGAAAAAGATGGTGGTAGTGTGGATGAAACCCCATTTGCGATAAAAGATTATCTCTAGCGAGTGTGTTTGCATGTGCAACCACGGCACTCTAGCGTACCAGCCAAAGGTAAACATATTTTTCCACCCGAAAAATAAAGCAAGCAAGAGAACACAGCACAGCAACCAGCAACCGTACTTGAAACGTAACGTCAACAAAAGGCCGAGGAAATCAAGCACTGGATCGTAGCGTGGCACAGTTACAGTTAAGTGGTGCAAGTGGGTTGTTTTGTAATCAGCAGCTGTAGATTGTAACTCATCTCGCACCCGTGTGGGGAGCATTTGCAGATGGGGAGATGCAGGATTATTAAATTTTCCTCTACACGCCGATGTAAGTGCGAGTGCGTTGTTTTTCCGTACTATAATCTGTCGACAACAGCAGCACCAACAATTTCTACGAAAACACCCAACGTAAGAAGATACCCTTCTCATCGATGTACAAGGGTGGGTGGAAGCTAATGAGAAACTAATGAACACTTGAATTTCAAAAACAAATGTGCACTGAATGTGGTACTGTGGGCTCGCTGTTCCGTTCGACAAGGGTGGCGTCGCGAGCGGGGTATTTTTTCCCATATTTATTATGAAAATGGGTTTTGAAACGTGTTTTTGCTGTCGCAATTAGCTGCAAAAATGTAATACGATAAATCAACTAAAACAAATAGTTGTTTTACAGCGTAATGTTGCAAGAAATTATGCACCAGGAACTGTTTATTTGATAAATCACAACGGCATCACAGCACATGAACAACTTGTGCATCAAAAGCTGTTTATTTGATAAAACATAACAAGTTATTCAAATTTCTTGAAATAATTCCTGTCAAAATACTTCGAATCAAAATGCTTTATTTGGTTTAGTGAATATTAATGGCTTATGTGTAAGCTTATGTGTTGCGAAATAAAATACATCAACCAATATGAGAAGCAAGAGTGAATCCTGAATAGATTAATATTTAAATATAAATATTTATAAATATTTAAATACTTACTTTTTCAAAATTGAATATTGCAAGAATAAGCAAAGTTGAATGAAATTGAATGATAAAATAATGATAATTTAAATGAAAAAAAAAAATTTGTTGTTCTTATTACGAGTGACAATAACGAATAATTTGAAAAAATGTATGAGAAATATTATAGATAGAATTTAAAATAAATAAAAAGATAAAAGAAAAAGCAGAGTCTTTGCAGTAAAACAGAGCATAACAATGTTTTTTTCATTCCATTGAAAGCTTCACTTGGCGAATTTTATAGCAAACTTAGATATATTACTCCTTCATTTGAATAGCAGAAATAATCAATAAATCAAAGATACAGTTATCAAAAGCTGATACAACCATCATAATTAGCTGAGGGTAAATTTCAACCCAAAAGTTTAGAGATTAAACTATAAAGATTTGGATTTTAATGCCTGCAAGTGTTTAATATTAATAATTAGTGAAAGAGAATCATATTTTTTATATTTAATTTTTGTCACATAAATAATTGCAATCTTCTTGTACCAATTAAACGCCAAACAAAAACTTATTTCAGAAATTAAAACGCAGCAGAAACTGCGATAAGGTAAATAGAACTGATTAAAATTGCTGCAAATTAATGCACCACAAAATGCACGTTTTAAACTAACCAAGCAATCCCTGTCTCTGCTAACCAAACGGCGCTATCAACCGTACTGCTTATGCACATTTTTTTCAATAAAAACAAACACAATCCCTGGTGAATTGATTATCGAAATTAAAACCAAGAGCATAATTGACACCACATGATAACAACCCAATGCTCAAACATTTATCTACTTATCTTTTCGTTAACAATGTTTGAACCATGATACCCTTTAATGTAGAGAGTTGCCATAAAATTTGTATTGAAATAGCCATTCCCGCTCTTATTATATATTTTGTTCACAGGAATGAAATTCTCAGTCAATTTAAGTCATTTAAATGGTTAAAGAGGGTGTATACAAATTGTTCAAATAACGGTCTAAACGCACCCAGTACTGTACGCTCCTGAGTCGTGTCGTATGAAACCTACACAGGTAAAATTGGTTAAAACGAGTGCCACGAAACAATCAAATTAGTGCTAATTTAATTCACAAACACTCACTTTGCAACAGGCTTTGGTTAGTTTGCTATGAGTGCAAATGTTGGCATCATGTACACTGTGTTTCTTTTCACTCGATTAAATTCACACTTTTACACCGGATGATCTTGTCTGTGATCCAATACATGAGATCTAGTAGCTGTGAAACAATTAAACTTTTGGTTCGTTCAGTCCTCCATAAAGGTTAGTTATCAGCAGGTCGAAACTTGAGCAAAACGATGGAAGCAGCATGGTTGTCAACAGCATGATACACCATTTTGCGAATTGAAAATTTCAATTTAAGTAATTAATGAAACAACGCATTTGCCGGTTGGGAAAGGCGGTTTCATCTTCTTCTGATAATTCTCATTCGTTTTATTTTGCTCTCTCCATGGTATCGGAACGATAAATTAATGATTCATTTTAAGTGGTTATTGAGTGGTACGATCTGTGAAACGGCACGCTACTCGGAAATGTCAATGAGACAGCGACGCCTGGTTACATGCATTTAAAAAGGTTTAAATTGCTTGATTTTTTATTCGTTTGTTTTTTCGAACTGATGAATTTTTTTTCTCGAAGTTTGTTGAAAGCAGTATTTTTCAATGTTCAATGAGAAGTTCACAATTGAAAAGCTTTACAAATATGACATTGTTCATTGTTGATTATGTTGGCCGATTTCATAATGTGGTGTTGTATTTTGCACCGTTTGTAGAAATGCTTTTTCTTCTGTTACTGCTCATTCTAGTTTTTACCGCTTCTTTCAATGAGCGAATTATCATTAATCAGAGTAGATCACAGTAACAGATTCGTTTTGAATATTATTTACAGTAATTTAAATTCTGTAATTGAGATTAAGTTAAATTTGGTTGATCAGGAATAGTTTTGAAATCGTAACTCAAATGCTCGTTTCAACGATTGAAAATAGGCGTGATGTACAATATTCTCTAAAAATGATGAAGATACTGTGTATGGATGATGTTGTAATAGATTTGATTATATATATATATTGCTTAGCGGTGGATATCGAATAGATTTTGGATAGATATACCAAAATATGGATACTAAAAAGACTAATGTTCATAAGGTTTGAAAACAATTATGCTACAAATAAAATAAAATTCTGATTTATTTTGTTTTTCTAATTAGTTTCTTTGTTTTTGTAATAAGATAAACAATGCTGTGCACCGCATCATTCCGTTCATGGAACTAGTTTTATTTTGTTTTGTTTATTCTCATGGCTGACATCACCAAGCCAGTCTTGATGATCGACGCAAAGCTTCGACCATAAATAAGTAATTAGCTATCGTGGAACACGCTTAACGTGCATTAATGTTTTAGGTCAAATCGCGATTCCCATCGGATGCGGATTCGAAGCACACTCATCCGAAAATCCTTACCCTGCGTGGATAAAGTCCTAAACCGTTCCACGTTCGTAGTAGGAACAAACCCCAAAAGACCTCGTAAACCCCATCGACCATGATTGATCAGCCTCTGTTTGAGCGAGTGTTTGAGCAGCCAGTGTCCTCGGATGTGACTAGGATGGAACCGTTGTCGTATAGCTCATGAAAGAAGATGAAAAGAAGAACCGAGCACATCCGGCAGTAAAGGGAAACACAAAGGCATTAAACTTGGTGAACCTTTGAAGGTGAACGCGCGGACCTAGCGCGGGCGGAAGCAAACGAACGAACGTAGCTGAATTGCTTTATCGGGTCGAATGGACCAAAAGTTAAATTGACCATGAAAATGATCCCACCAACGAAGTCTTCATCTAGAAATGGCGGGAGCACCAGCGTCCACGGAAGTGACACTCGCACACATATTCCCTAACAGGAAGTGTACGAGAGAAGAAGAAGAAAAAGACGTCAACATTCGCACGAAATTACTGAGATCGGTAGAAGCCGAGGCGGCGGTGGAGAAGTGGTGCGGAAATTTAATTGATTCTTCCCGTGCTTCAATCTTTCATTTTCGTTCACTTTTCCACCTCGATACCCTCGATGAATATCGCCCATCATCGCCGTATTCGCCGGCGTGCTCGTAGCCTTCAATGTCGCCCATGCGAACACGTGTCACACGTGTACGGACGGGTGGAGTAGCGGACGGAACCCATACGGATTGTCCATCGACACCTCCCGGGAAGGACGGATGGTTGAAGCGTAATTGAACGGCTCATTAATTGTCCAATGATTTTCCCGTTATCGTCCTGTAGACGGACACGGCACGATCGTCCTGCGAGGGTTTCCGGTCACCATGCGTCCTTTACTGTGCTTGATCCTGGTGACGCGATTGGACATACGCGGCACATTCAATTAAACGCCGGTTCATCATCTCCCCTTGTGTGACGGCGTTTGAATTAGGAAACACACATACATACAAACATATCCTCGGAACGTTTTGAGCTTTGCTCCGTCGTTCTTCCGGTGAGATGAGATCTTTATTTAATTTTCCCCAACCAGTCGTGTTCGTCCTCCTGCATGCAGCTACCAGCTTGATTAATAAACAGTAATCTCCAGTGGTTATCCTCCTCACCATGCTGCTACTCGTTGTCTTAGCAAAGCATCCAATATCCGGTACGCATGTCACGTTTCGAATGGGTTATTAGAACGATTGAACAGTTGGTACTTTGGCGCCAGAAACTTTTTGTTTCAAACGCTTCTTCGCGCTCACCAGGCAACTTTAAGCTTTTACTCAATCAGTCGGCACTCTCCACCGATGAGCAAAACATTCCCAAGCTACCTTCACCGTGACGGATGCTTACATTTTTTATACTTGCAATAGTTACAACGAACTGCAGGTGGTTACTGCTCGATCGGATACGAACACGAGTGTTGTGAGGATTTTTTGCCAAAGTTTAATCTGAAGTTTGGTTTTCTGGATACGTCCTATGTGGATTTTATTTTTATTTTCCCTGTTAGGTGACCATGCGATAAAAATAGTAGCAGTTATTCGGAATTCGCGCGGCTGGTTCGCAACACCTGTGCTCGGACGTCGACAGTTCCCGTTTCGGATGGAGAAAACTTTTTGAATTATGCGCCACCTATTGGAGCCACATACAGATCGCAGATATTAGTTTTACCTGGCATTTAGAAGCGTTTGTTTTTGGTGCAAATTTTTGGGGTTATGTTCAATCGACCTAAAGAATGTGAGCTATATTTTTTTTAGTAGACTAGAAAATTGCGTTTTTAAGTATGTTCTGGCAGTTTACTTAGAGGCTGAAAGCTTTATTAAAGTTTCAAAAGATAATCTACGTTTACATATCTGCTGTTCACTAGCTATCTTAAATTGTTTTTACTTTCCTATATTTTAATATTTTATCCAATATTAGTGTATTAAAAACGTATTACACACTATACATTTTGAAAGCTGCTTCACGTAGAGAGTGTCTCCGTTTGATAAAATAGAGACCAGGCATTGCAGTTGTGGAAAATAAATACTCAATAATAAGTTTTTGTTTGAACCAGCTTTGATGCAGTTTTCGGAATCACTCCAATGTTTTTTATATGTTTAGTGAACCATGAAATTGTAGATGCATGAATAACATGACCTTCGATCATATAATGGCCCACAGTACGTTCAATAAAAAATTACCGTTGAGTTAATTGGTAAAAATGCAATGCTGCCGATGATCTAACAGCCATGTTTCGAGTAGGGAAATATTTGCTTACGGTCCTAGGTAAGGACCCTTGGCATGAATTTATTATCTAAATCAGAAAGCTCACCGCGTAGCGCGTGTTTCGAGTTGAATTATTTATATCGGGCTATGTCAACATTTAATTTATGTCCGCTTTAAGTCATTTTTCCAGTTTCGGACTTCCTTATGGTTGTTGTATATTACATTAATGAATGGGTAAAAAACATTGATTTATAATTTCACGGTTACAAGATCAGCATTTTTTGTACTGTATGCAAAATAAATTCCTTAAATGAGTGAGATAAATGAATGGAAACGCATGAAATGAAAAGGAATTTTAGAGAAGACTTTTCTAATTATTCTAAAGCATATAAGTAGCGCGGCACTCGTAGTAGAGCGCAATCCTAGAATGAGAACTGGAGGATTTTTAAACAGAAGGAGAAACTGGTAAACGTGCCAAACGTGCCATGCATAATTTTCTGACGTATATTGTACAATTGGTCAAATAAGATCAATCGTTAAACATTTCAAGCGAATACTTATGTTTAGAATATGCGCAAATATTTACCATTGAATATCTAGGGAACATTCCCAATGAAAAGCATAAAAAAATCAAACTAAAGCTATAGTAAACGTTGTAAAAGTCAGCGTAATTTTCGTTTTTGGGCATCAATACACAATGGGTGTAACATGGGAGGTACAATGGGTGCCAAAGCAAATCCTTCATCATTCTTAAGGAATTTTTATTATGTTGTTGTTATATCATTCCACCCCTTTGCATCACGTGACAAATCCCTGAGCATGCTAATGAGGTAAGACTTAACGGGAAGTTTCTGTACACGTTCGCATCTTTTTGGAAACGTAAACTGATTTTTGATTAACCTGACGCTAGTGTTAGCCACGAGGTAGAAGGTAGTGAGATAAAAACTGTCTATAGACAGTTGCTCAACTTCTCCCGATCAACGTAATTTCATGCCGTCTCTCCTATTCGTGTTCGTTAGCAGCAGTACAATCTCCGTAGCACATTGCGCTCACGGTGAGAACGATAATTACTGGCAGTAAAAACTGCAACCACCGTAACCGTATCGACAAAATCCAACACGTGGGGTGCATTGAAAGTTTATTAATTTCAGTCGCGACATGAAAGTGTTTACGATCCGCCGGTGCAATAAGTCGAAAGGCACGATAAAACCGAAAGGAAATGGCTCATCAATTTCTTGGAGTAAAAACAGCAGCACCAGCAGCAGCAGAGGAAAAAAATTCTGTGGTAATGATTGGGTCCTTTGGGAAGGGGTGGCATTAAATGGGGTGCACATCCAGACCATCGTGATGATCTCGGAAGCACAGGACGAATATAAACGATACAAACTCAGCATCTTTAAGTGTTCGGTGAGAAATAATATTGATTGGATGATTTATAGGCATGCGGTGTGTTGTATACCAACAAAACTGGAATCATTATTAGTTATATGGATCACGATGATTTCATTTGTCGTTTGAGGCCTTTTATCAAACGTTTCAAATGCCTTTTATTTGTCGTTTTATTGTAATTATAGTTCTTTTTATTTTTGAACTATCTGTATTCAAAACTATCTTTTAATACTTATTTCGAATGTCATTCTCATTTTTTTGAGAATTTAATAATGTTAATTTTTCACAGTTTTAAAACCACGTTTGATTAATTACCGGTTTGGTGATCTAGTGGAAAGAGATCTGTATCTGTGTTTCTGTACGTTGTACTTAAAAATCTCTAACTAAAAATACAAGTAGCAAGCACCCTCAATTCTAAAAACACATTTTTTCTTCCTTTTACCGTCCGTACAAGACAGAAACGCAACGTCATCGTTGCAATCAAACGCAACCCTCACCCGATAGTGACAGTTTATGTAGTCAATATTGCGGCCAATTTGGGAGCATCAACCGATATTTGCTTCCCATAAAAATATGACGACTATCCCACAGCTTTGAGAACGAGAAGAAAGAGAAGAGAACGAAAAAAAAAACACACAATTGACTGTCGACGGTGACAGTAACGCTAGTACCCAGAATCAAGCTGGCGGTGAACTGTTGCCTCCAACCGAGACCATTATTGGTTGGGCAGATTTGATAGCGGGAGAGCATTATCTTTCTTCCTCTGAGATGGTTGGTCATCTGGTTAGCTTTAACCAATATTTGCCGTCGGATGTATTTATGGTCAGATTTTCGTACCACCTCACAAATTGGCACCACCGTTGGGCAACGACTGGATTTCACTTTATCGCTCGTAAAACAGGGGGTGAGATTATGTTCACTTGCAGACCTATGGCTGACTTCTCCCGTGTTACGAGGAAATTCATAAAGTGGTGGCAGAAAAGCAAAATCAAAGAGAAAAACATTTCAAATAATAAAAGAAAAATTGCAACCCACAATGTTATTTTGCGCTTTGCTTACGAAACAATTTTTTCCTCGACAATACGCGCTACGGCCGGAGCTATGCAGCAGTCCCTTGGGCAGATTGTTCGGAAATTCATTAGAAGTACTGACACGGGACGAGTATCGAAATGAGGAACACTATGATACTTGGATATCAAACCGTTGATGATAGTAGCGGCAGAAGAGTAAAATTTGATTGATTTTGTAGAGCAAATGCAAACTCATTGATGCGTCAAACCTACCAGAAAGTAAAAGTAACCCAAATGGGTATGTTTTATGTGCTTCGCTACAACAGATGTTGTACTGGCCTTTTCAATTACATTTAATCAATGTATATAGTGTTCTACGATTTATTATGTTCAGCAGATGCTTCGTATATTTTGACATGTTTTTTGTATTTTTGTTATTTTCAATCAGACAATTTAAAGTGTTCTTGGCATGGATGTTTTTAAACATTTGGCTTACAAACATGGATAATTTTAACTTTTCAGCTATGCATGTTTTCAATATTCTTTAAACTAAAAAAATGTGCATGCAGGAGTATTGCTTCAAATTTTTCCACAGAATGTTCTTGTACATGGAAATAAAGGTGTAATAGCCATTTATTTTGATGAGGAGAGAAAAAAAAATTATCCTATTTCATAAAGTATTGTCAGGTGATTGCAAAACCTGAACACCAAATAAGTAATTTTAATACTACTCAAATAACGCATATATTGTAGACCATTTCACTTTAAGAAACGCTCGCCATCAACCTTAAATTTTTATGCATGCGGTGCGTTTTAAAATAATTTCTCAAGTACCAATCCCAAAATCAAGAGCTCGAAGCGATTGCTCGGTTGCCATGGTGTTGCTTCGCCGGGCAACTTAAACCGAATGACAACTACTGTCGTGCAGAATCCGTGGTGAGAAGCCGTGAGCTGTTGGCCATGAGAATACGATAAGAAGACACCAACACATACACACAGAAAGACACAAAACGTTCCATCATCAACATCATCATCATCTGGTGAGGTCGTTCGCTTCGCCGTTGGAGGAAAATAGGAAAAACACCACTGGGAAACGTACATCCCGAACAAGCGTGCTCGGGTGTTCCATGGCAACATAGTTACAGCATCCGCACGACATTCCTTTACAAACGAGCCACGTACAACGTGCATGGGTGCGATGGAGAGTTTTTCTCTCTACTTTTCATTCAATAGCATACACACACATACACACACACACACATACACAAATGAGTGTAACGAACGTGGCAGTGGGAAAATCTTTCGCATCCTCATATTACGAGACAGCTGAGAAATGAAGCTGGCTGGTGATGGTGTAGGAGTTTGCAAGTTCGAGTACGTGTGCCCGATGACTATTTGACTAGCAACTGTCTCACTTCAACACGAACAGAAACCTGTTTCATACCCCATGGTTAAGCTCACGATTTCGTAAAATCACAGCATCGGCAAGAGTTTCAAACAGTAATGCTCACATCTACAGCTACAAACCCATGCTCTCTCTCTCTCTTTCTTTCTCTCTCTCTTTCTCGTCCCATTACTATTGCTATTCCGAAAATGTTTTTCGTACGTAGTCGGTTTTCCCCTCTTCATTTAGCCAGGAAAATGTTGGCCGCGGCTTCGGCTTCCTCATCGTGAACACCTCCGACGGGCGGTTCATCCCGACCGGATGAACGCGTCCGAACGGAACTGCAAATTCTTGGTCCTTGGAGAAGGAAAATCCGTTGAAAAACCGCTCCCCAGTCGATCGGAGTAAGCTCGGCCCCAGTTGACGTTCGGGTGGCCAGCTAGCGCCTTTCGAGCCGCTGTAGGTGTGTGTGTGTACGTATCGCTTGGAACACACTTACACACGCATCTAAACTTCGCGGCTTTTACGTCCAGTGAAACAAGCGCTGATGCCGTGATGTCTCGATGCGATGATTTGCTCTAAATTTCTGGGCTTAGTCCCAGCTCGCTGTCCAACGGGAGCGGTATACCAACGTTTTACACCTCGTCGGGTGCCCCGGCGGGTTCTTTGCCCAGGGAAGCGATACAGTGCCCGGCCCGCGGTCCTTGAAGCTCCCCTGCTTCTTCGGGTTTCCCGAATCGAAATTGCGGGAGCACATTGCACAGCCTATCCCGGGTAATAGACAACCCTCTCCGCTCCCATCTTTCCTCTCCGCTTGTACACCCTGGCAGTAGCTATAACGTGGAAGCCCGAATCCGAGCCCCAGACCCGACAGGAGAGCTGGTCGCTACTCGGGAGGTGTGGTCGTGATGTGATATTTTTCCAGTAACCAGTCACGAGCGGGAGTTTGGTGCGTACATTTCGTCAGCATTCCGTGTTGCCGTGTCGTATATGGTAGTGCCGAGTGCCTTTTAGGGATATATTTGTGCAGCTAACAGCACCAGATGCTGGAGTCATTTGGAATAGTGTGTGACAGTCGGCGAGAGTGTGCGAAAGACAAGTTGATTTCGGTTGTAAAAAAGTGTAATCGGTACAAATATAAAGCGGTATAGATCTCTGTTGAACATTAACCTCGATCTTATCGAAGAGCCAGATCTGATAGTAGAAAATAGAAGGTACAATCAGTGATAGGAAAAATAGGATAAAGAAATATTTTAAAAAAATCATGCTCGTAATGCTCGTGTCAGTTAGTCATCATCTGAAATCTCGTTCCCGTAAACTGTTACGTGTGAAGAACCACAATAGGGCAGAGCAATAAAATAAAACAGAAAATATAAACGAAACCATAAACATCATGCCGCCAAAATCTACAAACCTCGCGCACCTTTCTATATTCGGGACTCCGCTTAAACATGAATCTTGGGGGGGCTAATTTTAGCGCAGAACTCATCGTCCATTCAGTGGCGATTTTAGCGATAGCATGAAGCGCTATTTTTGGCCGCACTAATAAGAAAAATACGCTCATTCCGATCCGTTTCATCTCGTCTCCACAACCGGCTGCGACCTCGTCTTCCTTCCGGTCGCGCGACCTCGTCACATTCGTGCCTTCCTCCATCACCGCCGCATGCATCATCACTACTACGCAAAGGCGAATGGCCTTCACGCACCTGACCGTGTGCTCAGGTCGCTACTGCTTCAAACCAGCGAGTGCACCGAAGCGAGGGTGAGCGAAGTAACGTCAAAACTGTGCAAGCCGGAAAACCAAATTAATAATAGCACACTTAAATAAAAATAAAAAAAAACTCGCCCACCTATTCTGCCTAGCTGGAAAAAAGACCACCATTCCGATGAAGTGCGGATCTATTTTCGGGTTTCGGCGGCGGCGCTCCTTCCTTTGCGTCCCGATACTTTTGGATCCGATACCCTTGCGTGATGATCGTGATCACCTTTCAAATTTAGCAGCAAATTCACCTTCTGGCAACAAACCACGAGCGTGGGCGGAAGAAACAGAATAAAGAAATTTATCAGCAGAAAACTCGGTAGCCTTGCAACACTTGGTGAAACTCCAGCTCCTTCGGCATAGTTTGTCGCAATACTGGATAATTAAACAGGGTTAAGAAAAATTATGGCTGGGTGGTGTGTAGGATGCCGATACCACCTCATCGAAGCGAATTATACCAATCGTGCCAGTGAAATCAGTGTGCGGCCAAAGTAGGACACACGTGTGACGTCATGCTATGCCATAGTTGACGTGGGGTACAGTGTCAGTGGATAGTAATGTGTAATCGAAATGTGCAACAGGGGCAGACAGTCAGGACCGGCTGGAAAACTTAAATGGAATTTTCAAGGTAAGTGTGGATATTTGAGGTGAATCTCTAACTGAAAATTATAAATACACGGTTGTAAAGAATGTTTGGAAACACCAAATTATTCCCAAAAAAGTAATATATTGAAGCTTTCTGAAAGATTATACATCTGTTTGGGTAATATTATTATCATGCTTGTAGTCATGGTCGATTTTAAATTATGCAAACCAAAAGTGAATAAAACTGGATTGTCTTAGTAACGAATAACACACGGCTGTCATTTATAATATCTTCATACAGTAATGTTTGTGTTTTACTTGGAATGTAGTTGATCTTTAAGTATTCGTAATATTTTACAATTTATTTTATTTGTAATATCATGTAATTCAACTATACAGGCGTTGATTAATTTTACACATGACCCAAATGATTAATTACTACAGTGTTTTATGAGAGCGATTCTTGTGCACGATCAATTTAAACGATTTCATTTCATCTAAATCACCCAAAATATTCGTTGGCGACACAAATTGATTGCTGAATAGAAAGACATGTACAGAAAACCATAGAACTGTACAGAAAACACACATGTACAGAAAACCACAGAATGTTTAAAAATCAAAGAACTGCATTAAAATTATAACAACAAGAATCATGTTTTCCATAGCAGATTTTTCCGATCATGTGAAGAAGTGCAACTGAGTGGACATACTAAGATAAACTGCTCTTTTGTGATTAGTGTAAGTAGTGCGATTAGACGCTTACAACTTATTTGGGTCGTTCTTTCACGTCCATTGAATTTTTCCCTTAATTTGACAATATTTAAGTCACTAATATCTTTATTGAAATCAATGAAACAGATCGTTATTTTGAATTCGTTATGTATTATTATATTATTAAATTATGTAATACGTATTGTTATGTGTAAATTTGTATTGATTTTTTTTCTCATGAGTATGAAACTCTTTTAAAGAATTATGTGTACAAAAAATCTACAATATTCAAACAGCAAAAATAGATTTTTTTTTTCAATAGATTCTAGCAAGTTATTCATTATATTACAGATGCAATTTATATTACAGAAATCTAAAAAGCAGGAGAAATTAAATGCTAATAAAATATTAAAAGTTTTAATTCTGTTCTGCCGGAGGTGACTGAAGGACTTACGTACAAATAAAATCCTGGAATAGAGAGTACATTGGAATACAATATGACACTGTACTTCTAGCTCAACCCCTCGAATGTAGTTCAGCGTTGCATTTCTGACTTTTGCGTAAGCTTAAAAATGCGTCGAGTGCAATTCACACGCTTCACTTGATAAGCCTCTCGCATTGTCCCGTGCATACATCGCTGAAAAACGTCCGTTTCACTCGTTCTCGTACTGGACTAATCCTGTCTGGCTTCCTTTGAAACAGAGGTATGACATCCCACGTGCTAGTCAATGTTACATGCAGCGTACAGTAGCATCCATTAGGAACCCCGACACGCGATGCACGAAACATCAAACGGTGTCCTAATTTCGTCACGAAAGAGCGCACATTGACGAACGCATGTCACTTGCACGGTGTTCCGAACGATGCCAGCAAAATGAAAACTGTGGCCGGCTGTTCGATGCCTGTTTCATGGGTCACTAGTTAAACCATTCCCAATTAAGGGAAGCTTTTTGTAGGCTGCGAGAGATTTTTTTCGACTGAAAGAACAGTTTTTTATGTTGAATTTGCAATACAGCGTTTCACCTCGTGATTTTTTTAAATCTTTGTCTTAAAAATGAGTCCTGTATACAATTTGAGGTGCATGGACTCTTCAAGACCAATTAATAACAAAAGAATTTCAAATTGAATGGCACAAAAGACTCTCGAATAATAGCTCAGATGAAGGTAAGGTATACGAAATCGCAAATAAGTATGGGTCGGTGACAAGAATATCATAAATTTGACTATATGTGTGAGTGACTTAGACAGTGAATGGAACTGTTCGTAATCTATTGACCAACAGGACAATGGAACTAAGCTTTGCTAGGACATTCTACCGTTGGCTGTTGTGGAAGCTGCCACTAAACTCCTTGTAGCAACACGATTCAAGGCGTTAAAGTGTGAGCCATTTGCACCGTCTACACCGCATGATCGTCATTGAACGTTGTTACTGCGTTAGGATGAATAGCCTCCAAACACAGAACTGTTTCACGGAGTGAGACACCATGCGCCTCCATCACAACGTTGTGCAAAATTTTACGCCCGAAAACATGCACTGTGTGAGCCACCCCGACTGTGGTTTGGCTCGCCACATCAGAGAGTTTTTATACGCAATAGCTCCATACCACTGACACGGGCTACAAATTTGGGGACACCCAGTTCTGGAGGAAAACGACACCGACACCGGAAACTGAGGTCCGCCATTTATTATTGACGAAGAAAAATAGGCTTTTAGTCAACGAGATGTGCTCGTGCCACAAAGTGTCAGACGGATACTGGGTTTGCGAGGATGCTATGAAAGCTATGAGTAGTGAAAAAAATACCTTCGCGTGACCGAATTCTGTGGGGTCGACTTTCCGAGACGTTTATGCTGGCCGTGGTGCAAACTGTTTTATGTTATTCAGATCCCATGAAACGCATCAAAAAGTGATTGATGTCTCTGAGGTGATATGGTTTATGTCTATGGTAATGGTGTGGCCTTAAAGGCAGTTTTAGAGTGCTTATGTGTACTGATAATCGTCTTACTGGTTGATTGTAAGAGTAGTTAGAGTGAGATGGTTTAAAAATTCTGGAATACTTCAGATTGTATATTCTATAAAAACGGTCAATAATGCGTTTGAATCAAATTTCAAACAACATTTTGAAATTCACGTCACATTTGTTGGACATTTTTTAGCTATCTTGAACATAAGAATTTTTCTTTAATTGTGTTACAATTTCATTTTTAGTAGGCTTATTGTGATTTAACCATTTGACTATATGACACTCTTTCATTTAAGTGTAATTTTATATTGTTTAACATAATGAATAAATAAACTGTTTTTTAAACCTCCAACTTAGTTTTGAAGAAATTTCAAACCGTAGAAAATAAAACTTCTTGTCAATATAACAAAAATAAAGTAACATCTTCAAACGGTCATTCGTCAGGTTAGAATCAATGTCTCATCACTGTGCACAACCAATAAAACGGACCGAGGAACTGTGTTACTTCGCATCATCAATGATTTTTTTGCACATTTTCTTTACGTCCTCTTTTACGTCCTTACCCTGAAGGCAATGAATTTACTACAACGCACAAATGTGAGCGTAATGGAATATGATCTGGGTAATTTGTTACACCCTGAAGGATAAACAATTGATTATTTATGACGTTCCTTTTTTGTCCAGCATGAACATCGTACCTTGGCATCGTCACGCTCTAGGGAATTCATGATACTTCAGCAGCAAAGCATCAAATTTACGAGTTCATTTTCTTCTGTCTTCGATCAGCATTTCGCGTTGTGATGCAAACGGAGCAAAACAGCTTTTCACACCTTTCGTTCGTCATTGGCTTGAGTCTAGAAAGACTCATGTTTAGGATAGAATTTGGTCACCGAACCAGCCAAGTTATTGATTGACTGTGTTCAGGAAAATATGCATTTTTCCTTCCTTGCTCTTCAGAATTGATAGCAACATGGAGATGATGGTTGAATCAAATTTCCTTTTACCTGTGCTAGTCATCTGGCAATTGGATTATCTTTTTGATCGGCTGTTTTGGACACAAGTAAAGCTGTATGTCGCTGAATACAGAAACATTCGATGTGGTAGCAAAATGATAGAGGTAAGAAAAGATAGTTCCCTACGATGGTTGGTAAATAAATAGTGTGAAGAATCAACAAGGATTTCACTTCAGTTTTGTTATTGCAGAACCCATACTCATTTTTTGTTTGTTTACGACCACATATTTTTTATGTGTGTCTTTGTCATGCTCTTTAAATGACATAAAATTATATTTCATTTTACGTTTATATGCTATACTTACTTCTTTGACCATTATGTGTAAGTGTTTGTTTATTATATTCTGTTTGTAATTTTAACTAGGTAGACCCTCATTAAATTTTTAACCCATTTATGAACTCGCTTTTACCTGCGCTGAGCTCTTCGTTGATCACTGTGTGCTAAGGACAAACCTAACCCCAAAAGGGACAAACATTTCTTTTTTTTATTTTGCTACGTTTGATTTTCTTGAGTCGGCGAAATAGAAAAATAAACTGAAAGGTCCAAGCTTCGATTTTCCGAAAAAAAATCTAAACCGAATGCCTTTGGTAGTATTTGCAAAAATAAATCCAAAGAATACATATGAATGCAGACAATCTGAAAGCCGGAACGAAATTCATTTATTTCCTTCGGCAATAATTTTAATGGACAGCTCCAAAGGTTCACAGTTGTGCTGGTTGACCGTTTGCGTTGTCGTATCCGGACTCCGTTAACGAAGAAGGAAAAGGAATGGAAAAGGCGGAACAGAACCCCCATGCATGTCCGAAGATGATTGTGTTGTTTGAGTCAGAATGAAAAATGACATCCAATGCAGGGTACGAAAATACAACAAATGAACAGAAGAGTAAAAAAGGACATACGGGTATGGAGTAGAAGCTGGACGAGATTGATTTATTGAGAACGAGAACGCTTTATCATAATGTTTTGATTGTTTTATTTTGGAAGCAGAGGAGTTGTAGAGTAGGAGTATAAGAGCAAATGATCCTTTTGTGAAGACCCTTTTTTGAAAGGTTGGCGTTTGCTTTGACGAGAACCTATCATTGAGTGCTGTCGTTTGCAGTGAATAATCAATGCGCTCACGATTGATTTTTTTCTATTTTTCTTCGCTTAAATAGTGTAACAAAAGGAACAGTAAAAATAGAAGCTTTGTCATTACTGTTTTGCATCTCAATTGATATGAGAAAATAATTTACGAAAGGAACATTAATGCTTAACGGTACGAAAATAAGTTAAAGGAACCTTTCATCATATTTTAATCGGACTGGAACGTTATTGGGGAAAAAATCAAAATTTTTATAGAAAATGATTTCAAAGATTATTTCTAAATGGTTTAAATATTAATATTACATCATTGCTTACTATTTTCGCACAAAACCGTACTGGTGATATCAAAAAGATATAAAATAAACGCCGAAAATAAACGCCTGATAATTAAAAACAAAAGTTCTTGTGAAAATTTTCTTCTCAACTTACATAACTCATACATTGAAGATGAAGTTTTAATTTCATATGTATGTTGAAAATCATACAATTTTGAAGCTATAGTATTTATTTCATTCTTTTAAAGTCGTTTCGGAGAGTTGCCCATCACTTTCAAAGAGTTTTTTTCAAAGGGATACTTCCGCTAGGGTATTCGAATCAAGTTTGTCTTGTCAGTCCAATTCAGGGATTTGTTCATTTGTCATAACAATTTTTCCCCTTTCATCGCCAGCTGTTTCTCATGCCGGATAAACCTTTTTGTTCTGACTATAATCAACATCCCTACCATGGAATATATCTTACGATTTAAAAAAATGCAAGAAAATCCATTTTTTTAAATTTTCACCTTTTTCGTGAAAACACCTCTTCCGCACGAAAATGTTATCCGTCGCAAATAGAAGGTGAACCACCAACATTACAAATAGCCGAACGACGAGAAGCTGGTCTAAGGTGGAAGAAAAAATCACGAGATGTCCAATTGCTCTTTTCACCTTTTTTGAAGGGAAAACCCCTTCTTGGTAAAGAATGTGGAAAAAAATAGTCCCACCAGAGGTGCGTAGCGAGGTGAAATGACTGATAACGACACCCGCTCATTATACGGACGATTGTCGAGGGTGCTTTTGCAGGATCATTTCGTATTGTCGCGTGCAAGGGTAAAAAATAGGAACAAAAAATACATGCACTCAACGAAACCCTCTTACTCCATTCGTTCAGCAATTCTCGAGACAAACTTGTTTACACAAAACCGGACCCAAAATGCCGCCGCAGGTCGGTGTCACTTCGTTTCAGCGTTATGAATATTTAAGAATCATCAAAGAAGGCTAGCAAGGGGCAAGTAGTTTACCACCTCCTGTAGGGCATAAGACAGCAGAAAGAAGGGACACGAGCCGCATATTTCCGTCCGCCGTAGCCCACAGAAAGTGCAAAAAAAGAAGAAACACTCTAGTGCTTGAATGAAGATATTCATTCTGATTGCGTGTGTGCTTTTTTGTGCTCTTTTGTATCTTTTGTCTTTTACAACCAGTTTTGGTAAACGCTGGAAGGTGTAATGAAAAATTGCCCAAGAAAAAAATTGGTTGCTTTTTTAGGTTCCCTATGCGCTCAGTATTGTTGTTGAATATTTTGATGCTAGGTACTGCTGCAGGTAGTCATTAGGCGAGGTCATCCAATTTTGCGATTTTGTTAAGAGTTGTTCAACATTTTTTAACTTATCCAGTGTATAATAACCTGCAAAAATTGAGTTTTTTTCTGTTCAGTTTCCTAGAATAATGGTGATAATAAGAACATGACCCATCAATGGTGGATTTATAATGGGATTCGGGAAGGAGAGGGGTCGGGTAATTTATCCATGAATGTTATTTTTTGAACTTGTCTTATCATATCTTATCCATTCTATCTCAAGCGTTCTAAAAATGAGGGCTTTTCGTTTTTTTATTTTTTTGCTAAAACTGCCATCGCCATCGTCGTTATCATTGTACGATGGATCTCTTCGTTAACATGAACGATGAAGAAAAGGAATTTTTGTTTTAAATGCTTCGCTGCGTCTTTTAATTAAAGATGAAGCAGGTAAACCTGACTCGCAGAGATACTTGCTCCTGCCCTTTCCGTATGCCAGTTTTACACTTAATGAAACGGTGTTTTTCGTCGAAGCTATTTACAGAAAAGAACAAACGATTGCTGGTTTGCGTAGAAAGAACCCCGGTTTCTTAACGTGATCGAATGATATGGGTTAAAAAGGCTTTTAACTCGATTTTTTCTTAAGTTTCTTTTAGTTAAAATGTTTGCTTTTTCTGTTCATTATCCCAGAAACAAAGACATATTTATGACCATCCAGGTTCTGGTAGAACAGTAGAAGCTCCTCCGGAGAATGGTAAAAGACCTTGTAAATTGACAATAATTAGTCAAGTGAAAGCAATTTTTACCCCCTTTGATTTGAATGAAGATATGCTGTCACTGTGAAGCTGCATTTGCTAGATTATCTCTGACGTATAATTCGTTAGTAAAAAATTTGCATGAAGTCAAACGCAAAAACAAATAGATCAATAGAGGTAAAATACTGGAAGTGAAGTTCAACATCTTACAAAAAAAAAAATTACTTCTAGCGAGATACTTCTAGAAATAATAGAGTTAAAACAATAAATCAAAAATCTCGAGCCGTGAATCGGACTCCATTTTTCCAGTTTCGTATGAGTTAAAAAAACCATAAAAAATGTTTGGAATATTCCTTTCTTTGAATATTTTGTGAACTATTTTCACATTCATACATGACAATCGTTAAATGTACACATGTTTTGCACAGTAATAATAATAATAATTAGGAAGTTGCAGCCTTGAAAACTTGAAATTAAACTTGAAATAAAAACATTGAATTAAACAAATTGTAAAGCAATTCAGCAATATGTTGGGTTAGTTGAACTCACATTTTCTGCACGTTAACTAGACATTATGTTATAAGCAGAAAGAATCAAAGAATTTATTTAAAAAAAAACATTTTTATGTTATTTTTATTTTTTTATTTGCGTATAAGGAGGTGGTATAAGGTGGTATAGTGGTAGCGGCACCGGTATTTCACGCGACAGAACCGGTACCATGATCCCATTCGGATCGTCATCCTGTTTATTTGTGGTATCGTGTATTGTGGAAGTATTTTTTGGGTTATTTTTGTAATTTGATTTTTCCAGTTTCCAGCTCCTATAAAAGAGTTAAAACTCTCGCTCGACCATTATTTATTTGCACACTTGCGTCACGCTTGTAGAACATGATTCTACGATGTGTACCGAAAGGAAATCTCTAAAGCCTTCTATCAGATTAGGATTTTGGAATAGCTATTTGCCATTCACTTTTTGCTGCGGCACATTTCCACCAGCAGTCCTGATTAAACAGGTTGAGTACATACCTACCCTAGATTTACTCTTGGAACAGACTCTTTCGCTCAGTGCTTTAATTTCGAGTCATTTGGAGTCATTTCATATTCCGATTGAGGGTGTATGTTCACCATATACGCCTTCGTTAAGTGTGCATGTGTGCAACCAACCATGTAACAGTTTCTACCGAACCCGAAGGCAGGTTTCACTTGAGGCCTCTTTTGCTACCCGGCTACCCCGTAAGTCCGAGCAAAATGGTCGCAAATGTATTTTTCATTCTTGATAGCTACAACGGCAAGCGGTAACCGCCAGCACCATAGGCTCATCAAGGAAAGCACCCAGCGTCACTTCTTTCCCGCTTCGGGATTGGACTTTTCCCGCGGGCAGTTAACAATTAAGGGAAACGGTTTTCCGGGACCAACTTCCTATTTTACCTTTCCTTTTTTCTCACCCCAAGTGCTCCGGTTTTTTTTCGTCCTCGCTTGGTAGGAATGTTTTTGCCTCCTGGCAGGTCCAAACCTGTCCCTTCCCGGTAGAATCTCGACGCGATAAAAAGAGGAATGTTTATGATTCCCCCGACCGCGACAACCACACCACGCCTAACCACAGGCAAAACATGATGTTGATGATGACGACGGTGAAAAGGGAGCAAACGAAGGTTCGGTAAAAACTTGCCCTCTGATTACACATCCTTCTCTCGTGGTACGAGATTCCTTCGGGGCAGTTTCGGGACTTGGTGTACCACGTTACGTTATGTTTTTTTTTGTTGTTTCGTTTCCTGTTTCCTACGCTTCAGTTGAAGTATGTGGAAAACAGATTGCCTGGTATGCTACCGGTAGAAATTTTCCATGCTGAGTTGTTGGTGTTTTTGTCGAATACAACGGAACCATGTGACCAATGCACAGCACTCTTATACCGCATAGAAGAGAACACATGATCGACCATGGAAGTGGAAGTAGAAACGTTAAAAACCAGGCTTCCTGCAAACACTCAAGAGCTTGAGTGTGCTTGTTCGGCTCTTCTTCAGCACATTAACCCCCTACGCAGCAGACAAGCGGGAAAATTAAACTTTAAAGCTAAACGTTGGGTTCCAGAATTAAAGGTGTGATAAAATTTAATTTGTTGCGATAAATTGTTACCATTCCCGCGGGCGATATGGCGGATGGCTCATTGTGACGTTTTAAATCGATGGAATTTTAACTTATTGCCGAAGGGAACTCGTATCATGGAGATTGCATCGGTGGTTGGTTTTTATTGCGGAGCTTAGCGAAAAATTGCACTTGAAGTACTATTTTGTACACAATTTGATGATATCTACACGATTGCAATATATCGATATGTTACAACATTTTTTAAGCGTTTTGAAAGACGAGTACCGTATCATTATTATTAAGTTATGAGAAGGTGCGTTAGCCACATGTGAATGAAAAAACATGCAAATGAAAACACCAGCTTTGTTTTTGATCATTTTAAAATGAGCATAATGTATAATTTATATGTTATTCATTCTTTGACGTCTCGCCTATGTAACGTTGACTTATAATCACGGTTTTTTCAGTTTCGTTTTGCGATCAGTCAAGTTTACCTTTATCAATACTATTAACATTGTATCAAAATCTATTATTTAGTATTTTTTTGAAATGTTAAACCATTAGTTTAAATTAATTGTATGAAAAACAAACTTTAGTAGTCAATACTTATTTGTCACAGGCATATGCCAGCAGTGGTATCATTTTAAATAATAAACTTTTCACTCAATCACCCGAGTGAAAATAAAAAATATTTTTTAATCTATTTTTTGGATATCCGACCTTTTATTAATATAATTTTGTTAACAGAAAATGTCTAGTGACAAAAAACGTACAGCAAAAATTATCCAGCTGTTATTCCATGACCTGGTTCAATAAGTACAACTTTAAATAGTTTACTTTAAGCACGCTTACTTGGCCTGATTTGCAAACTTTCACCGGAATTACTCTGTTGATCAAACATTACTCTCATTGTACGAAGAACGAGCGCTCATTTGGCATATTTTTACCGGTATCGTACCATGTGTCCGTCTACTATTACGCTTGTGCCCATATGCGAGTGAAAAGATACGCTTCCAGTGAAAAGATACCCGATGCACTGCCTGCGCTGGACTGGATAAGCACTGATTTATATTAATGACGTGCTTGGGACCGTTTTGAATGGGCTTGCCGTTCGTATGGTTTTTGATGTGAGTAGGAGTGGAGCTCTTTTTCATAACATCCTCACTCGACTATGAAAGGACATACACGGGCGTCCATAAATAGGAACATTATTCAAGCAAATGTACTAAAACCCAACTAAAACATCGTGGCTTGTGAGCACGGTGGCATACGGTGTGCGGCTGTTGTAAAAGGATACTCATTGCACCAGCAGCAGCACCTCCAGCAGCTACGGACAGAAAATAGGAAAAATATCCTTACAAACAGTGCAACGCAAGGTTGACGTTAGCTCAGCTGGCGTAGAGTGGAATGTGAAAGAAAGGAAATTTTGCTTCAAATTTTTTTTTTGCATCTAACTTCACTCTGCACCGTTTGCAAACGGTTCACATATGGCGAGGCGTAGCCGAAACTCATATGGAAGCAGTCCATTTAGCCGTAAATGGAAGCAAAAGTCAAAAGAATCCTCACATCGTCTCACCCAGTCCAAACGGGAGTGTCGTTGGCGATGAATGGTGTGATGAAAATTGAAAGATTTTCCGCCCGTCGGTTCATCCGTCCGACCCGCATGGAAGAAATTGTCCTTCAAACCAATGCAGGCTGCTGTATGCGATGGTTTTTCAACGTCGGTGGTACGAAAATCGGGATAATCGGGTGGAAAAAGGCAGTGCTCTGCATGCACTGCGAAGCCGGATTGAAAGGCTTTTGGAGGATCAATACGGACAGGAGCGAAGAAAAATGTCAATGCGGGGTGAAACTTTTCTTTACTGCAGCACACACATACCAACATGTTGGTGTCTTCTCGATCGTTTGACTTTTCATAGCAACGGGAGTCCGGCGAGATTTTGTCACGGTTTGAGCTAGAGTGAGCGACATTTCACTTTCTTCGCGCGTAAGTGATGGTGCCTACTTAACGAGGTGGTATAAGGGCAGGTTGCACAGGTTGGAGATGAGTACACATGAACTACATAACCACGCCACCAAGAGGTGGAAAACTTACGTATGAATATGGTTTCTGTGTTTCTCGAGACCGTACTTAGGAGCGAAAACGCATCATCATCATCGGTGTTTGGTATACGTGTTTCGTCTTTTCTTTAATATGGGAAACTGAAAACGAACCTCTCGTCACAAGGTATATATGCAATGATTCGTTTACAAACTGTGTTCGGAGTACGTCTCGCTGAAAGAGAAAGTCCACCAAGTATTCGTGCTGCAGTGGGTTTTTTTTATGTTTTTCTTTCGGCGTTTCTGCTCGGATAATACCAAAAGACGCAGCCGAAATGATCGTTTGCAGTTGCTACGGCTCTGCGCTGACAAAAGTGTTACTTCGCTGGAACGATGTAGAACGACGGAACCTTGTAGTAGGTTGATGTGCACTCAACTTCGTAGTCAGAAAGGTAAAAGCAAGGAAACGAGCACGAGCATTATGCGAGTAGGTTATGCAAACTCCCTGTCCCATTGATACGCTCCCCGGGAATGTTTAGTCTGCATTCCTTATTGGTATCCGAGAAGTTGTTTTTATCCTGTTCATGCTGCTACTCGCGTGACATAGGCATAGAAGATGTCCTAGAAAAGTGTGCCAGATTTTGCATTTCAAAGTGGCAAGGCTGATAACGACGAACTGATTTCACGGGGTTTGTAACATACACGTTCTCATCTTGCGCTTTTTGTGCAGGAGTTTTAGAACTGGTGTTGTAAGAAATTGAAAGCTCCCTAATACTTTTAGGTAGCTGATGATGACACCGATAAAGTTCCTTTCTATCACACTCCGTTTGGACTCTCATAATCGCACACCACGTTGTATAATGAGACATTGCTAAAAATGCGTCTGTTCACAAAATGACGATAAAAATTATAAATCCTCAAATTCTAACAGAACTAACCTTGTAACTAAACTTGTTTTAAATACAAGCCTGATTCATTTGGCTGCTAATTACTTAGAGAGGTTTTCATCGGTTATAAGGCTATTAGTATTAGTTTAAGTTTTTCTGAGGATTTTGTTTTTTGCAAGACTGATGTTCAAATATACTAGTTTTTTGTACACAAACTCTGAGTTGAGTGTCGTGCCATTTAAATTTAAACATCTCAATATAATTGTTGCGTGTTTTAATATTTTAAAAACAAACAGTTTTTTTCTCTGGTTAATTTGGCTGTAATTAATATAATTGCTAATGCGATAGCTTCCGAAAAGGTTGATTGAAACCATCCGAACAACACATCCATTCTACAAACTTTTCGATTTTCAAATCAATTCATACTTTAGTTTATTACGAAACAAAAAGATTATAATCGCACTAATAGAACTGATATTCGAATGACGATTTCAGCATTCAAAACAATTTTTATTATCGATAACCAGATTCAGGCGTTGTTCTAGCTTAAATAAGCACAGCGAAACCTTTACTGTTCTCATCAAAGTGTTTTCATTTCTATTTCATTTGCAGTATGAATAGGATGACTATATACATTCAAATGGCTCAACAACCTCAATGTGCCGGCGCTGCACTGCACTAGGGTGAATCGCTACTCGTACCAAACAAAACGAATCCACACCTAGGTAAGCATCAGCCCTCTGCTCTCAGCTTAATATCCTTTCGTTTCTATCGCTTTTGCCGATAATCCAGTGGAAAATCTATGCACAACGTCTGCTTAAACCGCAGCTCATCAGTTTCAACCAGCACAGCATAGATGTTTCGGACAGCATCAAATCAATTCCGATCGGCTTATCAATTCCCACCTGGGCAGAGCTACGAGTACTTATGCGCACGATATGCTAGCCATTTTGTTTGCCTATCACCAGGTTGGTTCTATTTTTGCGGTTGGAATCTAGTTTCTGTGATGCAATCAAAATCGTACCACTGTATTCCTGAACCAACGTTGATAAACATGAACATTCAAATGGAGACACACGATCGCGAACCATTCTTCATGCAGCGTATGAAATAAACTGAATGATAAGTGAAAAAAGGGAAAATACCTTTAGCCACTCACCTCGTTATTTCAGTTTTGTTTGTATTCCGAGGAAGCTGACCAAACGTTAAGAGATTGATTTGAAACATTCAGAGTAGGTTAAGCTTTACCGCTGGATGGATACAAAAATGGAGCAGAACAACTTTCGATCGAAAATTCATGCACACGTTAATTGCTGCTAAGATGTTTTTGAATGTACTTGTGCAATCGGCGTCATGAAATTTTATTGTGCCATTTAGCTTTAAATCATTTTCCAAATACTAGATCAAAATTAAAACCAAATTAATTTCAATCGAAGTAGCCATCTAACCACACCTAGTAATTTTGTAAAAACAGGTTTATTTGTTGAACTGTTGTTGCTACTTACATTACATAACTTCAACGCTGAAGCGCAGGGATTGTTATTTCGTCCCTCTAACATATGTTATGTTAATTCAAAAGCCTTTGAAGCAAACATCTACTGCTGTGAGAACTTCGAACGCTTCTCCCAACGGTGAAGTAAATAAATAACATCAGCACACACGTTGCTCTTGGATGACCGCTACATTTGCCAAACGGTAATATATGCTAGCTGTTCAATACTGCAGTGGCACCACATGCCAAGGATTGCCCATCTCTCGTTATCTTTACGGTCGTCTACTCAAGAGCAACAGAACCCGAAGTCTACCCCAAAGGGCAGGGAATGCATGCATAATTTATACTACGGCTTAGCTGATGGAAAAATTGGGTATCATTTGACAGTGTTGTTTGCTTCCTTTCTGGAAACCCAATTGATTTGCAGTCCGGTGTGCATCACTGTACACTAGACAACCCAACTTTTTCGAAACCCCCCAAAACACGAGGTATTCGATGGGTGGGAAAGGAAAGAAATTTGCAATACACGTACCTTTTGGTAACATCTTCCATTGAGATTGGTATGAAATGGCTCAAACCCGTCTATGTATATGAATACTTCCACTAGGCACACAGCTTCGTTCCGAGAAATTGGGAAAGATTTATGCAATGAGATCCAAAATTGTCTATTCTTGGTCAACCTTGTGGGCAAGGAATATTACGTACAGAAATTTTGAAAAGGGTATCTAACGAATGCTTTATAAAACTATGCAAATTTGTGTAAATAAATAAAATTACAATTATTTATTCAAATTAAAAAGTAAACAGACATTTGCATAATCTTTCATACGTACTATTTTCATGTTGATCTTTTTAAAGTGTTACATACAACAAGTAGAAAAATTGTTTGAAGTTGAAGCTCTTTTTTGGCAGTGATTATAAAGCGCTAGTGCTAGCATTCACGCTCGTAACAGAGAAAGCACTGATACTTAAACATTTTTGATAACCTATCTTATCCATCTCGCTTGTCTACATTACCTAATTGAAGTGTATGAAGACACATTACCGCGGGCGGTTTTCGTCGTAAATGCTTAAAATCATAAAACGAGTGCCGGTATAAAAATGATAAAATTTTACAAGCCTTTCACAACGTTCCGGCATAGAATCTCAAGCAAAAAACGTCAGGAATGCAGCGTGCCAGTACTTCGATAGATCGTATATGATAAGTGGAGAAACGGAAGCCAAATTTGAAGGAATATTTAGTAATAGAAAAAAAAACACAGAGTACCAACATCAGAATCGGCCGTAACATTAAGTTCGCGTGCTTTACGGCTGTTGAGGGACAAGTTTTTGGTGTCGTCGTAAACGTAAGGCCCATGGTTCTACGTTCAAGGTAAAAGTTTTCTCCAAGCCGTGAGATACGAAATCTTTCGCTCCGAGCAAGTCATGATTGAGCCCCGTTGCGGTTGCGATCTCGAGAGCAACTTTTTCCTTCCATCATTTAAGAGTTATGAATATAAATTACCTCGTAAAATACAATTATCAAAATTACATATTTTACTCCTTCCTTCTTCAAACGGTTCTAGCTGCTTTGAAAGCGGCGGGAAGGTTTGTTGCAAAGATTGTAGGAATGAACAGGGTTGGATCGCAACCGCAAAGGGACGTAAGGACGATGATGATGCATCATTTCGTGGTTCGGAAAGCCGATCACACCTTATCCTGCTTCAAACTGTCCACGACCGTATGGCGAATGGTCACCTGTGGGAAAAGTTTTTCCTTCCGCAAACGCCAGCCCTATTCGTAATCGTCTGTGGGGCTGTTTGGGGTGAAAACTTATGTCCGATCGTTCGACGCTGGAGATGGTTTTACCGCCGGCAGCATACTTAATGAATCAAAAACTTTCCCGACCATGCTTCTTTTGTGTGTTCACCGTGCCTAAACCAAGGAACGAGTTCGGGTAACGACCGCCGACGCCTCTTCTTCATCCCATCCGAGAAGAAAAGAATCGAAGCTGTGGGCTGGTTATTCACCCACGGATGGTTCTATTCATACCATGGACAACCGCACCACTTGTGTTTAATATTTTAATAACATTAACGAGTTTTTCATTGAAAAACGGCTCGTGGGGATGGTGCGATGCTTTTTAGGAACCTTGCGGCACGTGCTATTGCGAACGTTGGCGGATGTACGCGGCTGTTTTCTCTTCGCTCCGTCTCGAGTGTGCACTTTTGTACGCTGGGTAGAGCGTGTTATACTGCTCTGCGAAAACGCCCACCAGCTGTTTGTTTTATGATTCAATTAATAAGTTAAGTGACGTGACGGAATGGATCCATTCGATCAGAGGATTATGGTACGTTTAACAGCACTTGTTGGAACGATTTGATGGAATTTGCGTGCCAAACGTGTTTAATGGTTGAAAAGAGTAAGCTGAAAGGAAAATATAAATTTAATATTAATCTCTGAATATATATTTTTTATATTCGCTGTCAAAATAATAGGAAGGCGTATAAAAAGAAACAATTTTTCTATGTTTATTATATTTATGACGTAAAAGTATCAGCAGCTAATTCATCTCAAACCAAACATGGATAGCTTATTTATTTTCTGTGAGGATCATGTTTAGGACATTTGCTGAGCTAAATGGTTTTGTAATAAATATTATGTCAAATTTGTACAACACTGTATAAAAACTATGCAAGTCCACTGTTGGTGCAAACTTGGTAAAGGTTTAAAACAACTATGATTTATGGTTGCAACACATCAAAAAGAAAATAAAGTCAGCATTCTACCACTGAACCACCGATGCAAAGAAAATAAAGTGTTGACATCAAAAAGAAAATAATTTTAACTTGCCGAAACCAATTAATTTGCTTTTAATATAATCAAGGTTTTATTCAATTTATATTTATTTCTAGGATTATTTTTTATTACAAAGTAGTATACATTTTTTGCATTTGTATATTTTTTAAGCAAACAAATAAGTAAAGTAAAGTAAACAAATAAAAGCTAATGAAACATTGAAAAATAAGTTGAAATAAGAACATTGTACTAATCATACTAATTAATTCATACAATATGTTGTTAGTTTACGTTCAGCATGGCCCAAAATAAAAAAGTACGTTCACGATAACAGCATGATCGTGTTTTATTAGTCAATTGTAAACGTAAAAATACCTGTGTCATTAAATTATACATGTAAATTAACACTCTGCCAAATTTTCAAATGAAATTTTGTTTTATATTGCTTTCTATCAGTATCAAACAATTATCAAAAGATTAGGTCATGATAATGAAGCCAAGGCAACACTTACTAACATGTCTAAAAGTAATGACCCAAATTCTACTAAGACCAAAGTAAAACCGTGGTTTAAATTCCCAAATCAACTCCCAAAACACAAAAATTTCCTTTTTTATTATTCCACTAGGGAAAACAATGTGCACCGGCTGTTGCGTGCTAATTGATATATTGCGCGCTACCGATCAATTATCATTTCCTGCTGACGGAAGAAAAGGTATGTAACTTCAACCATCATGCACAACGGAGGGTTAATGAATCCAGCGTTCCAAGCGAGCATTG
>KI915063.1:746642-843027 GCA_000473445.2 Anopheles farauti
ATTTTCAAATGAAATTTTGTTTTATATTGCTTTCTATCAGTATCAAACAATTATCAAAAGATTAGGTCATGATAATGAAGCCAAGGCAACACTTACTAACATGTCTAAAAGTAATGACCCAAATTCTACTAAGACCAAAGTAAAACCGTGGTTTAAATTCCCAAATCAACTCCCAAAACACAAAAATTTCCTTTTTTATTATTCCACTAGGGAAAACAATGTGCACCGGCTGTTGCGTGCTAATTGATATATTGCGCGCTACCGATCAATTATCATTTCCTGCTGACGGAAGAAAAGGTATGTAACTTCAACCATCATGCACAACGGAGGGTTAATGAATCCAGCGTTCCAAGCGAGCATTGCTATTTTTGAGCATTAGTTTGACCAATAGCTGATGCCGATGAATAGTACTGAGTAGTAATTGTTGTGTCAAATGGGCAAAACCCTTGAACAGCCCATTCAGGATGGAAATGAATTTCCTGCCACTGGGAATGCATAAAATTTCATTAAACTTATTTCACGGTATTTGAATTTCTCATCGAGTGTAAATGAAATAATCGCCGGTGATAAATCAAGCCACAAGTCATGCTAGTGTCGGTTCGACTATCATGAAAGGAAATTTGAATTTATTACACAAAATCCTCATCAAACCAAATGCCGTGCAGCGTTTTGCTTTGATCGATTTCAAAAATCGTTCTTGTGCCGCCTCTGCCGTTAATCTAAAGCTCAAGTACGGTTAAAGAAAAGCCCCGCGGGTGTGTGGTTTGATTTTTAATATCAACCTTATCTCAACCATCAGCTTTCCCTTTTCCATTTTATCTCGTTCACTAAAACGACCCAAGGGCTGGCTATATGCATCACCACCAGGTCACAGGGTCACTGGTGTTTGATGTTTCGGGTTTTTCGGTGGTTTTCCGGGGTACGAGCAACCTCATAATTAAAAGACTACGCTCAGCATCTTGTGGCCGGTAGGGTGGAGGGAATATCGCGCTCAGGCACGGAGACGGTAAAAGATTAATCCTTGCCGGCACGAAAGCTGCTCAATCCACTCGCTTTATTCAACCTTCACTCTGTACACGGGCGAAAGCAAAACAAAAACGACTGGGCCTTCTGAGAGCTTTTAATTTAATTAAATTAAGATAAATAGTGATTATTTTCCGGCGTCGGACACGGACGGACGTAGTGAAAGTAACGACGTAAATAAAATGCACACATACACACACGCATGGAGGCCGAAGGACCAAAACAGGCCCTCCGAATCCCACCACGACACATTGTAAGCTGGCCAAAGGTTTTACCAAACCCCGGAAGGATCTTCTTCTACGGCATGAAGGCTTTGCTTTGGCCACCCGAAACGAAACGCGGGGCTCTTGTGCGTGTAATCCTATCTCTGCCCGGTGTAATAACACGGCATAAAAGGTCAATCCTGGTGGGCTTACCGCTTGTACCTCTTTTTGGTACAACCACCCATGAGCAGCAATGGGATGGAAAGTAGCGAGGAAAACAATGAAATTAGTTGCTGTCTCGCGCCTCCTCGCTTGTCCTTTCCTGGATTTAGCAAGCGTCGGGTTCTATACGGAGCTTTTCCACCTTACGGACGTGCTAAAGTTTTATGAATGGCAAATTGGCTGAACGACCGAATTTCTTCCCAGTGTACCCCGCTCGTTTCCTTGTCCGTTGGCCGTTTTACGCTAAACTGCTGTAAATAATTTCCTTTTCTTTTTGATTTACGGGCCAATAAAACTGGCAAAAGGCGGAAAAGGGGAAGAGAGAAACAAGCGCCAAACAACATAATGCTTATGCGATTCTGAACGGGATCGATGGTTTAGTACCCTTTCCACTGGTGTCAGAATTCTATGGGGTCGATTATTTTAAGAGGGAAACAGAGTTTCCTTTTCCGACGAGCTGAATTTAGTTAAATCAGCTTTCACAGTTTAAGATAGCGGGATTTAAAATGGTCTGCTGGGGAAATTTGGAATCCACTCGGTTTGGTTCGACGATCCTTTCATGTAAATGGTGACTTATCCGTATTACGAATGAAAGCTAATGGTTTTCGACAAGAGTTGATTTTTATTTTCTCGACCTTAATATCTCCCATTAGCTTCCACTTTAATATCTCTCATTCAAAATTAAAAAAAAACCCTTGACGTGTTCTATTCAATTGCTATCAAATTAAGAGAAAACGTTGCGTAATAGTTCTTGTGAAAGTGGAAGTTTTATTCAATGATTATTTAATTTTGCAATTAAAGTTTAAAGGTGATAGATTTTTTAATCCTGTTCACAATGGCTCATATCTTTGATGGATGAAAAATCCAAACCCCTTGGAAACAATCCTTTCAAACACTTCTTTCAAATAGTTACAAGAATATCTAGTTCAAACTTATGTATTGAAAATTTCAGTGCTTCAAGAAAGCAAAGGATTTTAATCAAATCTTAAAATGTTTCTCAATGGCCAGGTTTTTATTCAGTAACCTTGTGCTAAAAGTTTTGTGTAATGTTAGTTTTATCTAATGTACTAGAGCAACAGATACGCCCACTTACGCGATACCTTTGAACATTGTTTAAATCTCCAAATACTATAGCGAATTCATCTGCATCTTAAGATATGTGTGACGTGTCATTACCACGTTTCAAGACATTCGTGCCGTCCATATAAACGACTTGACTATAACTTCCAACATATATTAAACCATATCAACAGAGGGTCACCAAAACCCCTTGACGAAGTGTTTCACCATGTGGACACTTTCCCTCTCATATAGAGGAACTTATCACACTCAACACCTGTCATCCTTTTTCACGCGTTAAAACACTCACGCACACCGACTCACATCAACGAAAAACCCGCATAAAAAGCCGCAGCCAGGTTCGTAGCAATTATTCATATCATGCCATGCGTCGACGCTCGTCGTCAATCAGTCAAGCCGTCTAGGTTTGACACGTGGGAATTAGGATGTGTACGAGAGCACGGTTATCATTATGAATCACGGTCACGTTTCACACTCGAATTCGTGATTTTATTTCATCATCAACCCATCATATGGGTTGACCCGAACGAATCAACAGTGGTGAACCGTTTCTTTCACAACGTGGATAGCGTTAAAAGACGGTGACCGAGTTGTTGCTTTCCGTTCTTCATTCAGCACACGGAAGTTGTGGTACGCGACCTGAGGGAAAATCAGGAGCAGAAGGGGGACTGGGTGCGAAAAATACGAAAGGCACCGGAAGGCGTTAAACTTTGCGATGACTTAACACTTTACCCACCGTGAGCTCTCGTGCTCGAATACGCTTTGACAAGTGGTCGACTTCGTGGTTCTTCTGCAAAAGGGACCGATGAAGGATGAGGTAGCATCTGGACCGTGTTCAGCGAATCTCTGGTGAGTGTGAAAAGTTGTAGCAAAATATAGCATGGTCTTCCGGCCTTTCCCGAGTGCGCCCGCATTCGACCCTCGTCAAGTGAACCATAGCCTTCGTCCCTCTATTTAAGCCGTGCTGGACTTTCAACTATTGTAATTAAATGAACAAACTTGTCAAACTCGAAACGAATGGTTTTTTAGTGGAACTTGTTTGGAAGATGGTAGAGGCGCGTGATAAAGGAGCGCGGTGATGACGAGGGAAGTCTTTTGCTGTACCATCTCAAAGACCGAAAAATCCACTCTCGGACATCCTTGGATAGGGTTAAGAGTGAAAATTTCCTGCGGGAAGACGATGTTAAGTAAGTTCTTGAAGGTGTCTTTCCTCGGTGTTCGGCGAATGTGGGGGCTTCTTGATTGAAGTATCTGCAAGTGATTTGAAAAAAAAATAAGATTTTCTAACTCGGTTACATATTGTTTAACTTCGTTAAGCAGGGTAGACGAACAAACAAAATTGTAAATAAATAGCAAAATAAACCTTAAAATGTACCTCGTTGCAGGGTCCTAATGCAAACAACTCTTTTGAAACATTTGATAATATTAATGAAAAGAAATTGTAAATTAACATTGATCATTTTCATTTCACCAGAGGAAGAAAAATGTTTTGGAGTTTGAATTGTTATACATTTTATAAACATATTATTTATTTAGCAATTGTTATTTCATCATACAACATAAATAAAAAAAACATTTCGTGCTAATAATTAATACCTGATGTAATTATAATTCATAATTTATTTCGTACTATTTCAGAATAAACCATTTCGTGTGTGACATCACTTGAGGTAAGTTTGAATGAAAAAGCTCATTAAAGCAAACTTTTCTTTTCAAAATCGACAATTGTGATTATTCTCTATTAGAATCGGTAGGAAAATAGCACGATACAAAAGTTCAAAGTGCTTGAGTGTTTTGCTGCTTAAACTTTTTGAGATTTCAGTTTCCAACGAGCGAGCCTTCGGCCAACTAAATTGACATCTAATCGATTGGATTGAAAAAAAAGCGCATTCCTTCACGAAGAGCTAAGCGACTTTGCCTCTCCAGCTTGTTGAATGAAGATTTTTGATTTGTGATTCATCCTTAGCCAGCTCTCCAGTTCGGTTTCTCTATGTCATCTCTGGATAAAACCAAATACGGCTGCCTCGGGTAGAGGCACATAAAAGAGCCAAATTGGTCAGCATGTTATAGTCTTAGCTCCGGCGTCTTCCATGCTTAAAGTTGGAAATCAGGAAGAGATGGAGAGGATTAATGTTTGATTGCTTCTTAAGGCAAACAGCAATAAGTCAGCATGGATGTTTTTAAATTGCCAACTGAAAGTTTCCGTCTAGCGCATCGGCATGGCAAACGGCCTCACAACTGTGCTTTCACATGGATGCCCACCACCCGGAAAAACGTAGGTGCTATTCGAGCGATACGTCCTTTCGTTTGACCTTTCAGGTACAAATCATGCTGTATGATTCCGTTGCCTACTGTCTTGAAGGGAGCGTTTCATTCAATCGTTTTTTGATAAATTATCCTGCGCATAATTAATGACCGCAAATTCCTCTTCTGTTCAACACGATACAAATTAGTCTCAAGACTACGAGTCTGAAAATGTTTTAGTAGGTATTGTTGTTAACATTAAAATAAGCATAGCACTGAAACGTTAAATTTCTCTTCCCGATACAAAAAGCAGAACGATCGCTTTTACGTTTCTAAACGCATTGCAACGTGGTTGGTGTGGAAATCCGTTTGCAATACCTAACCGACATTCTCGATACATTACTTACTTTCCAACCTCGTAAAAACCACTCTCTCCTAAAAAATGCTTCCGGCAGGTTTTAGTACCATAAAAGTTGTATTTTTTTTTGGCTCCAACGATAAACAGAGGAGCACAAATAGTGCTGTCGTTAAAATGGGTCGCTCGTCTGACGATAGAAAACCTCGCTACTTGTCCCCATTGCAATCTTCGCTTAGGATAAGCCATTTGAAATTGAGCCTATTCTGTAAAGGCAGTCCATTCAGCAGACCATGAAAAACAAATGGACAAGAATCACTCCAAAACAAACGAAATGCTTTACTTTTTTTAGCGAGGTTTGTTGTAGCGAGCAAAAAAAACTAACACAATAAAAATAAATAAAAACAACACAAACAAATCTAGAGGGTGCGACTAGAGGAAATGAAATTGAAAGAAAAGTCATAAAACTCAATCGCTTACCGTTTGCCGTTAAATGAATCAAATGAAAAGTCGATAAAGAAATTATTGGCCGGTGCCGATTTTGATGGCTCTATTGCGGGGTCATCCATTACGGTTTAAGAGGAAAATCAGGGGATTTTGGATTTTATTGAGTTGAGTTTGTAATGAATACATTTAGACAAATTCGAAACAAATATAAAAATAAATATTAAAAATATTCTGTTATACGACAATAAATCCTACCAGAATAAATTTCATAGTATTAACAATATAGTAAAGTGGTATAGTGTTTACTATATAAATGTTTTTGTATGTTTTTTTTTTGTCGTACCAAATTGTAATAAATCACCAATCATCACGTCGTTCGCCTCATTCTATTCGATTGAAACAATTTAGGCAATAAATCAACACACGCACAACGTTCGCACATGAAATAAATCTAAAACCATTTCCTGTATAAAAACAACCATTGTTTATTTTCATTGCTTTATCAGTTCGAAAACCGTGGTGAATGTTTCAGTTATGTTGGTTTCGATGCAATGGCTGTCTGATTTTAATGTGAGTTTTATTTAGCACAAATATTTTTTTGCTCCACGGCACGAATGGCCAATTTGGTAACGAACAAGTGGTTAGTATACAAAAACTAAACTTCACGCCGGTAGATCGTTCCTGCACATATTGCGTGATATTGCATTCTTAAAGCATTTGTTTAGCCATAAATGTTCCAATTCAATTTGGCATTCGTTGAAGCAGTCGAGCAGAAAGAAACACAACTCCAATTGCCTCTGATTGCGGCACAATACTGAAATGGATCGTATGATATGTGCTTCGATGCTGCGTTTGCTCATGACATTTGCAGGGTTTGCAATATTCCACAAACAATCATTTTTCCTCTCAGTTTTTATATCTCTTTCACTTTCAACCACTGGCAAAAGTGAAACAGAAAATCGTCCCTCTTGAGCGGTTCAAAAGGCTACGTCATACCAAAACTCATGCAGCAGTAGACACACTCACATTCTCAAACACGGGGTGCAAAGGAGCATCGAGACATCGAAACGAAATCCCAAAGCAATTAAACCCGAACCGAAATCCGTTGATGCGTGTGAGTAAACACAACCGTCCAAAGCCCGGGACGCTTTCCCGGCAGTCATCGTCAGAAGCCAACCGACAGTCGTTGGCCCTTCTCGGTTATGCCATTTTGTTGCGGTTTGTTAGCCTGGTGGTCACGTTAGGATGCAGCCTATTTTGGTAGATTTTTCTAGTCTTTTTTCGAGGTTGTTTTGCATCCGTTCTACGATGAGGAGCATACTTTCAGCAGCATATTCCAAATTTCGCTAACGCAATCGCTCGCAAGATCGGTTGGTCCATTAGTGGCTTTCATTGCTGGCGAACAGTGCAATAATAATAAAGACTTCAAACCGAGAAAGTACGATTGCTTCCTAGCTCCATCCGAGGCCTCCCGGGGGAAAATTCGCGAAAAAACTTTACTGGTTATGGTTCGTTATGTGCCGCACGCTTGGTGACATTCACGTTCAATGATCTTTCCGTTTTGTTTCGTTTTTTTTTGCACGATAAAACCTTCGCAAACGATTCATACATAAAAGGCAAGGAAGGCAGAACAAGGTGTTCCCTTGTGTAGCATAAGTTTGAAAAGCAGGAAAATAAGCGTCAGTGCCTAAGCAAACAGTGCAAGCAAAATTCGCAGTATCCAGTTTGGGGCAAAGTCAATCCGATTGTACTACTGCTGCCAAACTCTTGCTCATGCCATCGATTGTAAGGTTTGGGATTGAAGATTGGTCGAACGTGGAAAGTTTCTCGGTTTGATGCGTTCGTATTAATGCCTGCAGGATCGTCATGGTGGCGTTCCAGTTGATTCAAGAACCAGAGCTAGGGTTTAAAGCAACTCCATCACAATACAAACAAACAAACAAACTATACGCTTTTCCCGAATCCCAACTTATTCGCTGGGTCGGTTAAATTTGTCTTACTTATAGTCTTTTCGGGGAAAACATTTCGCCTCGCATAACGATAAGATAAAGTTATATTTAACCTCCAACGTAAGATTAACCGTCCCTCAATCACTCCATTCTAGGAGAGTACGTTCTTCATTCATGGCACAACTAAGAAAGTTTTCAGTGATATCGTCCAGGCTATCCAAATCCCATCAAAACTTTTCCGGACGAAGGTTTTATTGACAGATTAGAACGTTGGCGTAACATTTACGGTCGAGGGCTGTTTGGGTGTCGATGTTCCTAATCTGCAGGGTCGTCCAGGCAAAGCGTAGGACTCGTGTGTTTTGAGTACTGAATGGAAATAGCTTTCCTGTCTGCCTCACGGAAAGATTGACGTCTTAGTTAAAACAAACTCTTAGTGTGGGTTATGAAGCAGAAAAGGTTGGGACAATTTCATTATTTAGTAGCCAATTTGTATTGATGGTTCTATTGAGGTTCTGTATTGGCGTCTTGCATAAAGCCACTGCCATTTTATTTACACAATTTAGAGCTTCATAGAATAGACTTCAATTGTGTTTGTACTAATACTTTGTTTAAAGGAGTAAATGATAACTTAATTACTTTTAATGTTAAATTGCAAAGGCATGAACTATATTAATTGAAATTCTATAGTTCACTTGCTACTCGTAAATAAGATATTGAAACCTCATCAAATTATAGATAAAATGCGTTTATTACTAGTTTATAGAATTTGAAAACTTCAACTGCTTTCAAACTATTTTGAAATTATTTATTGTTTACTAGAATTTCTACTGACAAATTTATTTTCCATGTATGTATTGTTGAATGATTGAAGAAAGACGTTGAGAACTATTCGGAAAGTTACATAATTATAAGAATACGCGGTTTACTCATAAAGTAGATAATCTTTCGTGCTTTCAAAATTCAATTTTGGATAACTTCGAATCTAATTATTAAACCTGTACAACATATATGTAACACATGCGTTGATTGATTTTAATGCAGGAATCGTTTTTTACACGTAAGTGCAAAAGAAACAGTTCCTTTGTTCACAATTGAGTAAAACAAATTACTTGTTGCAATGCCGAATTGATTTCATAAGCCCATATTTATGTGGTTAAGCTTTCTTTCCAAATCAACCTACTAGAGATCACTGCAGAAAAGCATGGTGATATATTGTATTCTTTATTCATTTTCCAGGTCAGATTCCGATAACAATCTGATTCGCAGGGCCACAATGTAATTACGAGCTATTTGTGCACGTCGAGCCTTTTTTCCACGATCAACCGCAGCCGTGATTGGATCCAATAACGAAACGAGCGAATTATCACGGCTCGGCTGATTCGGTATGCTCGATTTCGGTGGGGCGTGTGAGGATTTGTGTATTACGTAAATCACCAATCAGATTCGATGCTGCCGTACACGCACAAACACAAGCTCGAATTTCCCTTTGCGCAGTCCATAGATGGTACGAAGAATCGCGCAAATAAGACAGAAGATAGAACCGACTAAACTTATCACCAAACCGGAACGGATGGAAGGGACACGGAACGGAGCGGTTGGACACAAAAACACAATAAAACAAAACCTTCGCAAACTACGTTCCTTGCGCTTCTGGACTGCATGAAAAGGATGGTATGGTGTTAGCATTTCTCCGGTTTGGTTTTCGGGTTAGCGGATTCGGTCATTAGCTTGCACGTTCGTCGAGTTTGCGATCGATGTGGCCGCACCAGCACAAGCACATTCGAGAGTGAAAGGAAAAAAAGGGGGAAACAAAGAAAACTGCTCCACTCCAATAGAAACCCAACACATTCCGTTCGGACGTGGAATTTTTCCGGGCGCATGTTGATTTATATCTTTCATGCAATATCCTTCTTCCTTACGGTATTCCATTCGCTCCTTCCCATCGCCGCATTGTGTTTCATTCCCTACCAGGCCAGCATAGTCACGATTCCCGCTTTTATTGTGTTGCTGTTCTGTTTCTGTCTGGTTTGCTTCGGTGCTGTTTCGGATGTGGTTTTTCTCCGAAATCGATCCGATTGCTGGTAGTTTTTGCGAGTTGTCCACCGCAAAAACCGCACAACACATTATTGGTTCTGGCCGGACGGTTACGGAAGCTTTTTCCTTATGAATGAAATACCCAGCGACGTTGTAGATGAGAGGAGAACACAAACGCAAGGAATCGCACACAACAGTCGCACTTCGTCGTACGGGAACGACCGGCAGCAAACATCAAACCAATAAACAACATGCACAAGGAGACCAACGCAAGAAAGCTAACAGAGCGTCATGGAAAGAAAAAAACCACAGCGCTCGACAATTCGAGGAAACCATATGCCGATTTTCCCGGCTGATTATGCCAGCTCGCAGTTCCTGGGAAAGCATAGTTTTTCTCTTTTGGTTTTTTCCCTCACTGATCAACCCCGTAAGTGTAGACATCCGCTTTTGTGTGGAAGTTTCTTCTTGCTATGTCGCGACAGAAAAGGTAACTAATGATAGTTTTCTTTATATGTTTATTCCATTGTATGAATCAGCTTTCGTAGTGTTGTATGTAAAATCATTGTCACAAAGTTTTTATTTGCTTGAAGAGTAACTGTTTCCAGGGGATGAAACACTTATCCAATAATTAATGACAAATCATCTTGGAATTTTTGGAGTGCGTATAGCAATGTTTGGTATCGAGATGCTACAGTAATTTTTGTTCCATTTCAATTATAATGATGCTTTAAATTTAACCTGTTAACCACGCTATAGCTACATTTTCCACAGGACGGTGAAGAAAATGTTGGATTATGCTGTTGACTTATAAACTAAAGTAAATCCAGGAAAGCCGTCCATCCGTTTACTTATAGGCACATGGGCGTATACACATTCATGTTAGCCCACTCTGAGTAACTATCCTAATCTTTTGCGCTCTGTCACCGGGAAAGCTAGACTCCAATTGCCGACCGCAATTTTTCTTCTTCACTGCCCTCAACTCTACCTTCTCGGGTATACGAAGTGACACCATGATGACGATGGTGCGGAAAATCATGGCCCTCATCCGGTCACGGTTGGTTTTATTTTCAGTCATAATTTTTCTACCCATTCGCTGTATGGGAAGATGATCCGGTGGTGTTTCTTCCCATCCCGTAAGATTGGTCACGTAGAAAGCCAAGCCAAAACGGGATGGCTGGCGTCATCCGTTTTTAGATCGTTGCGACTCGGAGCGATGATTTATGGCTGCGGTAGTTCAGCTCAGGCAGTAAACCCCGAAACTACTTTCGGATATGTGAGGTACGTAGGAGGCAAAGTAAAAAGTACCCCTTTCTACTACAATGTAGCCATGGCTCGCCGCTTGAAAAACTGCGTACATAGAGACGAGCGAAAAGCCAACCTTTACTGAGAAAAGGTGGGAGACGATTGTGAAAGAGTGACATGATAAGGCTAGAACTTACCGGCCAATCAGTCAATCTAGCTTCAAGGATGAATAACGAGAACGAATAACTTATTGTACGATCAGGCAAGTGCTGGTGAAGAGAACATTTCACGAATAAAATGTGGCACTTTTCATAAAAAATTAAAGAATATCACCTGGTGACTGATAATTTTATGTACCAATTTTTCTGGCACATTCAATTTTGAAAATGTATTTTAATAAATGCAATCAGCAGAGTATGTTGCTCTAGCCTGAATTTATACGAGTTTGCAGAAGACGAATCGTTACTGGTCGGGATTTCCATTCATCCTAGTGCAGGTTTCCCCAAAGAGGGAAGTAAAATGTTCATCCAGTGTGGTTCTATTACTTTTCCTTTCCACAACTTTTACCGCCTGCTTGAAGGATTAGAGAGCCTGCTGGTAGTGAACATCCTTCCATTTCCGGTTTAATCTTTCCTCGTATCTCCGGTCATCTTTTTCCTTCTTCTTTTCCGCGTACTTGCTGCTTGGCACACCCTAATCCCTAAGGATTAAATTGTCAAGTGATGAATGGTGTGCAATATATTAAGTCGCTTCCACGATGTTTTATTCCAACCGATGCGTCGACCCAGACACCCGAATGGGCTGGAGCTCCGTGGTGGATTGAGAATAATTTTATTTTTTTCTGTCACCGCGCATCGCCACTCGAGGTTCGACGCGTGTTTGGAAAGACTTTTTTCCTGTAGCGTGCGGCCCTTTTGGCACACGCTCAACGTAATCACGTGAAGAATGTGATAAAAAGCCTCAAAGAGGACGCACCGACCCAGGCCAGTCGTCCACAGTGGCAGCTGATAAGCGTTGTTTCTCGATGAATCGTCACTCATTTTTTTTATTACAGACTGAAACGTTGAGTGGACAATTTGATAGGACAGCCGCCGACAGATCGGATGGTGTGTGATGTTGTTAGCTTTTATAATTTATGAGGTTAACATTAAAAAGGGACAAGAATGTGATGAGAAATGGGAAGTTTTCCAAAACTCCCAATTTCTTGCCAATTATCAATGGTTTAAAACAAAAAGCACAATATTTAAACTTAATAAAACATTCACTGTTTATTTAATTTCACACCTACTAACGATAAAGCTTAAGCGAAATTAATTAATTTTTATAATATCTATAAAACAGATAAAAACCAAAAATCGATAACATGCTACAAACAACAAATTAAGTTCAATGATTCTTCATGCTTGCATAATTCTTCAAGATCAAACCTGATAGTATAGGCTTAAGGGATCGTGGATGTTTTTAAAGTAACGAAACAATATTTTAACGAAACAATAAGTAAGCCCATCTTGTTAACACAACCACGTCGAACATGATCTGATTTAGACAGGTCTTAACACGCGTCCAATTATCCTGCCATCGGACTACGAGGCAAAAATCTTCATCCATTGTATGCCCTTTCACAGGGCAGAGTGTTGTTCATGCGAACATGAAACGGCCCGATACCTGCACTCCATGTTATGTGACTGCCATTACGACTAAAAGACCAAAAACTCCGATACGGTTTATGTGTGCCGTTTAATCTCGATTCTTTACATTCTTTCACCCAACATGCGTGTGAAGGTGGGACATAAGCAGCATAAAAGAACATGTTTCTTGCAGACGTTCGTTAAGGTGAGTTGTGTAAACGCTTGTCACTTGCAAGCTCGCCCACCCACTGGAGCAGTACGTTCTTAGTCCGTCTATAAAACGACTTGGCCACATGCTTCACCTCTCTCAAGTATATACTCCGACACATGCATACATGGACACGAAAATCCGTAACCTATTACTGATAGATTTTTGCGCCGAGTCCGGGTCCCGGCATGTTGCGCAATTATTCGAGCTGTTTCCGGTCGAAACCACCCGGAAGTGGACGGAAGATGCGGAACACGGGGTTAACGTTGATGCTTGCGGCAATTTCTTAACAACTTCCTGCTCCATTTTCACTTGAGAGAGACAGAGAGTGCCCTAGGTAGCAGGTACGAAGCACCTGGATAAGAAGGTGGTGTGGAAGCAGAAAAAATCAGTAAATCCTGCCCCTGATATGCCAGGGCGTTTGAGAAAATCCCTGAAGGAAATTGATAAGGGATAAACGTTCGAGTGATCGAAATTGAGATGGGAACGAAACGAAGCGTCGTTTTAAGAAAAAGCGGCTTTGCTTACTTCCGTGTGTATGTGTGTGGTGGTAGCTTTATCCTGCAGATGAAGTACACCAGTTCATGACCACCGTGGTGGTGGTAGAGGACCACCATTGGCTTTCTTCATCCAAGCACACGAGCAGCTTAGTCGAAAGCCACGTTTTGCTCCGCAGGCAAGCTGCCGCAGGCCCATACCGTACGTCACATTATTCTTTATTTTCATTTAGGCTTAATCCGGTTCGCCTTTGCAGAAGCACAGTGACGACCGTTTATTTAGTAACTGCCTCGTTTCGCTTTTTCCTACACTTCCGTCGGTGATCCACTGGAAGCAATACCCGCCTGTATACATATACCGGTTAAAGACCATTGTTCGCTCTTTAGGCTGGTCTTTAGCAAACGGAGATTTGCTTCTTTACTTTACTGCTTCTTCTTTACTACTTTCATGTGCGAAGACGTCACCGTCACTTAGTTGGTTCGCCAGCGGATGGCAGGGCTGGCATGTGTAGTCCCGAAAGCGTAAATAAAATGTGTAAATAAGATTTGTACCGAACGTGTGGAACCAGGAAGAGATGTGTGTGGTGCAAAGCAAAGCGGCTTACGAGTGAGCCGAAGCCTTCCGGGGCCTTGTAAAATAACAGACTGCATCCCAGCTTCACTTTCAAGCGTCTTTTTATTCAACACGCTGCCTCGACTTCACATACAAAAAGAAACAATACCACACAACCATGCAGGTTTGAATTGCGTCCGGGCAGGTTTGAATTGCTGAATAGCGTATAAAAAAAAAAAAAAAAACAAAACAAAACAAAATACCAGCACAATACTGATTGCAGAGCTTTTGTTTCAAAAGTATACCCTATACACCCTTTTGTATTCCAAAATAACCAACTAAGCCTTTGCGTTAAGGATCACTCCCAATCAATGTGAATCGGATCAAATGAAAGTTTTGTGGATTACGTATGGAAGCGCAAGTTCGAGACACAAGAAACAATACAATCCAGCAGCATGGGAAGAGAAGTCTGAAATAAAAGAATGTCTGTAGCAAAACACCTATAGACGTCGTTTTTCTTCTTCATCGTACTGGAATTTGGAAAGGAAAAAGAGTTTTAAACTGTTCAGATGTTCGAGGCCTACTTACTGTGAATTGAAAATTACAACACATTAGAAATAACAACAAGCTATACTATACAACAATTATTCAAAGAAATGATTTCATTTCCAAGAAATTGTAGTCATTGACCATTTTCAATTTTTATTTGTAAATACTAGAATAAGATAAGTTTTTAGTTGACGGATTTTATCCTAATATTTTAAAATGCTTTGCAAACAATAGAATTTTTATAATCTAAATTTATAAAAAAAATAAAGCACCAAGTCAAGAATTATGCAAAAGGTGATAGTTGGATCCACGTATGTACAACCCAGTTGCTAAAAGGGTACAATTTTTCAAAGTTATAACTATTCATGTTTTCATGCGAGGTAATGTAAAACTGAAAAGTGTATTTTTTTAAATATTTTGTTATTTGCAGAAAATGTATGTTATTAAAAAAACACTATTATTCCTCAGCAGTGGTTTAACGAGTTCAAGTTAAAATTAGCGACAACTGTTTTCCTTGACACATCATCAAGCCGTATGGACCTGTCCTGAAACTTGTACTTAATGGTTTCCTAAATGTACCTTCTCATGCATCATTAGGCAACGCCTATGTCAAAGGAACCATCATAAACCTCATCGCATGCTTGTTTGAATCAGAGCAATATATCAGTGTTCGGATTTTATAACGCGTTTCAAAATCGGTTGCAGTCAAAAAATTATTCCTTGCTTTCCTCTACTTCGAGCCCATCAAAGCGTCAAATTGTGGAAGATTATGGAGATTAGAATAATTTTCATATTTTTATTCACCTAATGCCGACAGCAGGCCTGAGATTTGGGCTCCAAATCCCAATGGGATCATTCGGTTTCCAACAGGCCTTTAGGGAACAAGAAAGGCTTGTGCACATGGGGAAAGAAGGGTTAGTTGTATGTTTTTTTTTCTTCCGATAACTTGTGCTCTCTACCCAGAGGCAGGCAAAGGCACGTCCTAAAACAACATCTGACGGCTGTTGGCTCCTCCAGCGGACGGACAATCGGAACAAATTTGGGTTCACCGTCCGTGGGCCGAGATGATCGGGTGAAAAAGGATAAGTCATGGAATTTTGGGTACCCAGCACTTCTTCCAAGTGAGATCTGAAACGAAGCTAAAAAAACAACAAATATCTGTGAGAAGGGTTATTGGCGGTAAAATTAGATTTGTTTGGGATTTATCCCTTGATTCTATACCCAAGCATCGAACCGTACATGACCAGGCTGTCAGCGGCGTTTCAACGCCTGCAAACTTTCGTGTAAGCTCCCCGGGAGTGGATTCAACCTAAGCGATCGTTTTTCACCACTGGTTCAAATTCAAACAGCACCCTGTGAGCTGTACTGAGTCCAACTCGCTAAACACACTCGGCTCGTTCTACGTACACAAGTTCAGAAACTTCATCACTAAATCGGGCGTTGCGGCATGTGTTCACAGTACGATGATAAAAAAAAACATCAGCATCAGCTCGTAACGAGTTTTCAGGTCGTTTTTTTCCTTATTTTATCCATGGCTATACGTATCCTGGATTCTCAAAATGGTCTGATTCCCACGATACAAGATCGTTTTCCTCGTTTGCCTAAACGTCACCGTCTGTTTTCGAGTCCGAAGGATTGTCGTTTTTTGTCCACCAGCTTACTAATATTCAAATCCGTATACGCGAGCACGTGGCACGGTAGCGAACCCACGCACTACGACCATAACCAAATAACAATTTAGTGCAATACGCTACTGCCGTATCCCAATAGGGCGAGTGATAAAAACGCACCAAATTTTGGTTCAATATTGAGCATCGGTACGCAGAAAGAAGAAAAAACTTGAACCAACCTATATGCTCCATATGTCGCTTGAACGAAAGGAACGAATTATATAATATTTTTTATTTTCCTTACTTTAAAGCAAAATAGATTTGGATAATCCAAAAACACAATCCGTTTTGAATATTTTAGAGGCACTGTTAAACAGTTAAAATGCATTTAATTATGATATTCAAAGTCACAGATGTAAATAAATTTCCTTAATTTTAACAATATGTTAATTAAATATAGTTTCTATACCGATATCAATAATAAAATACGAAAAACTGATATTTTTGGTAAGGTACAAGAATCTCCAATTCCTATTTATAATGAAACATTTAGAAGATGGTTCTAGAAAAATCAGAACACTTTGCTTCTTTTGCTTGGCCCACTCAGAACAAAATTTAATTATAGCACTAGAAACCTATCGCAAAAACGTCTGGCTAGCCTTATCCTGAACGAACCATCTGTGCAGCAAATATATTTTTCAGCAAAACAAGCCAGGACGACAAAGCACAAAAAACTTGTCCTAACCGACGAGGTGGTTTTGAGCGAAATAAAATGCCCCGAAGAAGTGCCCGTCAACCGATCCGGTGCCAATGGGGATGCAAATATATAAAACGCTACTCAACATCCCCGAACAAGAAAGCTCCTATGAAAGGACGTCTCTCCACTTCACCGTGGTGTCCCGTGTTGAGTTGTCTTATTTTCTATAGCATGAAACAACACCAGTTTCCCGTTTCTGCATATCGTCTGGGTATACATACATTTTAGTTTTATTTTGATTCCGCATGCATTTGGAACACCGCATTCAGGCAGCAATGCATCAGCATAAATATGTTTCATCGCCGTCCACCGTCTGTCTCTCTCTCTCTCTCTCTTTATTTCTCTCTCCTTCCCTCGTCGTCCTGTTGATATAAACGTACGCTTCAATACCCAAGTGTGCACCAAGTGCACGTATTCGTATCCCGTAATGCAAGTGCAGTGTAAACCTGGTTATGACTTTTTTCCCCATCTCTTGATTCTACGCTGCTTAAGATATACGACGGTGCAAGGTGTAAAAACCCGCTGTGCCCGTCCGGGAAGGAAGCTTGCAATGCTCGTGAATGTTTCATTGGAGTTCGTTTTAACCCGTTCATAAAATAACACCACCTTTGTAGGACGGATACTAGAAGGTGCAAGGGAGAATAGTGGAGGAACAAAACGATTGGAAAAAAAAATGTTAGAATTTTGTTCCAGACAGGAGCGCAGGTGCACCCGAATGTTGTTTGTACAGGCGAAGGAACCACCGGAAAAATGGAAAGTAAGGGAACGTACAAGCAACTTTGAACTTTCGAAACGAGTTGTTCGTTCCGGGAACTGCTGGTACAGTGCAACATTGGTTTTACCACATCGCAGTTTGGGTTCTTTTACATCGTCTTACCCTCTACCATATGAAACTTACAAGGAGCGTTGTATGTGTGTCCGCTCTTTAAAGTATCAAAACTTTTGTTTCATTGCTCTTATTTAGGTTTGATGGAAGGAGCTGTTTGGTGTGTTTTTAACCAAACTGCACCTGAACATACAAACCACATACAATTCACCACTTGGCACGAATGCATATGCGGTAGTAAACTTAAAATAACAAAAACAAACATAAGCGTCTGAATACTTATTTTTCGAAACTTGTTCTTGTTTTGGCTGAGGTTAACAACTACGAATACCCCGAATCAAGGAAGAGTAAACCATGTACCACCATACTGAAGAAAAAGCAAAAAGCTCTTGATCAAATAAATGATGAAAGAAATATTAGTTTTCCTTTAATTGCATCTTTAAAACATTTGATTTACATTGTTTTAGTTTCTCTACCCTTTTTTTGAAACGAGTGCTTTTTTATGTGACATTTTCATTCATCTTCACATGATTATGATTCCTAATCGTGCGTGTTTCAATTTCACAAACAGCATTTCAATAAAAATTTTCTTCATTTCTTTTGTATCCTCTTCCATACCAGCCTTTGATTATCTAAAAAGATTAAACGCATTCTCGAGGACGACGATGCATCGTTTGTTTCATGTCAGCATGATGGTTTGTACCAGTGTACGAAAACCCTCTAGTAGCCCAAACAACATCATAACGTGTGACGAACTCTCGTATCCCGCGCTTGCACAGGTTCAAGTTAATTGAGCCCTAACAGGGAACGGTATTAGGACAAGAACCTTCTGTGCACGCAGCAACAACTTCCTCACAATATCCTCGCCTGTTTGCATCCTCGTCATGAAAGGTTTACAAATGACAAACCAGCGGTAAACTTCTATCTCCAGGGGTGCGTCAACGCCAGGGGCGGAATAGAAGCGAGTGTTGTGTTTCATCTGATAGCGTTGTTGCCAGAGTCGCACTGCCGGGTTGAGTGCTTTATGCAGAATTAAGTGCCTGTAAGGTAAAGACAATGAATAGTAATATGTTTACGTATGTACTTTTCTTTGCAGATCGTGCTTTCTTCTCCTTGCCCGGTTTAACTTTGGAGTTGGAACAAACTTAAGGAGGTAAGGAAAGTTCCTCTTCATACAGCATGGCCAAATGGGTTATGGGATGGGTTATGCTGAGTGTTAAATTCTGCCGTTGGCTATTTAACGTGCAGCTGTGTTGGTGTTGGTAGTATCGACAGAGTACAGAAGCTGTGGACAAGCATAACTAATTTCTGTAGTGGAAATACACAATGACTAAGTTAAAGCTGTATCTCAGTGAAACTTCGTTCATATGGTGACAAGTACGTTTACATTCTTACCTTATGCAGAAAGTTTGATGAGATATTCGATAAAACCGATGACGGGTCAAGCAGAGTACTTTTCATTTGATTTACACAATGACGCAAAGTTGTGCATATGGTGGTAAAATTATTTCAATCCTGAAAACATTCCTTGCAGTATATTACTGTTTAAAGCAAGGCTTGATTACATTTGACCCAAATTCCCTAAAACACGTATTTCTGTACTGAAACCCAATGACACCTTGCCGGGCAAAATTTATGGATGTGATTTATCTCACCTACTTTCCACGGCATGCTTTCGACACACTGGCGCAATCCAAAACCTGCACCTGCAGCACAAGCGTAAGGTGTGAATAACATAGGAGACACTCGGGACACGCCGCATCCAGCGCCACCGCCAACATGAGCTCCGCATGGTACCAAATATTTACACTGCCGCTTTCAGAAGCGTCGAGTTTGATTATTCATTTTTCACTCGAAAGAGAAAATGTTGAAATGGGAGTTGTCTCGAAGTGCCGGTGAAAATATACACACACACACACTTTCCTTACTTTGCTCCCGGGAAAATCGAGCACGTTTTGTGAGCAAAGTTTGGCGTTGCCCACCATGTCTCACCTCGCAAGCTTGTCCCTGAGTGCCAGTGTGATGTGGCAACGATAATCGCTGCCTGTGTTTTGCGCAGACACTATGTCTTTTGTCTGCTGGATACCATAAATATATGTGTACATGCCAGTCGACACCAGTTTCGAGAAGGATCATCCCATTGTGCCTCACGTATGAGAGGAACGCTTGGGCGAGAAAAGAGGAAAACAAAATCGAAAGAATAAAACTAATAAATATGCATGCCTGCGTTTGAAGGTGATGGGACGTGCAAGCCTGACTAGGAAGGCCAGTTTGCTGAAAAATGAGCCACCAAAAACGGAAGTACTCAAGTTTGCACGATCGTGCTCCGACGGGAATTGATACTGTGTGCCGTACGTGTGGAGGCATTGTGGGGACACGTCTTTCAAAAACGAAGCCGGAAAGCAAACGAACTGCCACAATCGGATTTGCAAACGAGCAGCTTAAAGAAAAACTGCCTCCGGACCATAGGGGATACGAACGGAGAACCCTGATGAGCTTTCCACACGTCGTCTTTCCGTTCGGAATACAAAACTTTCCTCCGGGCTGGATGAAGTGCGCTTTCGGGTCCAGAGGTGCTGGCTTTGCCGAGGAGAAGCTGTCGTGAAAGATAAACAGTGACTACCGTTTTTCGCATACGCATGCCACTGTGAAAGTGAGAGGAAGAATCGTTCGGGACAATATTTAAATATTTCAATCCAGTCTCCAAAAGGCCCTAACTCCAAGGGGCGTATGTGCACCTTAGCTAACGTATATTCAGCCGGTTCTACTACGCTGCGACACGAGTAATTCTTAATCTTTCACATTTCTCCCTCAGGGACATATTTGTGGTGGCACACCGAACGGCACACACAAGATGTTGTTTGATAGTTTCACCAAACCGAACGCAGCTAGGAAAAGCTTCCTTGTGAAGGATGCTCTCGAGCATGGCTGTTTTGTTTCGATGATTCAATTGTTTTATTACGAAATTCAATTGTTTCTTCGTGCGATACGCGCCCATCTGCGGTATTTCTAAGCCGCCCTTCCCGTCAACATAGACACGAGCACTCGGTTGAGTATGTTCGGCGCTCTTCAAACAACATTTTACCATCGAGCGCTTTGCTCGCAGCGTGCTGTGTGCTCTTTTCATTGTCAGGTACTCAGCTACTCAGCAGCACAGCGATGCACAAGTGTCTGCCAAGGAAATGGATACGCCCTATCGCACTTGACAGGTTCGAGTGTAGCTGTCGATCCGTACCGACAGACGAACTTCAACGATTTCACCGTCACCGAAAAGGTACTTCAACATCGGTGTACAGGTTTACCCTTCTCACCTCTCGCTCAGCTCCGTGCTCTCTGCATCTCCCGATGAGGTTTTCACTTGTCTCATTATAATCCACAAATTGCACCACCTGTCTGCGCTGCTGGTGCGTTCCGGGTGACAGTGCACCGATAGTGTTTCCCAGCTCGGCTCTCCAACTCCATCACAACGCTTTCCTTCTATCCATTCTGCGTTCTACCTTCGACCTTACCCTGGAACGATAACAAATCAAATTAAATTTCTTGCACTCGTACCCAGCCCGCTCTGCCTTATTTGCAACCTGAGCAGGAAGCCGAAAGAAGTCGGAGTGTTGTTTTAGACACCATTAGCATTGTGCACCTTGAAGAAACCAGCTGCGAGAACATGCAGTTGTGCTAGACACACCTGGTCCCGTCGCTCTGTGCATCTTCCATGTTTAATTTTGCAATGTCCTCCAATGTGGTTCCACTGGTTCTTCGGCATGATATGCTCGTTCTTCTGAGCGTGATTAGATCAGATCTGTGACACTGATTCTGATTAGCTATGATCCTGTTCGTTGAAACAGAAGTACTGTCTTCGCTTGTGCGGTTCATGGTTTGCTTCGTTCGTCTTGGTTCGTTCGTCGTCGTATTCCCGGTACGGGATTGCTTCCATACGCTTGCTGCTACTGCTACTGCAATTGGAAGGGTAATTGTTTCATGTTTAAACTAATTTCCGACACCCTTAAGCGGGCGACATCCCTCACTCGAGTTAGATGACACATACGGCGTACGACATTCTATCATTGCGGTCAACGGGTTTTCATTGATCCTTCCTGGAATCTAGCTATTTAATGTGAGATATAATTCGTGTGCGAAATTGAATCAAATTGTGTTTTGTATCGTTGTGATTAAACAGTTATGTGATCGATTAGTAGATTCTTAACATGTTGTATTTATGTTTTTTATTGTTTTTTATGGTTGGCTTTTAGAGATTTGTTACTTTTCATCGACAAAATGGATTTCTAAATTAAAAAAAGGGTTATTGCAACATATTTAAAAAAAGTTGTTTAAAATAAAGGGCATTTAGTGTCTGCTAAATGAAAAACTATAAGAAAAAGAAGATGTGAAACAGATTCAAGCTATGTTAGGTAAATATCAATTTAAAACATATAATCATAAATATATGTCTAGAAAGCTTACGAGCACAATAAAAATAAAACAAAAAAATTAATTATCTTAAGCCGAGATATATAAAAATAATTCTGGACTAAAGTTGTTAAAAATGGTTATATGTATAGAGTAATTTATTTTTTTTTTCGGCTCTTGTTTTGTTTTAATCTTTAAAATAAATGGCTCGTTTAAGTTAGAGCTTGAATAGAATCTCGTTTACCTTGTGGCAAACGAAAACCTGTCCCAGTAAAATTATTCTATTTTACTCACAGTTTACTTATCCTGCGTATAGTGGCAGTAGCTAGTCGTAGATAACAACTCACAAAAGAGTCATTCCTGCAAGTGAAATGGCCATTTCCCTCGGTAGCATTCTCGTGCGCATTCGGCGCATAAAGAACAAGCGTTCCGGGTGGAACATTAAAGCATTCTCTTCGTACCAACTACCTGTACCTGTCCGTTGCTCTGATGGGGTTTCAACAAAAAAGGCGAAAAATACCTTTGCACTCGGTTCAGTAGGACACTCGTACATAAATTAGGGAACCGAGTGAAGGTGTACCGCCCATTTACTCCCTAGCAACCGCGTACATTGAACGCATTAAAGGTAATTTACAACAAATTTTATTCTCTTCCCTTATGCTTCGTTCTTTTTTTATCTCGCTCGGCGCTCTCCGTGCGCTTTTGCTACACATTATTTCCAGGATGGAACAAGTGGTTAGGCTGGAGCTGACTTGGACCGTTGTCTCTGGCGGGTGAGGTAGTGGTAAAAAATGAACGAAAGAACAGTACGTTTACTCCCTAACCGCAAAAGCTGTAAATAATTTATATCAACCACTTTTGCCACGTATTTTTTCACGTATTTCCTACCCGTGAGCCTGACTCAACCACAGGTTTCAGGGTATCATGGCTAAACTCCCATGATCGTTGTCCACCATCCAGAGACTCCAAAGTCCCTAGTGGTGGTGAGATGTGATGGTTTGTGGGCAATGAGTTTCCCAGGAGCAAAAGATTATGGTTAGGTTTGCACAAAAGGAATGTGCACGTTGCTATTATCGCGGCAGTGTCGTACTTTTTATCCCCGTCTGGGCCATTGCTACTTGTTAACCGCAGCTGCTATGTTGGGTTGGTTGCAGTACTAACAGGTTTTACCAACACACCGAAATCTACAATATTTTACCGGTAGTCAACCGGTTGGTGAACAAGAGTATCTGATCTTCACTTGAAACTGCACTTGAACAGCATCCGAAGCGTGGACACATTTAATGTTCCATGTTTGCTTGGAGTTTTTATGTGATAAGGAGCATTTTTACACAGTGAACAATCCTATGTTGCGTTTTTCTAGAAGTTTCGTAATGAAGCATCAAATTATTACACCAGTGAAGATACTTTAGGCGCATTCATTCAGAAATAAAGATAACCTAATTTATCATTATGAGTGTCGTCGTGTTTCTCTTCAAGCATTATTTTATAAGAGTAACTTAAATTTTGTGAACAACGACAACTCATCGCTAAAATGATGTAACAATTGTATAATTTACAATATAATTTTAATATAATTTTCCCATTGTTTGATAAATATTACATTATTATTCGATTTCAATATTATAGAAAATGTTTTTTCTCATTATATTATTCAATTGAGCTTCAACTATGCAAAAACCGATTTCACTTCATGGGTCTAAAGTTATTCAACAGATGGGATTAGAGTAAAACGATGAAAAATTTAATCGTGTGAACCAGTCTTTTAACTTCAGTATTTTTGATTTACAAAATCTAATAAATGTCATATCAGAAATCATCTCATATCATATTAAATGAAAATGAGAATGTTTTCTTGGAAGACGGATAATTTTCCACGAATAGAACTTTTCTAACCTCAAGATCCGTTTCAACCCTGCATCTTAACGATATTTGTTCGCTTTTATTTTTTTCTTATCATATGTCATTGACAGCACTCCGACAGAAGTCAACCATTTTTCATCTTTTGGAATGATGAAGATGTAAATAAAAAACACGTAGAAAAAAACACTGCAAAATGTCTCCGTCGCCGGAAACGATCAAACCCACACGATTAAAGCGTTCAAATATCTTTTTTAATACCATCATTCCTTCTTGTATATACTCACCATCTTCTCTTATCATTCTGGGATGCATATCTGTGTGTGAAAAAAACATATACACACTTTCTATCCCTGTGAATGGAAGCAGAAGCGAAAGTAATAACGCTACGTAATCATTTCTCTCGTTTCGATGTTGAAAGCAGGAAGGACGTCGATGTTGACTCGTCAGTTGACTTTGCCGACTTTTTCAACCTCATTCGATGATACGCCCACCACGGGATCCCACTTTGCAATAGTCATCATCCTAATCGCCAAAACCATAGCGCATACTGTGCGAGAATTCGTGGCAGGATTTACGAACGCTATTAGTCCGGGCGGATTGAAACCGCCGCCGGAAGGAAGGCTTTGAAGGTTTAATAGGAACGGATTTTTGCAACACGCCAACAAAAAGAGTGGAAAGAGTCGTTCTTTTAAAGTCACGTCACTGCGTTTTATTCTTTTTTGTATCATGTTTGCAAGATAAAAGTACATTGGTTCGATGAAAATAAAAAAAAATCGAAAATAGTAAACTGCCCTCATTTCAGTTATTAGTGGACTTTTGATGAGTAATTGAAAATGTTCAAATTAAATATTTTGGTATTACAAATACCAATATTACAAATTTTAATATGTTAATCAAAATTAACCTGTTTTGAAAGCATAAAATAGTAAGACTTTTGATCAGATTGAGATTAATTTGCAAAACTAATGTAAACTTAAATTTAAGCCTTTTGATGAACCAAATAAATACCAAAATCGCCAAGCTTGAGCGAGAATGTACGAGAGTTCAAACAGAAAATGATAAATTTTCTAAGGAATATAAAACAATAATCGAAAGCAATCTTTCGTTGGATCATAGCTTACCTAATTATATGTTTTTTAATTATTTTGCATAAAACTTCTTACATTGAAATATTCATTCGATTGCTTTGATCGATTTGATTTATTGACGGCCTGACCGTTAAGCTTACTTACTTACTTTGATTAATCTCTTTTGGGGATGTTTATTGTAAAAAAATATTCATTCGTTCATTTTGCAATTTTAGGATCATGTTTGATGTTATATTCATATAGTATTTAGCGACGAAATAAAAAATGCAAAAACTAGTGGTGCTGGTTCTTAATATCAACTACAGCAAATCAACACTTTTCAACACACAAAACACATGGACCAATTTTTTATTGTATCATTATTCACAGCAAATAATAATGATTCGCGAAATAATAATTCGCTTAACCATACCGATAGACAAACAGTGTAACAAATCGATTCATATACAGATTGTTGTAGCAACAATGTAGGGCCAATTTGAACCCGCTTTTACGTGAAAAATCATTCACCAGCCGATGCAACCATTTGCTGCAATCGTTACAAGTGTCATGACAACCAAACAAAAATCAGCAATCTGCAATCACTCACCCGTTGTAATCGCTTCACAATCGAAATGCAGAACCCGGAAACGGTAGATGAAGGAAAGTAAGCTTGGTCGTGTCAGAGCAATAGTGAAGAAAGTTTTCCCATTTTCAAACATGCTGCAATTTAAAGCACTGGTATAGCCGGGTAGCACTAAACTTGAGAAAAAAAAAACACAACGCACTGCAATCTGGCTGTTTGGGCTGCGCTACTGCACTCAGTATTCTTCCTATTGCTATTCCAAAGCACGATCGTGAAGGCGGTTTGAACAAGAAGTTGCACGCAAATAAAAACTAATAAAAAAGTTTTTTAATTGAAAAGTGATTTTCCACTTGGCTTCCCTATCCTGTTTCCCCCTGCGTGGTGAGGCAACTGATTGAAACAACCATCCTAGCAACGGTCAAGCGATAGTTCGTTCGAAGGGAATACTTTGCAAAGCAGGCAGGCGAGCAGGCGAGGAACTAGTAATTGCATTGCACAGGGCATGCTTGTTTTCGTTACACGCGCTGGATGCGCTCGGTGTGATGTTGATCAGCAGCGCGCTTCGCTGTCCTGCTGTTCATTTACACTTTTGTATAGCTGAGTCTTGCTAGTCGCTGGAAGTTTCCCGGGTCAATATATATGCTGCAGCTGTTCAGACGAGCTGCAAAGTCATTTGGTGGGACGTTAACTGAAGAAGGAAATTGTATTTTACACCTCAACCTCAAACGAGCCACCCCAACGATGACGTTCTCGTGAGAGAAAACTTTGTGCCCCGGTAGTAGCACCCGATAGGGCGAAGGACAAGATTGGGTCGATGTACAGCTTATAATTAATCTTTAAACGGGTGGAACACGTTAGCTCAAACACTTCGCGAGTGCTTCCAAAACCGCTAGCCGAGCAGGTTAATTTAACGCCGTCATGCATTGTGAAAAAAGGCAAAAGACGACCATAACATCTGCAGAACAGATAGGTGGGTGGCCGTGTGCGTAAGTAATTACGTGTAATTTTTAACCTCATTTTCACCGTATTGGTCTATTGGAAAGCGAAGACTTGCTGCCTTGTACCGTTTGCACTTGTACAAGTTTTCATTGGAAAAAGATAATGTGCTTACGAAAGATTAGGAAAGAAAATAAAATTATGAAAGTTGTGCCATTGTCAACACCAGGCATTTTGGGTTTCGGGCTGTTTTACTTTTGAATGTTCTACCAAGTGTCGGCTGTTGTTTTATGTTTTCGAAAAAACTTATTTCATTGAAACACGAAATTCGAATAGGAATATGACTGTCAGACTTTCAAATGGGTATATTTTTTATAATTGATTTAAATATTTAATTTTTATTTTATTTTATTTTATTATTAATAATAATATTTTTTACAAACCATTGTTGCTCACAGATTAGATTTCAATTTTAGTTGCATAGGAGTAAATAAAACGATTTGGCATTGTAAAAATTTGACGGAGTAAAAAGTATGTGCGAAAACAACTTTTGCTAGCGCTTGGAATTTATTAAAACAACAACAACATTCACTTATTCTGTAAGCACATATACCAGTCAAATATCTGCTGCCGCCATTCCACTTTTCACAAAGAATTTTAATCAAAAAGTCGCACACCAAAAGAAAGTACAAAACAGTACGACAACCCAGTTCCGTTACGGGTTTCGTTCCGAACGCTTTCGAGGTCGAAAACAGGCAACGCTAAAAAGGGTTTGTGAAAAATATTCCATCATTTGACGCCTGCGAGGCCAATCCGCATTAAATTCACGATCCATCGCCACCGACGAACCGTAGCGAATCGGTGGGTTGACAAATTCGGTCGCGCGAAACGTTAGAAAAAAAAACAAAATAAATCGTGCCAGCACAATAAGAACTGAGCGAATCCCAAGAAATAAAAACATGGCGTCTAAAATAAAATTCCTTCTTGTGGCAAACGATGCCTGTGCAAGTGTGAAGGCGAAAAGCAAATAAATAAATAAAGTCGAAACCAAAAGTCTGGTTTGCCCAACCAGAGAAAAACTTTTCGGTGAATTCCGTTTCAATCGTCCTGGTGGACATTGTTCCTAGTACGCGTTATACGCTATGCACACACATAAACACAAAATAAAAGATAAAAGTAAAACAACAGATCTAAAAGCGAAACCGAACATAAATTTTCCCACATAGCTTTAGCGTCCGTCTGGGAAAGGAACTTCCGCAACATTCAATAGCAGACGGTAACCGGGAGCTTTTTCGCAATTCGATGAAAATTAAAATTGTTTAGATTTTTCAACCCTGCTCCATCTGCTCAATCTCGCCCGAAATTTTTCTCTATGTTCTTCTATGTTCTCCAGCGTTACCACATTCAACGGTGGCTATTTATATTTTTGACCGAACCGGAGTTTCCTAATTCAATCGCCTAATTCAAGTTTTAAACCACCGTTTGGAAACAATTGGAATTTGTTACTATCACATCGTCCGGTTGGCTATCGCAAGAAAAAAAAAAATTCATGAATTTAGGACCAGACTGAAGGTTTAAGAAAACGAACACACAAAAGTAAATATTGTTTGCAAAAAGGAACGCTTTTTGCACATATTGTTCTTCCCTACAGCAATTATTTGTTCCGTTCCTTTTTGTCTTTGCCGTCTTCTTAATCATATCATGCTTAAACATGTTCTGGGAAAATGTATTATTTCTCCAGCAGATGTATTATTTACTAGCAGTGTCGCAGTTCTTGAGTGTTGAGCTAAAAGGATACATTTTCCTTTTTGTTTTAAATATTCATGGTAATGAAGAGCGTATAATTCCTCTTTATCGGCTGAAAACTTGCTCCACTGCTCGCACCATGCTCTCGTACGTTCGATTTCTTGGGGAACGTTTGGGTCATGTGTTGTTAAAATTTTATACCAACTACATCACCTAACAGAGGCAGCACGAACGGCACCCTTATTTCATTGCAAACCATGAAGGGTAACACTTTAGCCACTCAGAGTGTCGTTCCTAAAGCGTAATCCATGAAGTTGGATTTATGTTCGGTTTATTCCTTCACCGGAACGTAGGGTAAAAGGGGAAAATAAATTAACTTTAAGAAAAGGATGAAGCCTTCTACAACGGGTTCGCTTCGGAACATCATACGGTGGTTTTGGAAACTACGATCATGGGCATCTATTTTAAATGATTCGGTTTCCCTTTCCTTCATACAGTTCAGCACGTGTTTGTGGTAGAAACTTTACCTTCGTTGGGACTGTTTTATTAAAAAAAAAAACCGTTCGATCTTCCAAACCATCCATCCATCGATTCTCGATTTAGTACCAGTTAGCCGTACGGCATCCAATTTCCGTCCCCAAAGTGGCACAAATTATGTATCAAAGTGTGCCATGACGACGGCACCGTCGGCGGTAGGGACGAAGGCGATATTTCGAATTAAAATCGCAGTATAACTCCACGCGGTGTAGCTGATTGGGCCGGGGAACTTGAATCGAAACTTTTTCAGTTTCCCCAAAAGCGTCCGACGTTAATTCAATTTTCAATAATTGATTAACTGGATGAGCGATGAGTTTTAATGGCATTTCGTAATGTGCGCTTCGCGTTGGGATAGCCAGGATGAAAAGTGGATAAGATTCGAGTCGTTTCAAAACGCTCCGCGTCGGTTCTTTAATGAAAGTGTTTGAATTTATGCTTTGGCTCAGTGGCACTAAACTAAATAGGACGCTATCAATGGTTCATCTATTCGGCTGTAAGATGTTTAATTGCTCATAAAAGGATAGGGTTTTATAGAGTGCTTCAGCAGCACGTAATGCAGTCATGGATTATTGACATTTGGAACAGTCTATTATTGTACGAAAGTAAACCGTACTGGTTTAAATTGATGCAAGTTTTCTTTCAGGGATAAAATTATGATTTATGTCTTAATATAGCACTCGTGTCATTATTGTGTAGAATTTTGTAATTTGAATAACAATTTTTTTCAACTCGGAATTTCTAACATCTACCGTTTGGCACCTGCAACATGCATCTTTTCATGACTTTGATGTAACGTATTAAATACGACTTATATGTGTAATTTCTGAAGATATGCTCATGCCTCAGAAATCTGTGGTACGAATGGAGGATGCAAACGCTAGATTAATCAAAATTATTTTCCTTGTTTCAATAAAGATAAAACGAAATTTATGAACTAATTTATTTCTCCATTTAAGGTCGTTTTTGGATTTCAATAACTATGTCTTTACACGCCCAATGATAACATTGAAATTGTTTTTATTGTAAAAAAAATAATAATACGTGATTGGGCTGCGTCAGACAAACCGCACAAAGAATCACATTTTCTTGCAGTCCTATCAGCACAGTTAGCAAAAGAAAACAGAATCCCTCCAAATCACGCGAATGTGAACACCATCGACCCATACACTCATGGGAGGAAGAATGAAGCAAAAACAACAACGGATGCTAATGATGACATATCCAAGGGAATGAACTGTCGCATAACCGCCTCCGTACTCGCGGAATGGAACGGAAAGCATAATAAACCCACCCGCACACGTGCCCACACGCATACCCGTTTAATTTATGCACTCCAATTATCAACGGCATAAATTACCATTGGCAACACATCCGCCGCCTCGTCGGGAAACCAGTTGCAGTGTCACCGCAGCGTCAGTTCGCCATCCTATTGCTTCCAGCCTTAGCCGGATATTGAAAGAGCATAGGAGTCATTTGGTCCCCTCTGCCCTTCCACCAACGGATTTGATGAAACGCTCATGCATATTTACTTACTCATTAAACTAATTGAAACTAATCTCGCACGGTTCAGCGAGTGCAAATGAAAAATTTTCCATGCAAACACTGGCGCTTCTGAGTACGTATGGAAAGCTATGCCGGAAAAGCGTGCGGTCGGTTGGCGTGAGAAATCCTAATGCTAATACACACCAAACGACAACAGCTAACGCACACGAAACATCCGGTTGAGACGAGACTGCGAGTTCGGAGCGAAGAAAAAAAAACGGAATCACCAGCGAACGACCGAACGACATCCTGAAACTGTAATCAGAACATCGCTGGAACACCAACAGCCTCCAAGGGGTCAGGTGCGGATGGTTAGTCCCCACGGTGGTTGGTCTCGGTTGGTGTGTTTATGGTTTATGTTTGCCATGCTGTTTGCGGAAGCTTCCTGTGTCATCCCTTCGCGCACCAGACGGCTTCGTTAGTTGATGCGTTAGACGTGAAAAAGAGCAATCACCACGAAGAAGTTCCAGTGTTTCTGTTTAGTTCAGTGTTATGTGAGAAGGTACAATCAGTTACCACAGTGTCTCACACCGAACCCAAACGGAACAAACGAAACCATCCAGTTTGTCCAGCGCCACATGAAGTCAAGTCCGCTCAGCTGGACTTTGAGACCCGTACTGTAAACCTCTCGTAGCTCCGCAGTGTACTAAGTGAAGCGTGTATATCTGCATGTTTGAATATTTCAACTCTCCACAACAACAAAAAACACGACAAGTCCATTAAGTGACAAATATTTTGATCCTACCCCAGCGTTGTCTCTCACTGGATTTTAGCACCGTTTTTACTGCTTCACTGTCACCGTTACACTTCCGCCTTTACTTCCACGATCGGGTGGACGTGATTTCCAACTGTTCCGGAACAAAAAATGTCATCGGCGAGATGCCACGCGAAACGCACTCATTGCAAAAGTATATGGTCAGCATTAAAGCAACATTTAAGCCACGAGGGTGTTGACGAGCCGAACTGGAGCGAAATGGGCTGACATGTGCTGCATGACGGTTGAGAATGCGTTTGGCACATTTGCTTGTGTCTATTTCATTAGCGCCGGGCAAAGTACAAAACTTGGTGGATGAAATTTGCCCTCGTGTGTGTTTGTTGTTTGCGGGCTTGCGGATTTAATGACGGGCGCTTGGAGAATCTGACTCTAACAATCAGAGCAGGTCATTGTTTTAAAAACCGAAGCAGTCGATTTTTTTAAGAATTTAAAATAGAACCAAGAACTGCAATACTTTTTAAAAATATGGATGGAATCGATAGAAACGTGGAAAAAATTGGTGAATGCTTGAATAATTGATGTTCCATTTATAAAGAATTATTATATAATTTTCAAGTTTTAGTATAATCAAGCATTTTTATGAGTATTATTTTATGTTGTATTTTTTACCTTTTCATTAATAAACTAAACTGTATGAATTAGAAAAGTGAATATAATTAATACAAGCGCCAGACGACAGACAAATAAAATATTTCAAATAATGTTTAGGTTGTCCGCGTTGTTGAAAAACAATAATTCGTTATAAAACCTTACAAGAATTTCCAAACTTATATTCATTCCATTTTGATAATATATTCTTATCTATTTCATATAAACTATTCTTACTGTTAACTGTCCTATTCCAACAATTTGAAACAACCCCTCGATTACCTCTTTTATACCATATTTACCAGTCAAGCGAGAATCTTGTCTGCATTGAGTATCCATCAACCGAGTGGAATGCTAAAATTTATTATAGGAAATAAATTTAATGCGAAAATTCCGAAGCGTTACTAGAATTGAATCAATACTTGATTAAAGTTTTCTTTTTCTCCTGTTACAGATACTGCTTTTAACTGTTACAAAGGAATCTTTGAAAATTAATGTGAGTATTTGGATCAATTTTTACTTATGATGCATTGCTTATTATATGGGGTCTTCAAGTTTGTTTGAATTTCAGCGATTAAAATCAGCGTTTAAATTAGCCGCACAAACTCTCTTATCGCAATTAATCAGCTTACAAAGCGCTAGGATATTGAACAAATAAACGCATTCACCACACATAATGTTTATACACGTTTTTGTCTTTATGTAAGCTCGAATTTCAAAAAACGAACATAAAAACAACGGCATAAAAAACCACCTCAACGAATCGTCATTGAATTATTAAGCGAGAGCACGGCGAGAGGTCTCGCGAAGTATTATTATGAGGCTTATTTCCGTGTCGCAGTTCTCATTAACGGACGCAAACGTTCATAATAGCATTATACGGAAGCGCTGACAGAAACGAAGCTTTTATGAGTGAACTAATTATGAAATCAGTGACAATATCCCATTACCGGGCCGCGGGTGGCGGTTTCTTGTTTTATTTTTGTACAGGTTGGTAGCGCGTTGCATAATTCATGCAACCCAGGCGCCCTTGTGGTGGTGGACAGGACGTGAAGGAGTGTTTGGAGACAACCCCGACTGGTTGAATCAGCACCAGCTGACACCGGATGCGGAATTAATTACTGGCTGCGCATATTGATCATCAACAGCGAGGAAAGGACCTCGAAGAGCGTTACCTCACGGTCGAACCGTACCGTGTTGTACCGTATGGTATGAGATAAGGTCCGACCAGATGACAAATGCCATCTGTTGCCCTCATCGTTTCCTCCTATCGGATGCTTTATTTATCAGCACATGTGAAGATGCGCTGCGATTTCGGAAAATCGGTTTTCGCCAGATCGGCAAATCAACACACAAAAATCAACTTCACCAGGATACGGGGTGCCTCGACTGCCTGTCTCGTGCATATCTAGGCAATCTGTTTATTATCACACTCGCACACAAACATAACGCGCGCAAAAATCAGCAAAGCTTTTCAAAAACTGGTTTTTTGATCACTCTTCAGCTTCCGTTTCGGACTGCTCGAACGCCCGGTATCCGCCATGATGGTGTCCGCCGTACTGATGTCCTCCGTGGTGGGCGGGCTCACAGGGTACGTGTGCGACGTGCGGCGAGCAGGAAACAAGCAGATTTGCTCCACACGGCACATGTCCATCCTTTCCACCATGATGATAGCCTCCGTGATGCGCTGCCGGTGCCGGAGCAGCATGGTGATGGTAAGCCGCCGCAGGTTTCGGGTGCGGTGCATAACCACCGTACTGGGCCATGCAGCCGAGCACACACATCGACAGAAGGATCGCTGAAACAACCGTGAAGGACTGCATCTTGGTCGGGTTGGAAAACTAAATGCTCGGGTCGGAGTAGGAACGACGCAACAGACAGACCAAAATTCGGTGCTAATACGATTGATGTGGGTTTGAAATGTTCGTGGACGTGCTATTTATAGGCTGTTTCATGTGTGAACAGCCCAATAGACGATTGAAACAAAAAAGAGGCACAATAATCGGTCCTCTATCGATTAATAGATCGCGATTTTTGGAGTGGTAATGCATTGAAGCTTAGGAAAAAAAACCCTTCGCAAAAAAAACCATATTGACATTTCGATTGCGCCTACTGAGCAACTCTATGAATGCCGAGTCTCCAGTCCACTTTATTGTCAGCTGTCAAAAGGCTATTTCTTTGTGGTTTGTCTTCTATTCTTTACCTAGCGTTCTCCGAGTTCCATCTTTCACGTCCGTCAGCAACCACTTGCACTTTTGAGCGCGTGCTGGACTAAAGGGCAATCCGGGCGTTTTTGCTTCGCGAGGCGTAAATTGATTCGCTCCATTCGTTATTTATGACCTACCGCCGCCAGCAGACTGTCTGCTAATTGTTTTCGCGCTTTGCTGGCACAGCACCTATTGAAAAAGTGCAACGGCACACGAAAATAATACCCGCAGGGCACTGTGTTTGTTTTCGTATCTGTGAAACTGCTGGCCTGCTTGTTCGCTCACACCAGCACTAGCGCTAGCGAATGGGCTCATAAATTGAGTCAACAGCCTGAATGAATTGCGATGGCAAGCTTTACTCCGGGATCAGCTGACGTGTCGAGGTGGTGGTGATTTTTATGTCGTTTTTGTAAGTGTTTTTTGGCTATGCGGTAATATTTTTAAGCGATGACGTTTAAATAGTGCGTAGATTTATTTATTTATTCTAATTTAATTAGACAAGATTAAATGATTACTCATTGAATGTTATTTTCTCATAGGTTGAATTTTGGATAATCTGTTGAGCATAATAGTTATCAAATTTATGTTGTGTTTCTTGTGGAATAAAAGAAAAACGAATTTGTGCACCTTCTATTTATTGATTCTAATCAGCATTTTATTTGCAATAAAATTTTTTCCCATTTGCTGCGTACTTGACAAACACTTGAGGATTATTAACAAACATATGAAGCTTAAACATTTGTCATTTACACATTTCAAATTTCCATCCCTGTCGAGCGTTACATTGTTTCCCATATTATTCAAACGATGTATTTGGATATATCCCCCAAATTTTCACTAAAACACCTTTTAAATATTTACATTATTATACTCAAAAAATGAATTGGAGTTAAATCAAGGAAAAAATGAGAGTTTCAGGTTTTGTTATATGAACCACCTCAAAGCTTTTCCCTTCAATAGTTCTTCTACTTCTACTTTAATAAATGAAAATGAATTGCTTTCTCCATCCAGCTCCTTTTTCATTACTCACGTCGTTTTTATCTTTTCAGAAAAAGTTTCCTGAAAAACCAATAATACGATTCGCTTACGCAAAGAAAATTTCCGATGAATTGTTTGAATCTGTGCCGACGTTTTCTCGGCAAAACGTGAAACTGGTGGCAGTAAAATCAATCGCGCATACGGGAGTAATCCTATCCCTGCTGAGATGGATTTACTTTCACTTCTACTTTCGCGAAACTTATTTTCTAGCGAAATTCGAATTTGATCTTGACAAAATCGTCAATGCTTTGATTTTCCATCGGATGCTAGAGACAAACAACTTTCCGCGGGCGCAAACAAGAATTTCATCTTTCGTCGAAATTGAAACAGGAACACAAGTGCAGGCAAGAGAGAGAGAAAGAGAGAGAGAGCGAGAGAGCTGAAAAGGTGGCACCTTTCGCATGCTTCATGTTCCTTCCGACAAGTGTTTTTATTCACATTGCGCTATCTTTAAATTAATGCCATACCAATTGAATGGATGTGTGCTTGTGGAAATTTCCACCCCACAGCATAGCAACTTCACTCGAAGGATGTTTTTGAAACGAAACGAGATTGCGCCCGATCTTGTGTGACGCTTTCTTTTTGTCTTCGCTTTGGCAGTTGGAGTTTTTTTGCTTTTGCGAGATGATATCTCGACGCTTGAAACACGACACCGGAGCGTTTGTCGGCGGCGCGAAACCATGTGACTTTGGCGAAGACAAGATTAGGGATGATAAACACTGAGGTGATGCAAAAAACATACCACTTGCTGGAGACACGCTATGAGAAAAAAAACAAAGTCAGTAAATAGATTTTCATCCATGCGCCTTATCACATAAACGAGAGGGGTGAAAAAAAATTGTTCTACGATAAGGAAAGAAATACGCTCCCGGGAAAGCGCATCGAGCGTCAGATCAAGGGCATAAAATTATACAAAAGGAAGAAATATTATCAAGCAGGCAAACAAACCACAACCATAACAAACGTGATGAACACCAAGCAACAAGAGGAAAACTTTCTCGAAGCCAAAGTATGGTGTGGTAAAAGTTACGTTGCAAAAAAGCGCCAAAGAAAACAGACGAAAAACAAATCGAAAAGTTGTAAGTTTTCTTTCACTCCTAACTCCACCAAATCAGTGATTTTCCTACTCATTTTATCTGTCGTCTTTTTAACTGGATCCGTTGTCATCGACTCCGTGGGTTGCTGGTCCGTCCCATTAGGTGGTTGGGTAGTTGGTAAGAGAGCGCTGGTTTACTGGACGAAGGAAATCAAATGAAGGAACTAACTTTTCGCTTATTATTTATCGCAAAATTGCAACCCGACGGTTTGACAAACGGGAACAAACAAACGGGAATAAATATGATTGAAAGTGAGGTTGTGTTGAAATCCAAAATGTGAACATTTTTACCTTGTTGTAGTAAGAGAATGTTAAATGATGTCTTAACTATAGCAAAGGAGTCCTTAACTTGAGATTTTGATAAAGGTAATTTTTGTTTGGAGCATCATTCAAGTAATATATTTTAATTTTATTTGATGAACTAAAGCAGTATTACTTCGTTTCATTGTTTTCTTTTTTCTGGGGCAGGATTGCTATTTGAAAGTTTTACCTTCTGTAACTCTTCAAATCTTCTTTTATAGAGCCAAGAAAAAGGCGCTAAGGAAATTTATCAAAGCATTTTTCGGAAAAAGAAGGAATGTACGAGGGGTTAACGGCACCTCCCATTAGTTTGATAGTATCGCTTAACAGTTTCGGTTACCCTACCTTTCATTGCACCTAATGAGAGTAGTTTTCTTAGTGTTGTTCCTCCCAATAGAAAAGTTAGGAAAAACCTCAACTTCGGCCTAAGCTCTTCCAGTTTTGTTTTCGACAAATCCCATGAATTTGGATCCATCCGACTTCGGAATGGATCCCATTTGTCAGCACACCCACTTGAACCATGCCTACATTTCAGGAAAGTCACTCGCCCTATTGGATGTTTTCCACCTCGGCCCGAACTCTTCAAACTCGTTCTTACGGGGAGGGAATGTTCGCCCTAAGCTCTGCATTATGACCCACAGACCGACCGATGCTGATAAGCATCAAATTTTCTTCCTATTTCGCCGTCCGCCGAAATTCAGAGACGAATCAGGAGGAATGAGACGCCCATAATCCGCAACATATTGGCGGCAGTAAAATGTGAAGTGGGTTGAAATTAATTTCTTCCAACATGTTGTTGAAGACAGGCAAAAGTTGGTTCGTTCGATTCGATCGCTAAACATGCGCAATCTTCCCGGCAAAGGCCGATTTGCCAGTCGGGAAGACTGAAGGAGATGAACCCAATTTATCCTGATGTGTTTTCTGTTTCGTCTGTTCTGTTTCATTTCTGTCTGTCCAAGGTTATTTTATCTTAACAAACGTAGCAACTTTCTGACGAAGTGATTTTATAAACCATTTCGCTTGTTCTTTGGAAATTATTTCACGAACTATGCGTGGGACTCGACTCATTCCAACCGGATACACTGGTTAAGTAAGTAAGATTAAAAAATTGCTCTTGGGTTTCGTCAAAGTGTTGGGAAAAATGGGTCGGGATGGTTATGGCATGAATTGATGAAGCCCAATTATTCATTCTATCGAAAACAGATGGGAGAGCTGTACATTTCAATGATTGCAACTGGTTGGAGCCAATTGCTGGAAGTATTTTGTAGATTTGCAATCTAAAGATAAAATTGTCTTCTTCTTAATTAATTGCACAATGAGATTTACGCATCCCACTTATTCAGCTTATCTCAAAATCTAGCTTTTACAATATTTTAAAAGCATAACGACTTAACAGTACAGCCATATTGTCCGTGGCCAGGTCCTGACTGACAGACGTTTGTATTCTATGGACAAATTCTCCCTATAGTTTAACCATATAACAGGCTTATTCGGTGAAATGAAAAGGTGTATAATAATTTAAAATTGTTATGGTACATTTAGTCACAGCGAACATAATTTAGAATACAATTTTATACAAATGTCTGTCACATTATAAAATCCAAAACATAAAAATTATTAAACCGTTTAAAATTTTCACCAACTTTTTTCGTATTTTGTCTTCAATTCAAAATTGTTCACTAGAATTTGTAGAATTTATAAAAAATTATGATCATCATAATTCGGTTGTTATGATATAGCGATATTCTTTGAAAATAACAAAAAGTGCAAAATGCTGCAAAATTCTTTCCACACATGATGTAACCACCCAATTAGCCTCCATTCGCTTATCTCATTTTATATCACTTATTATACTGTCGGCTGAAGACGTTTTCCAGGCACAGCTCAATCTTCTCGATAAGTCTCTCTGTCCTGCTGAAGTGCAGCACTTTTCAACCGTTTCATTTTTATACGCCGTCACTTACGCGCGTCCATGAACAAAGTTGGCATGTAATTTTCACTGGGGCGTAAAGAAAAACCAGTCAAACACTCGAGAGTCCTTTCCGCTACTAACGCTTCATGCGTGGCAAATAAAAAAAACGTGGAAACGTGGCAAATCGCCGCATCGATCAACCCAAACATTGAAAAGAGAAAGAGCAGCTCTGCTCGAGATGAAATCATTCGAGACGATCGAAAACCCATCGAAATTTGATTGAATTTTTATTGGTGTTAGTTTTATGACACATCAACTCGCCTGGCCCGGGAGAAGATGTGAAAAGCATAGCTTCGTGTTCGTGCTCGTTTTCCTCTGTGTCCTTCGGCGCTTGTTGTGTGTCCTCGTGCTTTGGTTTATGCCTCTTTCATCGCTTTCGCTGGGCTGTGAACTAGTTGTTCCCCAGGCTCGTCGTTCATGCCCTTACCGATGGTACACACATACACATACACACACACACACACACACACACACCAACCAAGCAAGAACGCGAAGGTTTCTGGTTTGAAAATTGAATCTGACAGCGAATCGAGCGTTGTAAGCGATCGGTAAAGAGCATTTTAATAGTCGTGGAAAAGCAGTAAATACGTACATTTTTTTTTTTGCACCCGTGTGGGTGTGTGAGTGTGTGTTTGAAGGAAGCTATCTGATTTTTTATGGGTGAAAATTTGCCACTCTTTTATATTCCGTCATGTCCAGGGGCCATCGGAAAAAAGTGGGAAGAACCATTTCTCAACTTCTCACTGCCAACGCTGAAGAACAAGAAATATGCAAAACTACTTTTCCATTCCGATTCCGCTCAGACCGCATTTTACCGAACACTTCCTTTTCTTTTAATGCATGACGAAATCCGCACCATAAAACACCAAGCTCTAGCTGAAGGCGCAGACCAACACCATTCCTTCGTCTTACGAGGTGATAAAAACGATCTCACACAATAGTGTGGACCGCTAGTTCTAGGAACGCTTTTCAAGGGAAAAATATAAAACCACGATGTTTTCGTTTCCACAATACCGAAGAAAGGACAAAGGCCGGATGAAAGCACCAAATTGGGTTAAAACTCGCAACGCCTCTGCAGCAGCTGCGACGGGTCGGGGCTGACTCGTAAAGCACTCTTCGGCCCTTTTTCCATTCGGGCTTGTGTATGTATATGTGCTGGGGGCTTCCGTGTTCTGAGAACTCATAAACTTTATGAACCATTCACTCCCTCCAGCATCCTGTACAAGAGATGTATCAAATTTTGGGTGACTGCTCGAAAGAAAAGCCGGTCGCGTTGCGCTGGGGAAGCTGTGAAATATGTAAATACAATTCATAAAAATATGGCTCCACCGCTTAGGTGCGTGTGTGTTTGCGATGTGTGCATGCATAAATATCGGTTCATTTGTGAGCGTGGTGGCGTAACGAAGTGAACCGAAAGTCACCGGATCGGAAGATAATTCGGTTTCTTTGTCTTCCTTTTCCTTTCCGCTCATATTTGGTGGTATCGATGGGGTATGGAAAAAAGGCCCACGGCGTCTTGTCTTGTTAAGGGTTCGATTCTGTGATTTGAGATTTTTTCGAAGCAAAGGGGAAAAGAGACGATGGTAATCTGGTGCCAGCAGCAGCAGCAGCAGCAGCAGCAGCAGCAGCAGCAGCAACATCATCATAAACCACCATCATAAACAGACGGCTTGGTTCGGGTGGACCCGTTGCTAAATAAACATGATTTGCGAGAATCAAGCGCGTATCCCGAGGACGTTTGACTTCGTTTGCAAGGAAGCTCGGCTTTTTGGAGCGGTTTTTTCTACCCTTGCATCTGAAGCCTTCACAGGTTTCGAGCACGTGGGACAAGCAGCCAGGTGATGAGTTAGCAGAAGAAAATTGTATCGACTAAGCGTGTACTTAGGGTGTGATTTTTGTCAAGTGAAGAAAATACAAGCACCATATCTTATCGCTTCACCACACTATGGCTAATGCAGCATATGGGTCTGTTTTCTCGACCTCGTCGTTGCCATCATACAGTCTCGCAAGGTTGATCGTGTCACCTGGGGGTGAATAATTCATCATCGCACCAGACAGCTATCTTGCAATCGGAGTTTGTGGCCTAAGCTGATTAAACATGGATTTGTGGTGCTTCAGTGAGGTGAATCACATTTCCACGCAGGTCGAATTGCTTGGATGCCAAACATGTGAGTAAAGCTGTGAAAGCTTTTCTTCAAAATGATTCTTTGGCTACTAAATATATAATTTCTTTCGTTATGAACAAATTTAAAACGCATGTCATTTTAATCGAACTGAAGTATTTTTTATTTTCTTAAGTTGTAAAAAATCTTCGGAATGCCCTATATTTGAAAATACCATGTGGGACATAATGTTTTATCGTTTATAGTACTATAAATTTTAAATTAAAAATGAAAATAGTTATATTCTACGTCTTCTATGATTTGCTGTTATGCAAGGAGAATTTCATGAATTGAGTTTAATTAAGATGTAATGTAAGTTTTTTCACTAAAGGAAAGTACCAGGCTTTGAAGGAAAGTTTGGCAAGCAATGGCAATTACAAGCCTTTTGCAAATACATTAATGTATTCAATATTTAACTCTTTCAAAAACTCAATTCTATCAAGCACCAAGCATAAATAAATAATAGAAGCTAACCGTTGTCTTGCAAAGCCAAATAAAAGCCAATTCTGTTTGACATATTTAATAAGACAAAATTCCTCAAAGATAATGTCAAAAAAAAACATTAATTAAAAACCTAAATTTAAGTGCACCCGCGAAAATTAAACGCGTCATCAACCGTCTGACCCAACCACAGCACGCCCATTATCTCTCCCAGAGGCTGCACCCCCTAGAGGTCGTTAGTATTCTTCGTTAATATTTGAACAACCAGCAACCATAATTGAGGTTAAGTTTCAACAGCGCTTTACGAATCTTTGAGCAGCTCACGTCCAATGAGCAGCGCCAACAGAAGCAGGAGTATAAACGGTCTGAAAATGTGAATTTAATGATCGCTCTGCTTAAGACGTACCGAGATCTTGGTGGGTGGTCTTGAAGCGGTTGGTTGCGAGAGTTTATCATAATTTTCATATCATTACGTGTGTATTTCGCTGCACGGTACAGATGCACAGGAAGCAGAACGAGAATATTTTATGCAAATAAAAGCAGTATCTAAAGAAGGTAATAAAAAAACAAACACGTTTAAATCATGTTTTGAATTCTTTTCTGTGAGATGCAAAAGAGATCGTTTCGTCTCGAATAAAGCAAATTTTTAATGTCAGGGACATATAGCTTCTCCTCCGTAAGAAGCATTTCACCTGTAGGACTAATAGAAACCTGAGAACAAACTGCTGATCAGAGAACGTATTTCATGATGGTTGTCATCGGTATGATAATTGGATCATTTCTTATTCAACTTTCCATTTGCATTCTACGTTCGTGGTAACATACCTTTCTTCCATCGCTTTGTAAATACTCAACAAACCCGTCTCATTTTACCTTTTTCCGCAGTTCATTCATCATTCATGGAGCGCACAAGCCTAGAATTCTAATTAAAGAAAATTATTTTCTAAAGCATTCTAGAAAGCGAGGCCAAATGACATTGTGTTTGTCCATCAACACACAGTAGCTGTTATTCTCCACCTATGAATGTATTTATACCCATTATAAGAATTCTTTTGATTTTTTTTTTCACTCTTTTAAAAATATTTGCACTCCATCCTGGTGCAACATTTTCCCTGCGTGGGGAAACTAAAAATTAAACCTAAAACACAATAAGTATGTCATAAAAACCACGCTCATGTAAGCAAACACCTTATTCGTTGTAATGGTGGGACTGATTCATGTTAAACAGATAAAATGGAATCGCATAAAACGCAGAACACTCTACAGTTCACAGTGTTTTGATTATCTTCAAGAAATCCATTTTCTTCAATGAGTCTTGCAAGACTGATAAAGGCATTATGCTGACGAGAGGAATAAAACAAACGCTCAAGGAAGGATTCGTGGACAGACATCTGTTTAAACTGTAGCTCTTGAGAAAAGCAAAGACCAGCGAACCCTTGTAGACGAATCGGGCTAGAAGCATCATGCAAAAACCGACAGACCATAGTGCCATCGAGAAAATAAATACGCTAGCGGTTTGCAAAAAAAAAAATAAACGAACAAACAAAAAAATAAAGTGCTCTCAGCAAAAAATAAACATACCAGCTCGTCCTCCCGTTTTTCCATCGCGGAAAGCGATCGAGGCTTCAGGCTTGATTGAGAATCATTTTCTCCTTCGCGAACTATCATTTGTTTCTTCACTTTTCACAGGGTTCATACGTCCCACCGGAGGCTGCTTTGGTTTTGTTTATTTTCCACGTCTTCATGTTCAATGTTGAATCGTTTAGATAAATTTGTTTTTTAAATTAGTTATTTCCATTTCCGGAATTATTTCCGGCACTATCGTTGCGTCCACGTCTGGTAAGGATTTATGTAAAACATCTCATCACAGTTAGTGCTCGTGATTAGCTCTCACTGTGGTTGCATGAAGTTCAATAGTGGAAAAGTTTTTTTGACAGAAAACCGTCCATTATGAGGAAACATTCCTACAGCTTAGATTGTTTTTTTTAACTAACTAAGGATAAATCTTTACATTTCAATTATCTATCAATAATTTGTGCTAAATTTATATTCTTCTTCAATCAACCAAAGACAATGGTACCAAAACATTCCTCTTATTTCCCGAATAAATTAACTTCAATTATATTACTTCAGTTTCAATATATTTTCATGCTATTTTCCATAGGATTGTCTTTATTTGTTTTAATTTTAAACTAAACACGTTTTAAAATTAATATGTCCAAATCAAATATAATGAGCATCATAGTCATGCAAAAACAAAAACTAGTATACTTTAAGTCAAATCATTCTGCAATTTTTATTTTAAACAAACTAACATATTTACCAAACCATGTTAACCTTAGCTCAACATTCAAGTCAAAAACTAAAATAGTATACACTTCAAGTAAATTAAAGATAGCATCGCGGATGATATAACGCACCAACTTCACGCATTGCTTCTTTTAATTCCGTCACACTAATTAATTGAATGGGCAATACACAAAACATGAAGTGCTTTCGAAGTAGAATATGCTTAAAAGGGAAAGAAAACAACAAAACCAACCAACACTATTCTCATAATCATCGATCCATTTTCACTATGTAAGCGTAGTAGCGTAGTCATGGGAAACTAACTTTTCCATCTTAAGCTGGGTGTAAAAAAAATCGTACACATGACACATTTCCAAAAACATGACATCGGTACATTTTTGCCGCATCCAGCTACTGCCACGATGTCAGTTGCGTCGAGGTATTCAAAAAGTTTTTCCATTAAATCTGTCCTGAATCCACTCAATACGATACTCACGTCAGAAGATAGACAGTTGGCTGCAGTAGAAGAATGAGGATAGAAGCAAAAGGCTTCTAAAAAGGGCGCATTTAAACCGTGATTTTTTTCTTCTAACGCCACAATGTTGCACACTAGCATAGCACACTCCCACCCTATCGTTCATGATCAAAAGCAAACATTTAATTTTAATTAAATTCTTATCACTACAGACTGTGCTATCGTAGTATCGGTTACAGCTGGACCACTCTAGCAGCTGGGTGAAGTTAGAATCTAAAACGACCACAAAATAGTCCGATGCACAAAACGATCATATTTGATCATTGATTTTTGCTGGTGCAGCTGACTCAAAGCGTACATACAGCAGCTTGAACGAAATTTCATTTAAATTAAATTTAAACAACGCTGGCTAAAACAAAAGAATCAGAGCGTTCTATTCAATTGAATTCTCTTAAACTCCACCTTTTCACCGTTTTCGGATGCCCTTCTGCCCATCTGCTTGCTCGAACTATCATTGATCAGTAAAAACACCGCATAGCTTCGTTTCGTAATCGTAATGAATTCTATTTTCCTTTCAAATCATTTTGCAAATCAAACAGTGCATACAGTGAAACTAGGAGCTAGGATGCCATCCTCATTATTCGGAGGATGGTAGATGCTACCATCGGGAGGTCAGTTCTGTGGCCGCTTAGTGGCCGGCTGTTCGTAGGTTGGTTTTTGGGTTGATTCCATCCATCCATCTTAGTCCTCCTGTTCGAAGGCATCGCTCTCAGAGAAGGCGCGGTATCCGTGGGCAGGGGCGGCGTAGTGGTGAGCCGGGGCAGCGTAAGCATGGTGAGCCGGGGCCGGAGCGTGGTGTCCACCGTATCCTCCGTGGTGTCCACCGTGGTGGGCTGGGACGCAAGGCACGTGGGCAACGTTCGGGGCGCAGCCGACGAGCAGGTTAGCGCCGCACTTTACATGCGGGGCCTTGGCGGCGTAAGCGTGGACAACCGGGGCCGAATGGTGAGCGTATCCACCATGGGCGGGAGCGTGACCGTAGGCGGGGGCTGGTGCGTGGTATCCCTTGGCTGGTGCCTCGTACTTCGCCGGTGCCGGGTAATCGGCCATGGCTCCAACGACGACGATGGACAGGATGACTGCGGCAACGATCGAGTTCATGATGATGATGGTGGGTTGTGGGTGGTGTTGGTTGAGTAACACTGGCTGTAACACACTGTGCTTGATGTGAGAACAAACGTTGACTGATACTGTTCCACCGGCCACCGGTCAGTATTTATAATCACCCGAGAACGCCAAATTCGGGAAAACAGAAACGAAAAACACAAAACAACACCAAAATGTTTTTCTTCCGCCGTCAGCAGCTTTAACTTGGACTGTGGGGTCCATGCACCTGGGCTATGCTAATGAACAGGTTGTTTTCTGTAACGTACGCGGAAAAGTGGCTCCAGGTAAGATGAAAAAATAAAACCCATTCGGTCAGCGGCTTTTACTTTTTCGCGGTGCGTTACGCTAATTTTCACGACTGTTTCATATCGTCGGTAGGGGAGTTTTTTTTAGCCATGAAATAGGCATGCCGCGTTCAGAAACATTTTTTGCATTTTATTGGGATAGGCAAACGTAACTTCTCACCTATGGAGAGTGCAAACATACCCATACACTGCATTATCATCGAAAATCGAGTCGATTAAATGCTTCTGCTAGTCAATCGACATTTATCACCACTTTTAAGTCTGTAATTATGTTGATCGAGTAAATAACTCAAGAAAATTTTGCGCCAAATCTGAAATTTGTAAAGACTTTTATGCACAAAGAATAAATATCTTTCTCATTTCTTTACAAATTGCTATGAAATTGCGCCTATGAAAACATACAAAATAGAAAACATTATTGGTTTTTAAACTACACTGTAATGGATTAAGATCAGAATACGTTGTTACACGCAATAACAAAAAGCGGAAATGTAAAGGAATTGCTGTAAACAAAATATTCCAGAAGAGTATTGATTTATTTTTCAAATAAAGAATGGTTTGAAGAGCACAATTTGTAATAGGATTTTTGTTCAAATAGTTTTTTGACGCTTGGACTTCAGACTTAAACAATGCTGCAAATGTAAAGCATAAGTAAAATCATTTAATAATACATGTCCATTTAATTCTAAATCTATTCCGTTTAGCTAAACATCGTGCCCTTTTACCTTGTGAATATTATATTTATAGTCATGAAAAGGACTTATGGTCTTTTGCTCTTCATGGTTTAAAGCGGTTTTATTCGTCTATATATTTTTTGATTTAGTCCATTTCCGATAAAACAGGTTTTAAATTTTGCCAAGCGATCAAACGATCTGCTTAGTAACTGATTTTATGGGTTATGTCGTCTAGAGGATCACAATGACAGGTATTGTAAATAATCCTGTTAATTTGATTTTTTATGTTTTCATATACAAGACAACAGTGAATAGACTTGATTTTAATTGATCTTTAATTTATATGAAATGTTTAACGTATACTTCTGTCCTGGAATTTTTACATATCTTTTAATTATGAATGAAACCTACAAATTATTCATTTGAGTATAATTTTAATATCACTACAGTTTCCATACTGTGTAACTCGTGTGTAATCAATCGTCGCTTGTTTGTTTTGTATGGAATTATCGAACCAATTGTTGAATCAAAACCTTGAGAAAAAAAACTCACATCAACTAAAATCAAGCCCCTGTTATTCATTAACTGCTGAGGAAAACAGTTTTTTCACCAACCGCATGCGATAAACAGTGTTCGTTCTTATAAATTGTCGCTATTAACGTGAAAATATCATCAGTTCACTGCGAGTAGCTTCATTGATCGCGTTAGCATTCGATTTTGAGAAATTAGTTCTTGCACAATACCCTCACGCAAATAATCATGAAGTGCATCATCGCTGTCGCTACCGTTCTCCTGCTGGCCGTCGCATCTTCGCAGGCTGATCAATATGGAAAGGGTTACGCCAAGCCGGCCCCACACTATGGAGGAGGTCATCACGTGCCGTGCGGATCGAACCTGCTGCTGAGCTGCCACCCGAACGTTGCCCACGTGCCCTGCGTACCCGCTCATGGTCACAAGCAAGAGTATCATCATGCTCCGGCCCCTGTACACCATGCCCCAGTCCACCATGCTCCGGCGCCAGCTTACCATGCTCCTGCACCGGCTTACCATGCTCCGGCACCAGCTTACCATGCACCGGCCCACAAGTACTAGGACGTAAGGTTATATATGACACCAGTGGATTGAGCGACGATACCATTTGGTCCGGCAGTATTGTTTTAAAGTGATGATGATAAATTAAACAAAGCTTTTAAAAATCTTAACAAATATGTTTTATCTTGAGTAGCGAGAAAGAAAAATTGCGATGTTTACTGTTCATTTTTATAGGGTATTAATTCTAATAAATTAACGTTTCATGTGGCAAATCATGCGCATAAAATGACATGAAAAAGCTGTTGAAGTGATTTTTCAAATATGAATATAATTTATTATTACTAAGCCATATTGTCAGAAATATATTTATTATTAAAATACAGTTCACTGTACTGATTTATTACAGTTTATGTATGTCCATTTCGATACTCATAACACTTGTTACGCACAAATTTAAATTTTAATGTAATGTGACTTACATAACAGTTTATGACGTACATTTTAAAACCATCTTGTTTTTTATATTTATTTATTGAATAAAATTTCAAAACTACACAACCAATAACATACTTTGAGTCGTTTTAAAACGATAACTTCATTTAGCATTTGCATATTTATGACATCAATATTGCTCTTTAGTCTTTCATTACAGATTACAGTTCCGAAGAATAATAATCTCATCAGTTTCTTCTACACCAGTCAAACAAAAATGCCAAGGTAATAAAATATATATTATCACGTAAAAACGTTCATCAGTTTTTTTTTGTTCAAAAAATAGCTATCGATTCAAAGAGAAGTAAAAACCTCTTTATAATGACACTGAATGGCACAGAATGCCCGCATTAAAACGGTCCAGCAACAGCTGCCTGTTGTCATGGGGAAATTCCAACGTTCTACAGAAACTCCAACCAAAAAAGGGAAGCAGAGTACACACATTCGAACACAAACCGTCAAATTTGCAATGGTGCAATCTGTCGGTCATTGGCCCACATCCGAGCCAGTCGGTTGCTGGAGTATGTACCCTGTCGGAACGTTTGGAAATGTGCACTCGCATGCACTTAACCGGCCACGGACTGTGTAACCCTAGCTCAGCAGCTGCTGACATCGACATCAAACATTTAAAAGCCTCCACTATGCGAGTCGTGTTTATATTGTTTTCGTTTAAACGTTACGCTGCGTCGGGCAGGAATTACCTTTTGCCGCTTTTATCAGGCCTGAAACGAGTTGCAATGGAATGCCAAATCAGCTGATCGGATCAAACGCGATGCGGTGGAATGGAAATATTGTCCGTTGGACGATTGCTAACAGTTTCACGCAATGTGTTGCTATGGATACAACAAGAGATCAGCGCATACATAATGTAACACTGTTTATTTGATTGCTTGATGGAGAGATATGTATAGATAGAGAGAGACAGAAAAAGAGACGATGCGCATTGTTTATCCTGCTCATAGTAGTTTAATTTGTTTTGCAGGGGTGTAGTCGATTGATGTTCTTTAGGGTTGTAGCGGCCGCAATGCCACTCATTTGATGCAATGTTCGGTCCCTGCAGCTATTCACGCTTTAGTTATGCTACTGCAATCAAATACCATCCTTCTCTATGTAAATAGGATGCTCTGCAGAGGACACTCGACGAACCAGTGGCCATTTGGCAGATGACAGGTACGCTAAATTAAATACAGATGCACTGTTTGCGTTCGAAATGCGAACGCAGGTAGCTGCATTCGACGAACATTTCATTTTATTTAAACTAAAGCAGTAATGCCAGAACCACTTACTTTGCTCGAAAAGCGTTCAATTATCCTTTTTCCATCTTTCTTTAAAAGGCTTGGTAATTACAGCATGTACTTATCATGCATTCCATTACTATCGCTTCAAATGCTCAAAACCTTCATTATTAAAAAAGGTACTTTTATGAAGTAATAAGCATAAATTAAACCTAAAACACCCAAAACGACATACATAGCACGCCTCCCGCTGGCTTTAAAGTGAAAACTCGACAGGAACTGTTACCCGGTTTGAGCATTATCCACTGTGAAAAACATTTCGCGAATACCATTTTCATCGACTTTCTCGTGCTGAACGGCGTTCATGTTTTCTGCTTCCTTCAGGCAGAGAAAATGTCAGAAAAAGCCACATTTACTCTTTAAAATACGAGCAACGATTCCCGTGGCGATGGTGTTTAAACAGGTTTTTATTTTTTATTCACCACCCAGAATATGTAATGGAATTGTAAAAAGACCGTCGTTTGAAAAAAAAAAAATCCCCGCTGCGGCTGGTGTGTGCACGAGGCATTAATTCGAGTAAACTCGCATCCCGCGACTACACCCTGCGGAGCTACGATTTTCGTTCTGCGATGAAAAAGCAGCGTATAATGCCACACACCGTATCCACCAACGAACGGACCCTTTTCGATCGAAAAACACACTTTCACAGGCTCGCTCGTTTAAATGGTAAGATAATAACCAGAGATTACGCGTTTAGCAAAACTCGTACATTATCGCTCCCGTTCACTCTGCCATGGAGCGTCCGGGAAACCGAAAACTGCCTCGACTTTTTAATCGGTACCGATTCCGCGTACGCCATAGCCTTCATCGGGAACCAACCATGGCCGGAGAAATTGAATATTATTGCCAGTTATGAGCAACGCGTGGCACGGAGCTGTTTATTGTTTTGCAGCGTCAAGTACGGGACACACTACACATAATTGTATAATTTCTTCTTCATGATTGGGAGTGTTGGACCGTAGATGTTTTGTTATTTCGGTAATCTGGTGGGAGGAAATGGTTCCCTCGGGCGGCAGCGTTCGTGTTAAGCGAAACGACTAGGTTGAGAAAGATTATACTTCTGTTGCAGATTCATTTGACGTTTATGGTTCTTAACACTCAATAATCTATGAATGGTGTTCAAATATTTTTTTCTAGAATAAGAAGATACATTGAGAAATGTTTAACACAGAGTAAACACTTGAAGTAATTTTTTAAACTCAATACTTACAATACTTATATTACAACCGAAGCTTAATAGAATATTAGTTTCGTTGAGCTAATTTTTAAAAATTTCAACGAAATTTCTATTTCATTTCACACAATTCCAACTTTCATCACTTTTTTTTAATAAACAGAAAACATTAGTTACAGACCCATGTTAACAGGAGTTTTCTTTCGCTTATTTAAATGCACTAGGTTCGGCATGATTATGTATCTTTGGAATCAGTTATCATGATCAAAATGTGATTTTGTTTACTTATCCCCTCATCAATCCCTCGAATCCCCATCCCATCAAATTACCCAGCATTGGTTACATTGTTCCTCTAATAAAGCCATTCATTTATTCGTATCTTTTCCTACAAAAATGCCACCATCAACGACTCATTCCTCTGCCTCAGCCGCAAAGTCGCTCGAGCGCTTTCCGTATCCACCGTATGCGTGTGCGGCCGGTTTCGCGTACACCTCCTTCTTCGCTTCGTATCCTCCGTGAGCAGCTGGAGCAGGCGCATGGTGACCGTACTCCTTCTTGGGCGCCTCATGATGATAGGCCGGGGCGGCGTACTCCTTCTTCGCTTCGTATCCGCCGTGGGCGGCCGGAGCGTGATGGTGGTAGGCGGGAGCCGGAGCATGGTGGTAGTCCTTCTTCGGGGCCGGGGCGTGGTACGCTGGGGCCGGAGCATGATGGTAGGCCGGTGCCGGGGCATGATGGTGGGCCGGGGCCGGAGCGTGGTGGTATTCGTGGTGTCCCCCGTGGTGGGCTGGGTGGCACGGCACGTGGGCAACGTTCGGAGCACAGCCGACCAGCAGATTAGCGCCACACTTCACGTGCGGAGCATGGGCGGCGTACGTGTGAGCCACGGGTGCAGCCGGGTAGGCCGGCTTGCCGTAACTGTCCGCGGCGCAGGCACCGACCAGAGCGCAGACTGCAATTGCAACGAGGAACTTCATGGTGTGACTTGACGTGGCTCTCACTGTGTACTGAGTTTATTGGTGAGGGTGGTACTAACATTTATACCGCTCCGTGGCCATCGATTGTGGGTCATTATGGAATGTTGTTATGACGGTGTTTGAATCGTCCGCCCTTTGCTACGTACAGTCAGCAAAACAAATCATTGTCGCCCGACCTAGTTTGACCCGATTTCCGTCCACTTTTGTCACCTGATACGGGTGTTGGGTAATGGAAAACCACCCGATGAGGCACTTTTTACAGTTGTTTAATGAAACGATGCAAACTTATTGCAGGAAGATAGTGAGCAAAAGGTTTAGCTAAACCTAAACTTCCACGTTCCAAACGATTCACCAAACACCACAAGGTTGAGCGCATCGTCACCTAGCACCGTGCTATCAACTAACGAGCTCATCTTACGTTCATTAGACTAACTGACAGCTATATTCCACCGAAAGTCAAGAACAGTTACTTCTCATTACGTTTCGCTCCCTCTCACCAACGTATTAATCAAACCACCATTCCACAAAAAAGCAACGTGCACGTGCAAACTCGTTCGAGTAGATACGAATAGTAGAGAATAATTGTGCTTAAATTGGGGCCTGCTGGACGAGGTTTGGAATACGTGAGAAAGTGCTTCGAGCTACAAAACCGTAAGTGAGGACGAGAAAAGAAGAGGGAATTAACGCGATAGGTCAATTTCAAGATGAGCAGAGTTTATGCATAGGGACGCTCTGAAATGCAACGGAATAATTAGCAAAGCCGGAAACGATGATGAACAAAAAACGCAAACTCACTCGTACTAAGCATGATTCGCTCTTTTTGCCTACGTTTGCAATACCATGTCAGTTACTTGTAGCTAATGATGGAAAGAAATTTGCGAAAGAAAATAAGCTAAATCAGCTTCTGTTGTATGCGTTTATTTTTCGTATAGTTTTCGTTTTTTTTTTCGTTGAATGATAAGTAAAATTTATCGTCATTGGTTAGATTACAATTTGTTTGCAATGTATGGATATTTTGTCAGGATTTTTATATTTCATTTCAACATGATGATAATGATTTTTTCCTCTCAGAATACCTCAAGCAGAATGATTGTAGAATTATTCAACTCATTGAAGAAGTATGCAAACTCTCTAAAACCGATTCGTGAAAAGCGTTCTAAAAGTTTCCGCTCTTACCAAGTACCATCTCCGTTATCCGCACCATACCGAACGAAGAGCATTCGTTAGGTTGTAATTGAAACAGCTCAGCTATTTTTCCACTGAATCTCAAGACTCTTACCGATCCCGTACGTTTGGCGATCAGATACAGAATCTCTTCTGTAATGTTTGCTGTTTAATGCTCCTGCCGACTTGGTTTCCTCTCATTTCAATCCCTCAGCCTGCGAGGTTAAATGCACTACGTTGAAACGAATGCAGCAAAGAGACTGTTTACTCCTCGATTGAAATGGGTTAGATAAGTGCCCTAGTGGCATCTAATACGTTTTCTATGGGTCGTGCAATCGGTACTGCAATCGCAATAATTACACTACACTTTCAGACCACCATGTTCTTTGGCGAAAAGAGGTAAATCGATAGCTCTAGCTAATTCAAACAAACGTCTGCAAACTTTTGTCCGCAATCGCATTGCTTATATACTGCGTAATATGGGGAAAATTGAAACTTTTCTAAAGTGAACACGAACTGCATTACCTTCCTGCTTCTACCAAATCGAACATTTGAAAATTTCACCTAATTTTTCAAAAGTTTAAAATAATAAAAATAGAATAATTATAAAAATAACAAACACTGTAATTTACGTTGGACATGTTTAGAAGCATTCAATTATTAAATTTAATATAAAAATTAATTATTTCTTGCTCAACTTTATACATCAATCTCCAGCGCAACTTCCTTGGATATGGTGATAAAAATCGTGTCGAATTTTTGTTTTTGCACAAAATTCCTATGTCCATTTCATTCAAATTAACACCAGTTTTCAATCAATTTCCTCAATTTAAAAAAAACTTTAATATCGATTGAAGCTCTGATACCATATAACGATAGACTCCTCTACTCTGGCCCATCAACTCATTTATATCGGAGTTAATTACATTGCACGGTGATTGGTTTGTTTCCTGCATAGCAATTTTGGGTAATTCGTCGACAAGGCCTATCCCGGACGGTTACAAGGACTTTTCCTACCCAAAACCGGGACAGAGTAACGCTACTGCGGGAGCAGACCAAGATTAATTAAAAATTAAACTCCCCCAGTCTAATGAACGGTTATAAGTTGAGGAAAAACTGTGCCAAAATTAAGACTGGTAGTAAAAAAAACACGAACGATACACCCAACAGAAAGCCAAATAGCAGCCCAGATGGCGCACATTCGAGGATTATGCTGGGTAATGAAATAACGATCACTTTACTCAAACCACCGGCGAAGGTTGGATGCGCATAAAATGCATAATTTGCTTGCAATTTTCCTTCTCACTCATTACGTCCTGCTCTTTCACTTATCGCGGAGCATCCGGTGGACGAAACTCCGTGGTCAATTAGTGTATACGAACCATGCACCGTCGTGCGTCTGCTTTTCCGCATTTCTCCACTTGCCTCATTTCAATCACGATGCTTTTGATGACCATCGATCGGAACGACCCCGGTCACTAGATCAGAAAGCATCGTAAAACAATGTTGCAACATTAATAAAATTATGTACCAAAGCAAATTGTTGGGGCGCCCTTTAGCGAAGACGCTGGCGTCTTTGGACCACCCTCAATGTACGCTAGGATTTCTTTTTATTGTTTCTTTACAGCAATCTCCCACCTCCTATCTTTCAGGTCGTTTGAAATTAGTTAGCTCAAGTTGTCCCGCAAACCCACCCGGGGGGGACAATCGAAACAGAAGCAGTCTGGTGAACCAACGCAGCTTATCCTCCCGCTGCTAGGGGTCAGTGTTGGTGAAGTTCTGGTCTGGTAAACCTTCGGTTAGTTCGTCTTATCTACGATAATGTTACGGTTATTGTTATAGCTTACGCTTCCGTACGGTCCATCGTACACGGTCGAACGTTCGTCCGCAGCTGCCACGGCCAAGGTTTTTGTGCTTATGGTGATGAACATAAAGAGAATTATGCTCCGGAGGGATCATTCGTGATGTGAAACCGTGATGTGCACTCGGGATTGTTTGTTAGTGTGAATGTGTTAGTGTGTTTGTATGTTCGATTCAATCTCATCCTCGAATGGGGCTGAGATCATCGTGTGTGAAGTGAGCCAATCCATAGCTTTGCGGTCATCGATTGGGCGAATCAGCTTGAATCACCGGATATAGCTGGTTGACATCGGGTCAAATCGTAATATTGTTCGCGCAATATTTTCCCTTTGCGAATGCATTTGGTCCCCTTCAACCAGCTGTAGCAGTGATTGTTATCAACAGTGGTGTCTCCGTGCTTACAGAAGTGAACTGAACGTGTATTAAGGCAAAAGTGAAGAAAACAAGATGTTTTGCATAGAACTTTAGATTGATGTTAATTGGAACAGGTTGTAAACTTGTAGATAAAATTGTTCATAACGTCACAAACTGCTCATAGTTTGGTGCGCAAAAATAAATAAATTTGTTGCTTCGATACGTTGTTACAACGGCACATTCATACATTCTCTCGACAAAATAAATAAATTTAAATTTTGTTTAAATAAATTTACGTATCGTATTTACTGGTACGTATTCGTAAGGCTGTATCACATTTCATCAGAATCACAATATACTAACTAAATCCCTATAGTTTCATTGATTTCACTATCCTCTTTAGCAGAAAATACGTAGCCCGACGCTATATGTGTTAAATGTCCCAAACAATATGTGTTAGAAAGAGAAGAGATCTCCAATATAAATCAATGGATTATATAAAGAGATTTTACATTAATGTCAACGTTTCCAACATTTATGTTGACGTTTCAAAAAGTAAACACTCAGAGTTTATTGAGGGCTTTCAGAGTGTCCTAATTCGTCCCCGTTGTCATTCGGTTTGTGGCGTTTGCTTGTGCTATTTGGCATACATCCAGACAAACACAGCCAATTCTCTGTTTATAAACTACGTCATCCACATCATTACCAACAATGATGTTGTGATTGACTTAGCTTAAGTCTTGTAAAGTGTGGTCGTACACCTGTTTTGAACAAATTAAATTCAAATTATAACAAAAACATAACAGTACAAATAACGGTACAGCCTTACCAAACATATAATCATTTGATCAATCTATTACTTTATTCAAAACTGTTATGCTATAATTTCAATCCAAGTAAGTTGTCCCAATGAAACTAAGCGAAACTAGCTCGTGTCGTCTAATTAAAATATGTTTTTTAATTATTTTCAACATAATGTTTTAAATTTAGTTGCATTGAACATATGAAAGGATAATCTTTACATTATTTACTGACGTTATACAACTGATCCTTATGGAAAGCTCATGAAAATTTACGGTGACATATATATAAATAAAAAAGTAAATCCCCCCGCTACCCTGCTTGGCAATGTTTCTTCACTTTTCTATCATTATGTAACGCAAACGATGATTTTGATTTTTATTTTATAAATCCGTACTGATAATCAAAACAACTCCCAGCATCAAACCACATCCGCCAGACAAAACAAATCATTATCTCCGCGCAACGTAGGCTTTTTAACAGCTTTCAAAATTCATTGCGATTTGTTGTATGTATTCTGCGCTTCTGTGATGAAGCGCAGAGCGCTTCTGTGATGAGAAATACATCCATGAAACAGAAAAGACACACAGAATTTCCTGACGGAAAATAAAATTCGTATTTAAATCGTCGCTCCCCTCGTCTTACGTGGCACATCGCAAGACAAACGCGATGAAAGACTACGCACCGCAGCCGGAATACAAATACAATTAGGCCGAACCGTCGAGTGAGTTCGCGGGAGAGGATTTTCCATTTGCCTAGTGACGAGTCGAGCCGGTATTATATAGCCTCGCAATAAAGCGCACGGAACCGTGTGAGCAGAGAGTAAAATGAAAATTGAATTAAACGTAGCTGTACGTCGTCGTAACGAATCCGGCCAAATTAAAAGATACACATGAATCACATCCTTCCACGGTACCGCTTCTTCTGTCTCCGCTGGCTCAACTTTTTAAAATCCATTCCAATTCGTAGGATCATATCCAAATATAGTTCGACGGTAGAAAAGACGAACGTGTGGGCATGAGAAGAGCTGTTAAACTCATTCTCGGTACGAAGAAGCATTTACTGAGTCCAGATGCCAGCTTTTCTTTGTCTTCGTCGATCAGTTTCGCAACCGTTGGAGCTCAATTCTTTAAATTTGATTTGACGAGCAAACGTTTGCCGAGTAGAGGATTTTGTTTGAGTTTTCTCCTTTGGCTGAATGTATGTTTGTCTCATGCAAAAGATGAAAAGAATATGCATCACCCAAAAACAGACAAATTGGAATATCAAGTGCTCGGTAAAAGGATTACTCCAAAATCTACAACTTAATCTAACAAATCTAGCACTTAAAAATTAAAATCAAGCAAGTATCATAGAAACCCAACCATTGAAATATTCCCAAAGATTTTTAGCATATGATGAGTATTTATATAACGAAAGGCTTATTTAAAATCTACAATTTGAAAATAAACCAAAAAAAAAATTCTGAAAACCATAATAATTTAATATTTACGTCAGCTTATCAGTTTTTAATGCTTAATGACTAGCCTAACTCATATAGAACATGGAATTTCTTCGCGTACCAAAAATCTATTATCAAGCCTGTGTATTATGATATTAATAAAAATCCCATGAACAGTTACCCTAAATTTTGTTACTCTTAAGTTTGTACATAAACCAGATTACGAAAAAGTGTTTCTCTTTTTTAAATATAATGGATTAGATGCTTTTACTTTACGTCTATTCTTTTACATAGGTGGATTTTATGCTTCCATTTTTGATACAAATATCATTTTTTGTTACTTCGAATCAATGGTTTTGTTGCACATAAAAATAACAAAATCTTTTGTCATAATATTGAGATGGATTTTAGGTTTCGTGGATAATTTTTAACGACTATACATAACTTTTCCATCCAGCACTTGCTTTCGAAGCGTGATTTGAAACATTATCATTTTTGTAAATGGTTTTAAACTTCATCGTCAAACGTCGAAACGTTCTTTCCTTTTGCGTAATGATGCGGTGCAGCCAGACGTGCGCTTTGAATACGAATGACTCCGTAAAGGTGTCACTCGTGCACTCTTGGCAAACTGCGTACAATAATGCTCCCATTTCCGGTTAAGTAGTCCATAAAACGACGCCCGTGCATACCCCCTCTCCTTTACATAGCACTGATTTCTCAGTTACCCAGAAGCAGGTGGTAGAGTTGGTGCTCGGTGAAATGCTTATGCTTTACGACCTTCAAAGCAATTCCGATTCGCAATCCGAAGAAAACCGGTGTTGGTATTATTGCCTCTACACAGCAACGGAGCGCCGCCAACCTTGCCTCCTGCAGCAATGTTGTTTTCCGGGCATTGACGATTTGGAGGTGATTCGTTTGGAAAACATACTCCATGTGCCAGATGCATCGTATGCTTTAATGACTTCTTTTCTCTCCCGGATTTCGTTGTTTGCTTGCTGTTTTGTTGCCACGAATCCTGTGAAGCTGTATCATTACGCAACACACGACGCACCGGGGCGAAATCACGCTATGCTAAATTTGAATGGTTTCCGTGAAGCGAGACGACGCGGTGTTTGTTGTTCTGTTAATTTTGTTTTCTATCTTTTGTTTTAGCAACGCGTCAAACGTTTGATGTACGTCATTACGATGAGGTAAAGGCAGCGCAATGAGACGCGTTAGGCTCGACGTCACATTGCTATGAAAGCCGTCACTGCTCTACTAGCCGTAAGGGAATGTTTCCACGTCGAACTATAAAGGGAATGTTTCGTTTGTCGCTTACTGCAATCGTTTTTGGTGCAAAGTTCTGTTTCTGTTTGAAGCGAACATTAATTTCTAACACGTTTGAGCCGGGGGAAAAATAAAAAAAATTAAACCCAATGAATTTAAAACAATAAGAAAATGTTTTGATGTCAATCGTAGGTACTACCATCGAAATATATTGCAGTTTTTGTTTCGTTGAATTGATAACAAAGAAGCTGATTCATTTAGATTCCTTAAATTCTAATCCTCCTGTTTGAAAGAAATCAATGAGAGAAACGTAATTGATCTAAAAATGTAACTGAAATGAATAATTAGTATTAGAAACTGTCTTCTGCAATGCTTATTCAATAATCCCTTAAAGATTTGCAATTTTTTTTTCCAATAAATAATCTGACTTTGTTTTTGTACCAACTATGGTTAGCATACTAGCATGTTAGATAAATTATCATGTTACTGAGACTTACTGAAGATCTCGGCAGTATCGTAGCGGCAATGGGACAGTAAAGTTTTCCAGGTTGCATATTTGTTCTAATACTTGGAATTAATATAACTTCCTGATTCAACGTTGGAGGAGAAGCTGTTTTATTCCTAGCTATCTCTTGATTTGATGCTTTCTGCATGTTTTTTGCCTTTGATAATAGAGCATGCGAATTTAATGAATATTTTTCTAGCATGTTATTGTTTATGATTTTGTAAACATAATTTTTACAGACACTGTGAACGAATTTATTTGAAATAGAACGCTACTTCCGTTTATAACATGGCATACAAACAAGTAAACGATCTACAAACTTGTTGGTATCTAGCAGGTATTTTTCATTATAGAATAATAGCCCTGTTATATTTATATTTATGTGTTATATGTACAAAATTTGCTGCTGTTTATTCAATTTCACACCATTGTTATCATACGGGGAAAAATATGATAATCCTATTCGTTTTTCAACTTCACCCATTTTTCCATGAAGGGCGCTCATATACTATTGTTATTTTAAAAAAATCGTTTGCTTGATTCTATAACGTGTTCTACTTTAGTCATTGCAATTACTAAGTGACCTTTGTTTAAACAATAATTGTTTCGAATTAATTGATTTTTAACAGTTTATTTGTCTTAATTGGCTAGTATAATATACGTGATAGTAACCAGATTTGCCGGAAAAATTACAAAATGGTTTGTAAATTACTCAGGCATTCGAAATTAATAGTTTCTTGGATTTAGCATCCCGTAGGAGATGTGTAAGGCTTTTAATTTAAGATCATATTATGTGCACCGTTCATAGTTAAGCTACAACATGATCGATTTGCTAGTGATGATAATCTCGCTGGTTGTTGTTGCTGAGGTCCTGCACGAGGTACGTTAGCTGCTAAATTCGCGCCTAAATTCGAGCCTATATTTTATTAACATTTTTGTAATATCTATTTTTGTTGGCACGTGCTAGATTCTGCCATTGTATTTGGAGAGGGGGTTCTGAAGATAAGCAGGATACCAGGACGTTTCACGAGCTAGTTGGATGAGAGTGATAAGCTAAGCTAAGACTCATCTGACGATCTCGTCATCTTTCAGTGAGTCAGTGACGTAGCGACATTCAGTTATACCATAACATATTATTATCATCTAGTGGCAACTGTGTGCTCATCTTATAATCAATTTTACTTTCGTGTGTTAATTTAATGTCACTTTAATGACACTTTTGCCTTTTTAACTTTTCCTTGTCCCTGAAACACGCAGTTTGACAAAAATCTCTATACTTGGTGAACATGGCAAGGCATGCTTTTCGACAGATAACATACACGCACATAAACATTTTAACAACGGGATTCATCCATCCATATCAAGTAATCGTCTCCCGAAGGTGGAGCACGGTCGAATAAATAGCGTATGCTATTTCGAAACCATGCATTCTCGCCTCAATTTGACAGATTTGACCCAACAAATAGGATCCGGATAAGCATTTACCGTATGCTGTCGATGGTTTGCCATTCGATCAAAAAGCCCCCCGTACGCTGCTATAGCCTCCAGTAGCTCCGGAGCATCGGTTGATAGATCACCGGATCACCGCGCGTTTCGCGTTCTCTTCGTTCATCGACAGGACCGTTCATTTTTCACATCTGCAGCCCATCGCACGGCACATGGACGGAGAATGGAATTCCCAAGAAAACCACCTACCCCAGGTCGCGCCGTCGTCACTCGTAAATGTGATTATTTACTCGTAATCCAAAAATCATCCATCTTTGACGCTGAAACGTGAATAGAATTTCGTTTTTCTTCCCATCGCGCATAATTGGAGGCGCACCCGGTAACGGTGGCATCACCGGCATCACCCAGCGAACCGACCGCCAGAAGGGAAGCGCACCGGAAACCAAACCATTTCCAACACGCGAACCACAGTTTTTCCAATGCTTCGTTATTCGCGTTGATGATGGGATGTGAAGCGACCAGTAAGAAAAGAACAAGCAACTCACGCGATGGCACCTTGCCAATTGTGCTGCGGCTTTTAGTAACGTCTACACCTCACCGCTGGTAACGATTCCTTCAATCAAACCGAGCCTACAAGTAGGGTGAGGTAAGCGCATACTGGGTCGACCGGAAAGAAAACCGAAAATACTCACCACTTTTATTGAGAGAAAATTTCACATTCCACCCGCCGCGTCGAAAGGTACGTGAGTAAATATTTCTTCCAAGTCCGTGACACGTGGAACGAATTTCTCGTTCAACGCTAGGTCGTTCCGGATATTTACAGCCAGATACATTATGTCAAAAATAATAAAATGTATCGTACTTGCAATGTTGGAATTGTTAATGTTATTATTGAGCAATTCTTGCGCTTTAAAACGGATCACCCGGCAATCGCTCTCAAACACTTCACTTTAGAATGAGAACTAAAATCGTCTTTCTTTGTTAACGTAGATTTGCAACGGTGGCAGTCATTTGCAACGATGGCAGTCAGCGTACACATGGCCTTGAATTGCATAGAAATGTTGAGATGGTTCGGATTACACGCGCGAAAGATGTGTGCATAAATTGACGTATGATTTAAGATTGAATTAAAAGCTGTACTGACTGTATAATTAAATATTTCAGATTATACAGATCATATGCTCCACAAAAGAATATTGCACAAAAAAAATGTTTGAAAATTGTTAGTGCTATCGAAACGCCGAAACTGAAAGTTTCATATCGTAACATAACGTTATGTTGGGTACTGGATACTTTTACCTTACTATTATTTACATAAAATTTACCTTGGAAAATATTTTTTTTTTTTGGAAATATTTTATTTTTTTTTTTAATATAACTGTCCAATAAGCTATCTGGTGTTATACGTGTTATTTCATAAAATGTTATACCTTTAATGTAGGAGTGAACTAAACGCGACGGGAATTCTTTTTTGATGATAAGGTTTTTCATATAACCGTGTTGATGAATATCAAGAGTAATTTTATCCATGCAACAATGAATGCAAACACGGTTGCATGTATGTCAACTTTTCCAGTAATTTCGTCGTGATTTCTTTTGTATTTTAAAATCAACTACTCATTATGCTTCTAATAAAGATGATGATATTTGATACATAACTGATTTGATACATTTGATACATAATGATGAAAGTGTAGCTGATCAAATGACAAGTAGGATGTTGACATATCAGCTCAATCTGAGCTGATTCTGCTGCTGCAGCATTCAAGTTTATGAATGACGGGACAAAACGAAAAAACCGCCGAGATCAACGACGTCACGTTGATTTTACACAACAACTCTCCACCATCTTTTGCATGCATCAAGAGCGTTATGCGTTGATTGGCGAATTGAGTTCAGGACTGTAGATGTTTTACCAAATCCTCTTCGAACTAGGTGACGGTGAAACTACATGGATTTTTCATACGGGAAGTCGGGTTTGCTGGTTCGCTAACACTCGGATTCCGCCGGATTTGTTCCAGGGGAATGTAGAGACGATGAGAGTGACCTTAGGCCTTTTCGAGCAGAAGGAGAAAATTTTAAGGAGAATGATTTTCTGCACCAAGTTAATGTCTCTCACCCTATTAAACCACATCTGCTAACGGATATGTTGAAATAGACTTTCCTAATGAGGAGCAATGGCTCTCACTAGAAATGATTTCCTCAATGCAATCATTGTTGAACTCACAGTCCTCGAGAATATCGCGTGTACATGTGTAATTTGTCGTCAGTTTGTGTGATATGTGTGGTGTGAGTAGGTGATGAACATTATTCACGTCTTTGTCAGTTAAGGACGAACCGTCAGCAGTAATTAATATTTCTACTCTTCCTCCTTTCATCATCTTCATTTCTCCTAGTAGAAAGATGGAAATGTTTTTGCCTAATATGCGAGTTTCATCAAATCATTTAAACTCAGCAAAAAATGTTTCTAATGAAAAAACTTTTTGTTTTATTCCTATCTATATTATGATTTATGACCAACTCGTTGTCGTGTATGAGATGCCGATCGTATGTCTTTGGAATCTCTCAATTGTTGTGCAGAAGAAAAGGCACGAGCCGCGATATCGACCCTGTCTAGTCCAGTAAACTTTCATCAAGTTCGGGTTTCTTGGTGTTAGCTCCAATAACGTACATTCCTCTGTTGAACGGGAATGGGAGACAACTGTGACCACAAAGCAATATAAAACGGCTCACGATACAATTGCCCGTGGTGCAAAGGTTTAATTTCATAAGATTAAACTCCAAAATCATTAAGATTCTAACTCCAAACACCACATCAGCTAAATGCGTTTCTGGACCAAATGTCTTTGGTGATAGAAATCAAATTCCGAACTATTTCATGTCAGCCACCATTTTTCGTCCGGAAGTAAAGAACACGTACCTCCATTTCACAATTTCCACACAAACTTTGATAATCGATACTAAAGGTATACCTTTTGAAACGTTCAAGTGGTGGAACGCTCATGACGGAACTTGCGAACCAGAATACAAACGGCTGACGTTTGCAAGCGTACTGTGTTGAGACAACAAAGTAATAAGATTTAAAGTTGCGTTTAACATTTAAAACATGTACATGTAGCTTGTAAAAACTAGATTTAACCAAACAATAAAAAAACACGCAAAGGAAAATGAGGCAAATCCAGCGTGTATAAAAATCATTCCTGCTCATACAGTCTGTGACACAACTATACGACCACCATTTTTTTTTGTGAATGAAACGAAAAGTTGAAGAGATAGCTATAAGTAATGTTGGGAAAAGATGAAGCTTGTAATAAAATTTGCTTGTAAAATTTTGTAATGATTTTTGTAAATTTTTCAAACTACTATTTTTATTACTATTTTATACTATTTTTACAATTTTTTTGTTCAAAATGCTCAAAATCGCTCCCTGTAACACAACTATAGAAATAACCAGGCTAAAATTCGTTTAAACATACCTATTGTGTAGAACGTACAAAAACAGTATACAAATATTTGTCAACAATTTTAAAATAGTTCAACGAACCTCTCCTAGTTTTAGTCTAAGTCTTAGTTTACAAGGTAAAAATTGGTTAATTTAGATATTATGACTTTTTATTGTTTTTTGGTAGGACTTATTGAGTTTAAATTAATTATCATTTTATTTAAATGCTGGTAAACTAGTCTTACTAAACATGTATATTTTATTCTGTTTTAGTACATACAAAATGTTCAATGAAATCCATGAACTATATTGGAAAGGACCAAATTGGAAGTATCTTTAAACTTTATATCAAATCAGACATCTTATGTATCAAAGAACCCTTGTGTTTCACAAACATTTGGGACGTTAGATAATCGAGGAAAAAATTTAAAAAATCATCTCCTGGTTCATTTAAAAATCCCCCCCTAGAACTATAACCCCCGCCTCTCTCTGCCCTCATTATACAATCGTGAAGCTCTCATTTCTGCGTACGAGCCAGTGCAACGGTGTGCTGCTTTAAATCCGCTCATCGCCGCGTATCGTGACATAATTCTCATTATATATTTTCTCAAATACACTCACACGTACGATGTGCGTGTAAATTGTGTAAATTTACTCAAAATTTGAGCAATATCATACAATAAAATTTTATGTTTTTCAATTGGTACTACTTTTCCATCCCGTTTTATTTATTGAAATATGCGATCGATAGTTGTGTTACAGACTGTACTAGCATGCTGTCATCAATACTGTTAATACCATTGTAGATATCATAGGTTGACCAAGTACAACACTAACTCTTGGATCGGTGCGCAAGTCGACGGTTCCGAATATATTTCATGCAAAATCATCCCATATTCCGGTCATGCTAGTTTACATTCAGTCGTTGCAGGCAAAGGACTCTTCGTAAGTGTTACCGGAAAATTGAAATCATCTTTGCTTGCGATGGAAACGTATCCAGAAAACGATCTCGCTTTTGTGTTACGAAAGGAATGGGATATCCGCATGGTCCGGTTAATCGATTTCGTATGTCAAACCACGCACACACTCTGTTGGCTGGACCTATTTGGTCACTTCATTGACCTACACAGTGAAGAATACGGTAAAATTTGGTCAAATGATCAGTTTAACCATTTGAATTGGTTGAGATTTACAAATCCGAATGTAATAAGGCACAATGTGTACAATGTTCATCAATGACATTGAAATATTTGTGACGAAAAGCAAGAACGCAAATATTTTTCAAACTTTTAATCATATCACATTGGCCCATAGTTTGATCCAATGTTTAACGACTGTTTCGGATGTACAAAGGCTTAACTGCAAAACACCCGCGTCTCACGGTGGTCCTCTATCGGATGAAACAGTTTTCTATGGCAGGTTTTCCTGGATGAGCCTGTGTTTTCTTTACCCGAATCTATGACGAGACCTACGTAGTCCGATACAAACGAGACGCATGAAACCGTGCCCGGGCTCCATGCATCGAACATTGTGGCACATAACCACTTGAAACAAGTGATTCGGACCGAGCGATTAACACGAGTGCATCGAAAAGACGACCTTTCGACGGGCTATCGTCCGTTAGAAAGAACCAACCGCCTGGCTGGTAGTCATGGTAGTCATCATGGGACCCACCCAACGGTAGGTAGTCTTGGCTTAGCTGACTAGTTGACGCAACGGACCCTTCGTCAACCGTATCATAGGCTGGTTGTCGTAGCGATGCTTCACCTCGATGTTCGTGGGACAGGACGGACATTTGTTCCATCATTGTGCTGGCAAGTGCTGGCAGGAATTTCAGCTGGTGTTGTAGGTGCGGATAACAATAAATTGTACTACGGGATTTCGAGTTTCATCCGTTCATCCGGACGGTACGGTAGCTTACAATTGCGGTAGTACAGGTCATGAGCAGGTTTTGGTAAAGACGGCAACGATTATCTTGCTGTAATCGATAGGACTTACGTTGTCCACCTAACGCAAAATTTGCATGGATACCGAAACTGGGTAGAACCTCTCCATTTTGATGCAACAATATAAGAAATTTACAAATTTTTGTATTTTGTAATTTGATGTAATTGTTATCTTGCAAATAGTATTTGAAACTTTACAAATAGTTAAATCTACAACTTACATACTAAAATTTGTTATTTTGACCAATATTTTCAGCTTTTTACATGTACACATTCCAGTGCCACTTCATGATTACTTATATTAATTCCTTGAAAATATGAAAAGATTCCTAAAATTAGATTATTTATGAAGTATTACCGAGTATATTTATAAATGAAAAAAATATCTGTGCAGTCATAAAGTTTCAAGATATTCAAGATTCATTCAACAATTTGTAGTTAACATGTAGTTTTTTTATTCTTCTTCACTTGATGATGTACTTTTATAAGTTTTTTTTTAACTTTGTCCTCAAAATTAATATTTCTTTGAAGTCAAACATTTGATCAACCTGGTACATCAATAATTGCGTTTGTTTAAAAGGACTTTTACCGCAGGGTTTTCCAAAGTTACGCAATAGGGCAAGCAATTTTTTTTCACTATATAAAAAATTTAATTTACCTTCAAACTCCGAAATGTTCTTTTATACTAAAAGATACTTAAGGTTTGAATATGCCAAATCAATCTTTTTCAATAAATATTTGATGTTGAAGGAAATAAAATTTACGTACAAAAACCTTCATCCAACGAACCCACCAGAGAGTTGTGAACGAATGGCTTACAATGAACTTTGAATAGTATACCTACATGATGGCACACGCATTTTTCCCTATTAACGTAGAGCGTAAATCATGTTCCACCATCAACTACCGAAAACATGGCTCCGCATTCCCGCTCGTTTCAATATTTCACCGTAACGTCAATACAATACGCGTATTTTGATTGGTTCCCTACTGTCCCTGGAGGGCTGCCTTCACGTCGAGCTCTTCGCGTACCAGAGCTTATGTCGAAAATTATTTGTTGTGCCTGTCTACCAACGCACTTACTTACCACACTCCCGAATACGTTTCTCCCAAGCATCTCGGGGGTTGTCTTCATCTCTATCGATTGACTGGATCCCCGTGGTAATGTTTATCTTGTGTTCTCTTTTCACTGGAACCTTTTGCACACTTTTTTCAGCTAGGAAGACTATGCACTGAGGATTCGCTGAATTCATTTTCGCACACGACTACTAATCCCATTCGACAATATTCAAATGCCCGATGTGTAAATATTTTAACATGGAACAAACTTGGAATAAATGTGGAGTTTACATTCGTTAGTCGCAAGTGCTTGCTATGAGATGAAAACTTAAATAATTCAACCAATAACCAGGTCATAGTAACAAAATTGGAAATAAAAAATTGTTTCAAAAATTGTACACTACAATCATAAACCAATAGAACCACTTAAAATAATCGTTTGCTATTATTATAAAAAAGAGACAATGTGTGATGTGATGTATTTTTCTATGCCTCCTTGAATCAAATTGAAGTTTATTGACACTTTACACACCGACAACATTTTTCATGCAGCCCTTGCAATCCCACCACTGTTTCCATTTTACATGCCGTCGCCGTGAATCGAGCCCGAAATGTGAACTTTTTCACACAAAACCATTTCAAAATGTGGCCCTCCAGCAATGAAGTCGCAGCATCAGCAGAGAGGATGGAAAAAATGTTATTGCAAAGAAATGTAGTCCACGTGATTGTTTTCCTCGGTTTTTTACACTGGTGAAAACACTTTCTCCCACCAGAGACCAACGACCTACCATGAGGAATGTCTGCTTTGTTAGGTGCCTCCCATGCACAACAACATATGTTTGACATGCCCGAACCGAACACACTCCAGGAGCTAATGGATGAAGATGCTGCCGTACCGGGGGCGGTACTTCAAATATGCGTAACTCAAGAAGAAGGAGAACAGTGTTTCTTAGAGCACAACAGTCCCTTACCTTACGTAGTACCTTACTTAGCTGCGCGCAAAATGTGATGAAGCGGGCTCACATGCGTGCGACTTGAACATCCCGGAAGGCGTTCGTTCATTCGACCAGAATGAAACGGCCGAAGGAGATACGGACGGGTAGAGGTGAAAGAATTCGAGATGATAATGTTGCCGTGCATTCCACCGGGAGGCTAGAAGGGGTAGAATGTTGTTTCACATAACGTACGCTGGCAAGAAATGGATACCCCTTCGTCGAGGATGAAGAACCAGGAGAAGCTAACGAGCACTTGACGTGCTGAACTTACCATGGAGATGAGCGACGACTGTTGTCGGTGGAATTCCATGCAGTAGTTCGAATTATTGGAAGTGGACAGTGGTGTTCATCCTTAGCACGAGATGTGCTCATACCAACGATGAAGCTACTTATATAGAAGTAACCATAGCATATGCATTTAAACCGCAAGAATAAATGTGTTTCTACAAACATCATTTTGTATGTAAATATTTTTTATGAATTAAACGTGTCTGTGATTTAGAACGGATAATTTATATAGAATCAATCAGAGGAAAGGATAGATACATTTAAAAATTGTTTCCTGCGATATAGCTATCGTTAAATGTGCTTGCTAGGCGCAAGAAATTGCCCACATGGTTGATAAAATAATAATGTGATAAAATTGTTTGTTTTTGTTTGTTGTCAAAAATTATAAACTTATTCTCAATTCATGTTTCGTTCTTCTCAATTTATTTCTAGGGTTAGAGGCGAAGCCAATTATCATCATCATCATCTATTGATTTTTTTCCACTGAATCAAACGTTTAAATTTTTCACACTCGGGTTTTATTTCGTTTTAATGTCCAATCAATAATTTTCTTCTTATTCTTTAGGTAACAATCTTTGCGATACATTACGATATCGACATACAAATTGTCACAAAACAATGGTACCTTACTTTACATCAGGTTGAAATACATTAAAATATATTTAATGGATACACTAGTAATATAACATAATTTTTTCATTATCTTTTAGCATTTTAATAATTAATTACTATTTAACCATTTTTTGTTTTTATATATTAGAGAATTACATATAAAGCAATAAATGAACCTTGTAGAGAGAGTAAAACTAGTCAAAACCGGTTTTACCATTAATTTATTCGACTGGTAAACCATGGGTAAATCATTTTTATTGCTCATTATGTTGTATATGACCGCTATTGTTTTACTTGCAATTTGATTAAATTTCGGAGGTTATAAGAAAAATGACTCACTTTTTCCAGAAATGAATTGATTACTTCATTTGAAAATAAAATTTTAACATTTATCGGATTGACTAACTAGCTAAGTTTACTCCAAACATATTGGTAGCACTATACAAAGCACTATACACTATACATACTACACAAAGAAAACAAAAGTAAAAGGTACGAATAGAACTCTACTGATAAACGAGCCAACATACTTTCAAGAGTATAGTTCTTTGTTACACTCAAAATAGTTCTGTGTTACACTAGTAATGGTTTTAAAATAATTTCGAGATTGGGATAAATAAAACTGATATTGTGAAATTTTGTACCTTTTTCTTTAACTGTCTAATGACTGTTTGCTAAACTCCAACTAATGCTGTTTCCAAAACTCAGGGAGGAAGAGACGAACTGTGATTGACATGCTCAAAAAAGATGATAGGTCGGCCTTACCTGATAGAGACACAAAAATGTCTACATTAAGAGCTTCTTTTCAGAGTTTTACATTGCAGAAATCACACAGACACAGCACATCCACACGTGTCATTCTCGAAGACTGTAAGCTGAACTATTTTTTCTCGAAGGAAATCACTTCTAGAGAGATTCTTGAGGCAATCTGATTGTTGCAATCACGAAAAACTTCGGCCCATATCGAATTTTCCAAAAGCGAATTTGCGAACCGTGCGTGCAGCATGAAAGAACGCGATCTTGTACTAGGCTCTCCACGGAGAGATTCCTTGAAGATTCGTCGAAGGGATCATATCGCTAGTAAGGTCAAGGTGAAGATAGCATATCTTCCATGCACCTTTTTCCCTCTACCTTTATCCTTTCTTCACGACATATGCATTCTATATGTTGCGATCCAGATGACCTGGTCAGTGCGTATACTGACGACATCTCTGTACTACCTCGTCCCTCAAAATCGAGCTGGCACGAGCGGCATTCGAAGCCTTTGGTAGAGCCTCTGGAGCGCGCCTGAACGTTAACAAGAACATCGCGATCGACTTGCAATACACCACACCTACGACCAGGATCGAGATCTGATGGCTTAGCTCGGATGGGTTGGTTGCGGTTCAACAATATTTGGGAAGCAATGAGCCTCAACTGGAATTTGCTGACCCATCATTTCAGGCAGATGATGTGGCTACCTTACGTGTGGAACCTGAACCTAGTGCAGAAGGTGGGTATGCTGAACACATTCCCCCACTAAAAACTGTGATTCGTTGCGTTTGTTTGTGGCACCCGTGCAATAGGCATAAAGAAATTGATCTGCACCATGGGCTCGATCCTCTAGGATGGCTCCGGAAGCCTTCGAGTCCGTGCCTTCAGATTATCATCCACCAACTTGGGTACATTCCTGTCGTCAACCACATGCTTCATTCGACAGACACAGATGGAAAAATTACCGTGGCCGAAGGTAGTTGTGGAGTCTTCATCAGTGATTTGGTCGAGGATGTGGCGCAACATCACAGCAACAGCACTGTACGCTTTTAATGCTGGTTAATGGCAAGACCGAACATGGCGAGCTGTTGTACCATATAAACCGTATTTCATCTTCAAAATATGCGTTTGTTAGAAATCTATCATCCACAATCGTCTTTTTTAATAAAAACTAAAGCCTTTAAATTGTCGTCTTTTGATTAAACTCTTCTCGTAAATAAAAGTATTTTTATTTTTTTTAAATACAAACCTTTTTTATATCTATATATATATACCTACTTAAATCAAAACGGATTCTGTTAGAAAACGATTACCGATTTGAAAAACATCCCATTTCAAGTGCAGCCCAATCAACGCTAAACGTTCACCAGATAACGCGCGTTATCCGTCATCACCCAGTATAAACCACCCCCAACACACCCGCTATCCAATCGAACCGAATTGAAATGGAAAATCGAAAATAAATGTGATGAAAATCGTTATTAAATTTCATTGAAATTTAATTTTCCTTCGCAACACTCTACCCCGTTTTCCCTCGCAATGTGCAACAACGCTGTCAACACACGAACAGGTAAGCTGAGAGGTACCGAAAAAGAGCGCCATGCGAAAGTCAACGGATGAAACGTGCTAGCCAAAATCCCTCGGTTTAGCGTTTATCGAAATTCCGATGTTGGCTTTTTTGGGGAGTGAAAGAATCGAGGGCGAGGGTAAAATCGCAGCTAGGCCATCTGTGAAATGATTACATCGATCGGATTTTCTTCGGCGCCAGTGCAAAAGCGGTCCACGGGAAAAAGCCAACTGGAATAACCATCGTTCGGGTGCGGCGATCGATATGGAAATAAATTATGCGGCGTTTAATATTTGCCGGTTGGGAAAATAAATTAATTTATGCGCAAATGAACGCAATACTTTGACCCCATCGAACGAGCAGGCCAAGTTGCCTCCCGCTGCATACTTTGATATCCATCAAAAGTGCATTGGTTCTTCCACCGAACAAGGTTTCGGGGCAGCCGAAATATTTGCCACCAGCGCTCATCCGGTCGAGAAACCTAGATGTCAAGATAGGAATTAATTCAAATTTATTAATTTCACCTTCCGCTTATCTGTTCCCCGGCACAGACCAGTGGTGGAGCCCTGAACCAGCATCGTTCTGTCTCGAAGCGACCGATGATGGTAATCGTCATAATAACAGTTAACCATCGTTGGCCATCAACATCGTCATTACCATTATCATTAGGTAACGGTTATTATCATCTTTATTATGATTCTAAAGCGTGTCCACTTGAAGCCATAAGAAATATGAAACGAGTTGAAAGAAATTATCTAAACGATCCAAATGAAATATTACGACCCGTAGTGAACTGGCTGGAAAAGATCCGAGAGCCGGATTATTGCCATCGGCGGAAGGTAAAAAGTCGCAACAATTAATACACTAACCAGTGCTGGCTATGAAATGAGTGTTAAGAATGCGATAAAACAATTTGTTCATTATCTTGAGACATTTGTTTAATTAAGTCACATTGAGACCATGGTCCATGAATCACAATTGATGTAGTCATTTATTGTCAAAAATGTTTGTTGTTTAAATAGACAAGCATTGTTTTGAATCAACAATGAATGGTGACTTAATTAAGTTTACATTTACCTTTTCCAGAATAGATAAAGGAATAGGGCAAGCTATTTTTAAGTATAGCCTTGAAATATTACAGATAGGTTTTTATGTCAAAATGTTAAATCATAAAATTACAACAAAAATTAATTAACTTCCAATCTTACATATAACACTTTTTAATTCACAAGGGAAGAAAACTTCAAATGACATATTTTTAACATATTCGCATACGCTACAAATGTTTACAAAGTTTACATAAGATAAAAAAAATCAATTCTACTTGTAAGTAATTATCATCATCTTATGTGAACATTGTTTGGGGCTTCTATCCTTTATAAATATGAAGAGTCGATATTCATTAAATGACAAACTGTGCTGCCAAAATTATACACCATTTACAGCGTAATCAAAAGAATTATTTGTTTACCTCCTCAAGGCATTTCATTTTACCAAGCAACAGCGAAAACGCGTAAATTCCTATTCTATTGTCCCTGGTGTGTTGGTGTGTTATCACTGTGTTAACTGATCATATTAGCTACATTCTTCCTATTGCTAGAAGCAAATGCAATCCCCATTTCCGATGCCTTGCTTTCAGTCAATTTCCACCAAACGACCCTTATCAGCGCAGTAATGCTAGATTTAAAACCATCCAGAGACACATTTCGCCATTTTGAAACAAGCAGCGAATGCTTTTGATTGCGTGCTATGTAACGTATTTGGATCTCTATTTTCGTTGTTGAACAACCATTCCGGATGAAAAAAGGTGCAATGTGATTCTACATGTTTTTTTTTAAGGTGAATACGCGTGGACTGTGTGTATGGCGTGCCTACAAATTGGCGTACCATTACTAGTGGATCAGACCTGGTCAACGAAAGGCAGTGAGACGTGCGTACAATTTATGTGTCACAGGAGAGAACGTCATTTAAATAGCATGTGCGTTAGTCACTTTTACGATTTTTTCAGCACGATCATATGCTCCACAAGAGCGACGTGATTTATACCATGCTGCATTGGCTATCGACAGCTTCACTTGTGATGTGAGAAAACACTCCGCACCTACGACATACTGCAAAGAAGATATTTTTTGTGAGTGTTTTTTCCATTCTTTTTCTATGCTTTGCCACTCGTTCCCGTTCGCTGTAGCGAAAGTGATAGCGTGAACGAAATAAGTGTTGAATAGATATCTCTTCCCTAGGAATAGATATTCAAAGAGACTGTACTGCTTTTTTCGGACATGACGCACTGCGAATGTGTCGAGCGAGGTATTGATTTGATTTGTGAAAACATAGTGCGAAACGATTGCATTTCACTTGCAAGTAATTCTTGGTACGATCTGATAGAAAAATTTTACAGAAAAACGACATGCCACCTTAGCCAAAAAAAAAAAGTTGACTGTTTCCGGTAAAACGATCTTGAAATGAAATATCGTAAAATTATCGTATTTCAAGATGATATTCAAGAGATACGCAAAAGTAGTACAACAACTAGCTGTTGAAACCGGTGAATTTAGCAGCTTTATGCCGAATCCTCTTGTTTGGAAACAATCGGTAATAAATTTTAAAACATGTGTTGCAAATTCGATTGAAAGCCAACATTATTTTAGCTATTCAATTCCCAATTGCTATTGTTTATTGTTAAGAAATATTAAATACATTTCAAAATATTTTGTAACATTGGTTAGACCCGATGAATAATTCGCTCACGAATAAAAGCTCAATAGAAAGGCTGTAGTTCTACAGTTTCCGGGGCTCCGGGACAATTCCAAAATGGTCAGTAACCGGAATATCTAAAAACACTTTACCCTCTTTTGTTTTTCGAACGTCCATTTATGGTACGGTAAAGTGTATAACATTGTCTGCGCACATACACACGCGGGCATACTCACCTACAGCCAGTGTACTTGGCATATAAAGTTGTAGTTTCATTAATTGCCTGCAACTCCGCAAAAATGGATCCACCCGGAAAAGAACACATTCCATCCCTGGACCAGGGAGTATCCACTTGGTCACGTTTTAGTCGACGCAAGAGAAGGAAGAGAGCTATGGGACAGAGGGAGGAAAAAAATTGTCTATCCGGTTGTTGCGCTGCTAACCACCCATGCAATTTTTCCTGAAAAGCAGAGTACGAAACGAGGGAGTCGGTTTGAGCTTTCACCTACCCAACCACTTTCACTGAACCCAGCTGGTTTTGTCGACGCGTGAGAGCTCGGTGGTCGGTGGTAAAGAATGAACCCTTGCTGGCCCTTCCGTTATAGTTATGGTGTGGATGGTTTTTTTATGCTCCACCAGCACACCTCAAACCCCACGCACGCTAACAGCCCGCTGGCTGTTGCTTTGAATTATTCTAAATAATTTATTCATGCATTCGCACGCAGAATAAACCCTTCCTCGTGCAATCCCACCACGGTAACAGGCAGAACAAAAAAGGCAAGTAATTGCTAAGCCTTCAGCTTTCACCGGTTCTCAACATAGATCCGACAGGAAAAGTGGTTAGCTGTCCGTGACATGGGACGGCACGCTTGTTCGCAATTCAACTCATCTTCCCCCATCTTCTATAGGTCAATTTACTCTACACAACCTATGACATGACTATCGTAGCTCGTTGTGATGCAGGTGTTGTGCAATTCTTTTAGAAATAGGAAACGTTGGGGGAGAAGACGAGGGAAATGCAACATAGGCATTGACCATCGGCTAATGCATTTTTTTTTGTAGCGTAGATTACTCCTCGCTCGCGGGGAAGATAGTCGGCATGGGATGAATGGTTTTCGCCTGGTGCCGTTACCAACAGAGCATTGGGCCACCAAAATAGATTTTTTTAAAGAAATTGTAAAAAATAATATAAAGTTGTTTTCCCCACTTACAAAACTATCATTACACAAAATAAGCTGCGCTTATTCAGTAAAGATAATATTATCTGTTCTAGATATTCATTTCGTACGCATTCTAGACTCGTACACTGAAGTTGAAACAGTGTTTTTGTCAAATCTTTCTAAATGGATGCCGTTAGCAATGAAAACTATAAAGAGGAATTAAATATAGTTTCAACATCGCATCATGAACTGCTTTATGAATTATAGTAAAAAGGTTCTCAATTTAATCAAGTAAAAGTCGTTGTTGTTGTATTGAAGTATTAAATTAAAAAGGGGAAAAAATCATGCAAATCATAAATGCAATCTCACTTATATAGTCCAATGTTGTCCAATATGAGTGGTTTGCACAATTTTTTACGTCTAATTACACCCTTAACGAGATGAAATTAATTTTGCCCTTTTATCTTTTAAATACATAACAATAGTTTGAGACGCATTAAATAATAAACTCCTAATTTATCTGTTCTGTCGAATTTGTTTCCACTTTCCAATGTCAGAAATCCTATAAGTAAGCTTAATAGTTTGCAGCTCAATTTAGGGTCACCAACATCATTCGCCATAATTATTAATATGCTTCACACGCGTAACATGATCATTGTTCACTCCATCATTGTTTTCATGTTTCGCTTCCTTTCATCTAAACCTCCAGTGTGAAAGTTTCTGTCAATGATTAGCCTGGGTAATGGTCTGCACATTTCCAACGCCCTAGGCCTGCAGAACCTCTCGCTGGGATAACCTTTTAACTTTCGCCTTGCCAGCTAAATCCGCCGCTCGTTTTAGCCCTGCACCTACCGTAACAGGGTTGATTTAATTTGGAGCATTTTTACATCCATTATCTCTGATTGCAAAGAGCGGACAGCAAAGGGCAAAAGTTTTTTCAACATCCATTCCTATGCAAGCCGAGTAGGTATTCAGTAATGTCAAAAGAATAAAATCGAGCGAACATGGCTTCCATGTCGCAATTTTTACAGTGATAAATATTCCAATGCAAAAATAGTTGTTTTTACATATTGTGTGTATATATAAGTAAAACATGATAATTTTATCAATACTTTACAGTTCACAATAATAGTAGTAACTATTCAGCAAACCCTTTCCCTTGAAAAATAAGTCCGGTACAGAAAATGGCTCGTAAAACCGAGCACACCGGAACTCACGCTAGTCCACTTGGGATAGTTTGATAATTTTAATTGCGATAATGAATTCTCAGTCGTGTACTTTTCACGCTTCTCACCATCTCTCCTAGACGTATCCCAACCGTCTGCATGTACGGTGTTTGTGTGTGCGTGAGTGTGGATGCACCCTTTGCATGTGTATCTAATTTACTTTTGTAAAATTATTTTAATAATCCGATTTAAAATGGATTACCAACTACGCTCGTACGTGACTAGCTGCAATTACACGGGCGTTATGTGTTACGTTGGCGTCGAGTCTTTCCAAGCAGTTTGACTAGCAAGGAAGCATGCAGTACAGGAGGGAAGGAGCTGGGAACGTATTTAGTTCCGGTTTGTTTACGTCGACAGGGTCGGTAAGAAGCCCTGGTCATCGTCTAATATAGGATTGAAATAGGGTGAGATAGAGCGAAAAGATTTGTTCGATATTGTTTGATCATTAAGACGGCTTTCCGTTTAAACTAGTTACATTAACTTACTAGCTTTACACTATCAAAATCTGTTTTTTTCATTTTTGACATAACTGCAAAACTAGTTGACGAACATTAAATAATACTTATAGATAATGAAAAAACTTTACCATAAAATTCTTAATATTACTATACTTATAAAAATATGACTTCTCAATTATATTGATAAAGTTATATGTATCATATTAATTTTACGACCAGTTACAAATAAACTAATAAATCATGTTACTAGAAATGTGAAACATTCAAAAAGCTATTTATATACATTCATTTAAAATATATTGTTTGCCAATACCAATAAAGTATTTTTATTCTCTTGAAACAATTACCGACTATAATCCATATTTAAAGCATTACAGCCACGAAAAGTACATAAAACTCTCGCGGCATGCCATACCAAGCGGTCCCCTCCAAAACTTACGGGAATGGTTCATGTGCCACAAATATCTGTTTCTGATTTATTCACATGTATGCTCTCGGCTTTTGTTCCGTTCCCGCTTGCCGTCATGGCTAAAAGTCACGACTCCTGTGCAAATGGTGCCAGCACCGCGCCATTCCGATGCGTTTGACACATTACCGAAATTTCATTTCCCAATAGCATCAGCCTCCCATCACCGCCGGTAGTCACATGTGTGCGGACGAGCTGTGATGATGGGGTGATGGCATTATGTCTAAGGCATAATGTGTGCACCCAATAGTGTTTGTCGTAACGCCGTTGAAAACAATAAACCATCCAGCTTTCCCGTGCTATCCAATTTCCCTGCAGTAGGCCTCGGGAATGTATCATCGAGTGAAAACTGTCGTTGAAAAGCGAAAGCATTTTCGTTGAAACGGAGCAAGTGGATGCGGGTGGTAAGTGGTGATGCTCCTTGCTTATCTCATCATCCTATTGGAAGAATGATATTACATTTTTGTAGCCATCCCCAAGCGTTTACGGTATGGAAAATACAATGCGTGCAAAACAAATTATTGTATGCCTATTGATTAATAAAACATTTGTTTTGATGAGGAAAATTTAATATTTTTTTTTGTTGATGTTAGCAAAACATTTTACATATACATTAATTGCTATAAATTGTTGGATAAATATGTTAAAAAATGCTCCTTTGCCATTTTTTTATACAATGTTATATTCTTTCAAACAACAACCAAAGGAATAGTTAATGTTTCAAACATATAATTTAAATGACGTAAAATATGTTAATTAAGTATGAGGTTTTTGTTAATGAGGCGGATCGTTAGTGCAGTACAAATGATGCCGGTCTTGCGTATGATGGGATGGGTACCGTAATTGCATCGGCTATTCCTAGTCTATAATTTGCACTAAAATAATGGTAATCAATTGGCTTAATGATGCCATCATTTGGTACATCATTTGGCAGGTAAAGAAATGATTTATGAATTTAAGCTTTGACAAAGCATTTTTAAGGAGTATTCGAATTTTCTCTTAACTGCTGAGATGTTTTCTAACCATCACTGTATTATTTCACTCTCAAGAAAACAATGGTACAGTCAAAGAAAGTTGTATCCACTACACGGTGCAGACGAGACAAGCGTCGGCAATACCGTTCATGTGCCATTGGAAATGTAGAAATTTATGTTTCAATTTATGCTCCAACTGGAATTTGCAATGCACATAATCCTGAGTCTCGCCTTTCTGGGTGCTCTCGTACCTGTTACACACAAATAGCATACACACAGTGGCTCCCACACTGAGAACCCGTATGGGACAATAAATTTTCTCCCGAGTCCAATGAATGATTCATTATCGGTGCACGTTTGGTACGCGCGTATGGTAAGAAATTTCAATACATAGCTACTTGCTTGATTTCCTGGCATTGCGTCGCAAGCTGCTAACTTGGATTTTTATTGTGACATCATTTCCGTTGGCATGGCGTTGGCGTTCTCTCTTTGCCTACAACTATACACCGACAGTTGGTACTAACAATGTGCTCGCTCGGTAAAGGTTATAAAGAAACAATGCGCTCTTCGCACACTTTTGTACTTCCATCCAAAAGCGTGCCAGCATTTTCAACGCCTCAGGAAGAAATCGAACAATGCAGTCCTACTGCGACGAGCCGTCTCCTTGGTGACGATCGTTCATGCGCTGCTAATTGAAAATGAGTTTGGCGTTTGGGATGTGCCATTTCTGAAATTAAACTCACGTACGCGTAGCAACTTCAGCCCTCCGGAAGCGTAAGGGTGTGAATTAAATATTGAACTAGTGCTGCATAGCTAATTTAGCTCCGAGCTTTGTACCCGAGTGTTGTGAGGCGCTCGGAAATGTTCAAACAATCATTTGGTTGGCGCGGCTTCACGAAGCTTGATTGACGACTTCGACTGATTGTACTTTCGTCACATGCGACTAAAGCTTAATGAATATAAGCTGGTTTGTTTCCAAGAAAAAAAAAAATTAAATCTTACATTTATTTATAGCCACTGTTATATGCTACAAGTTTTTTACATTATTTGTGGATGAATACCAGGAGACAAAAAAAAAATTTGTGGATGAATACCATTAACTTATTGTATGCCTATTGATTTACTTAACACAATTAACTATTTACTTAACTTAACACAATTTGTTTATTAATTTAACATTTTAGAATCATGAAAATGTCTATTTGCACCATGCAAGTTTCGTTAGGTTATTTAAATTACATATTTGTTCTCGTTATGGTTTCGCAAGTGTTTATTATTTTCTACCGAGTTCATTCATTACTAAACGGTACAGTAATTTGTTGAAAATTAAACAAACATGTAAATTGTCTTGCAGTACATTGTGTACGAACTCTTTCATTTATGTAATTTATGTAAATCGTGAAAGCACCGCCCAACGGTCGAACTTGTGCGCTTGCTACTTTATCGTAATTAATTGCATGTATTAAGCACGTAAATAATGACAATGCGATGCAAATCGCACCATGGACATTGTGGCTCGTCTTCAATCGTCACTGTGATTTTAGTCGCCATTATTTCACTCAAGCGTGTACACCACTCTACAAACGATGATCGCTTTGCTCGGCTGGCTACTTCCATATTTCAAAATTTAATCACTATTCAAACCACCAACCGTTATCCTTTATCGTGTGATAAATTGTGTGAATTTGTGCGTGAATGAGAGTATGTACACATCCAGGAAGGATCCCGCAGCTCCTGCTTGCCGCTGGAAAGATAAATAATAACGCCCCTACCGGTAGAGACAAAGGCCAGCAAAGCCTTTGTCAGCGCTGTAAACATCGCGCAATGCCGCATCTAGTCTTGGTTTCACTTGCCTTTGGAGACCTTCTGTAGATGAAAGTAATGAAATAAGCCAGAATCTATTCCAATTTCTGCTACGAATCCCAAATAACTGTCATCGCACTCCCCCTGTTGAGTCACTACAATGACCAACCAACGATTGGTTGCGGGTTTGTGCGTTTAAACAATCCACGGATAGTTTTCCTGATGGGTCTCTGCTACTTGAAAGAATCAGAAACGGCGCTGAAGATGAACGCAGCGTTCTAGGATTCCATACTGGTCGTGTTTGGTGTGTAATCAAAATTAATCCATCCAAAGATTCCGGAATCGTAAATCATCCGTTCACGGATGAGGCGTAGTTCCATCGTGACCACCACGTCCGTAACCGAGTCGTACGATAATAAGGTCATTCAAGGTTAACTGTCCGTAGCATGAGTTTGTGTACAATCTGGACACTCGGGGCCAAAAGCAGTGGTTAGTTAGTTTTAGGCGACCGAGAACCCGAACTCGTGCTCACGACGTAGAGTCGCTGGACTGGTCCAAAACCACCAACACACACTCTCACTCTGAGGAATAGCATCCCGCGTGTCATGGTCGGTAAGTTCGTTGTTCGCTGTCACCGGATACTGAGTTTGTGGCCAGACACTGGTGTTGTCCCCATCCTCCGATGTCCAATGCTTACTGATGAAATTCTTGGGTAAATTTGAATTTACGGCAGGCGACATTCGTATGCGCTCGGAAAGGATCTATTCTAACCGTGGGCACCGTCGCTGCAACACCGTACAGTAACGTAATGGTAGCTTCGTTGGACCATTAAATCGGTCGAACGATTTGCACCGTGGTGAAGCTCAGTATGTGCCATAGAAAAGAACCTGGTACAAAGACAACGTCCACGATGATGGCAAATCCATGCACACTTGCTACAGATGGCGCTGGCTTCGTTGTGTATGTTAAAATGGGCACTAATTTGGAGTGTGGAACCACCAACGGATAGATTCAGTAGCTCTCTCGCCTATCACTTTTAACTAATGCACGTGCGTTCTTCCGTCAACAGTGTGCGTCTCATAGAACGCGCTGGAAAACCGCGTCCGGTGGAAGAACCGCAGCGCCCATAGCATGGTACCCACCAATCGGCAGTAGATTATGATTTACCGGGGATTTACAAGTAGGACACAACGCTCCCTGCGGCATTCATGCCGTGGAATATATTTATGTCACCCTTCAGGACGTGGTGCGTGGCCTCCGGCTTGATTTACATATCCGCCGCCTAACCTAAGCGTACGTGGATCGAATTGAATATATTAATTTGCTCGTATATGAAAGTGTTACTGTGATTTTGATGACGTATGTGTTGAATACAATAGAAGTTTGGCGTGTTTTGGGAGAATTAGACGTCTGTTAAAAGTATAACACAAAATAAAAACTAATACAAAGCTACAAAAGAAATTAGATTTTAAATTTAAAGCTTCATTGAAAAGCAGAATTGAAATCGCTCTCTGCTGCAATATTGTATTATTCAGATTGGTACTTAATTGGCAGCTTAAAGGTACAATATTATTTAACCAGTTTTCAAAGAAAGCAGTCATAAAATCCTTTTTGATTATTATTTCTAGCCTTGTCTTTTTGTTATCAGATTGTATTCAAGAAATTTATTTCATTCTTAGTGGAGGGACACGCAAATGCTGTTTCATGAACATTTATTATTTGTTCAAGTATTCAAATGGCGAGATGATTAAGAAAGAATTAATAGAAGGGACGAAGATATGGTCTTTTTATCGGTGTTCTTCAATTTCAGGGTATGTGTCACACCATGATATGTATGCTGCTCTATTTTTGAATCAAAATTATTCACATCGCATCACCAGCTAATAAATGAGAGGAAATAAGAACAATCTGCGTTTTCTGTTAACGCATAAAAAGTTTAAAACGCATAAAACTATAACTAAACTTTTACTTCTTTGGAGTAGCTTTTCTTGCACCTTGGAGTAATGTAAGTAGCTGATCGGTTACATCACAGAAGTGTCTATAATTATGTACTAATTTATTATTAACCATTTGATATCAACATAAATACACCAACTATAATTTGCTGACAATACCAAAGTATTCATTAATAATAAATTGTCTTAATTAGAAAGGAACAATCAAAAGTTAACCTAAATAAAGTTTAAAAATTTTGTTGCAGTTTGTGCAAATGTACGTAACCATTTGTACGAAATCAGTTTCGCCAAAATAAGAAAATATGATCAAACAACAAAAAAACAAAAAATCTAACGGAAACGCTCAGATAGATATTGTTTGAGGCGTATAACAAAATCAACGTGTTTAAAGCGATTTGCTTAGCTGTAACATCTCTGTTACAAATAGTGAACATTATTCACCCTAGTCAATTGGAAAGATTGCTTTTGTAGTTATATTTTTAATCTACCAAAACTCTAGCCCCAAAACCAATAACATACCGATCAACACGCCTAGGAGCAACACAAAAAAGAAGATTGTTATTTTCGCTATTGTATGAGAAGGTAGACGAACTATGTAGCAAATAAAACAAACCACCAACATCTATTATATACGCTTCTGAACCAAACTGTTGATCAAGCTGGTTAAGCTATACGTTACTTTTTTACCAGTTACCCTTTCCCAAGGGTGCCCAACAGAAGGCATCGTAAAAGGCTAAACGATCCGTTTCGCTGTTGTTTCATTACCGATTCGACATAATCCTGAGCAGTCGTATCGTTTGTGTGGAGGTGTATGCTTACAGTGTGAACGAACATTTTTATCGCGCTTTCGACTATTTTTTATGTGTGTTTCCAGCTTGTTTGATAACCAATATTGCTCTTTTTCTGCCGTCCGTAGCTTGGTAGCTTGGATACTTCTACGAACTTTATTCGTTCTCTTTATTCAGCTGTTCAATATTGAAATATCCCAATATGATGACGGCAAACAAACATATGCTCTGGTTCAGAAATATTTCAAACACACCAAAAAGAAACTAACAGCAAAATCAAAGCAAAAGTATAAATATATTATTATCAAACAAGCAGAAATATAGACTACATGGTGAAACAACAATATGGAACATTTAAATCATTGTAAATCATAAGTAAATCATGTTGCTAACGATGTGGCTATAATTAGCATTGAAACGTGTATAACCTAAAAACTTTACATTATAATATTTGTTTTCATTCCGTTTTTTAAGAATAAAAACAAATATTCGAGCAAAATTTACATCTCAGCATAATTAAAATAAAATTCAATAAACCAATCAACAATGACAGTATTGTAAATTGAATGTTTATTAAATAACTTGAACATACAGTAATGTTTTCAAAACGAAAGTATTACAACAGGACTATCTCGCTCTAATGATTACTGACTAATAGGCTTGGCTAATCTCGATACAGAAATATCAACTTCTAAAAGTCAATTTCTGTTACTATAGAATTCAGAAGTATTGCAGACTTTAACATGGTTCATGGATTATAGAAGGTAACGAAGAAACCTACTGTGTCATATATTCAATTAGTGAGACTTTCATCTTTTGAAAAGTATCTATTACAATTATTGACACCAATCTCATCGAAAGCCTAGAGTAAAATTCAAAACAAAAATTTTCTTTGCCATGCACCAGTTGCACCAACAAATCTAATGAATAATTTCATGAATTACAAGCATATCCACCACGGTAATACAGTCTGAATCCTATTTGCACTGTGCTCCGTATTTTTGCATTATGTTCCTGTCGGCACCGAAATCACTTCAAGCTGGCTGTAAAAACACGACCGCATTGCAGTTAAAAATATTTTCCACTCTTCAATCGACAATGCTTTCGCACCACCGCCCTCACTGCACGAATATCGCTTTTTCTGCAGTGCGGTGCAGTTTTCGAGCACTAGGAAGACTTCCTAGCTGTGCGGGATTCTAGCGAGACTTTGTCCGCCATTACACTCAAGAACAATCAGGTATCCGTTCGAGGGAAGAAGTTTTTGCTTTATTTTTGTAATAAGATTTCCCATTTTCTATCCACTTCCGAAATCGGTGGCCTCATCACATGCTTCCACTGCCAGTGAGGGCGGATACTCTTTCTACTCAAAGAAGATAGGGAAAAACTATGGTTGGGAACAGGGACATTTTTGATGGAGACGTGTTGGAACTTTCCGTACAGCAAGATTCGGTTTTAGTTACGAAAAAAGTTTGGCATTTTCGACATCTTTCTGCCTCCATACAGAACGAAGCACTACAGACGCGAAGAGTTGCCATACACCGTGTGTTATGTTACAACGTCAAACTGCATGTATCACCATCAACATACACGCTACAGGGTACCTTATCATCATACCGAAAGCTGGTGTTGTTTTGAAATCGAACACTACGTCAGCGTAAACGCAAACCCGTTTGAACTTTGAATGATCCCAGTTTCATATTACCCAGCGAATTATTCCACAGCAGCACTTACTTAACAGAAGCAATCAGAAGAGAAACTTCTTTCGAGGATACACGTTTCACTTCATCCAGGTTTGCATCCAAAAAATATTCCAGAGCTTAGTGCTGGATTATTTTGACTCGCGTCTTAACTGAACATATGTATGGGAGTGTGTATGTATACGAGTATTTTTCATCCATTTCTCCTTCCAACAGTAACCCAACCAGTTTCTATTACTTTAGCAGCTTCATCCATGATACATTTTTCCGGTTCCACCATATAAAAAAGTTAAGCTGCTGCTGAATGCTATCTTTCAATACCGGGGTGATTTTTTCGGTACGAATGTTCGACGGACGGATGTAAGCTAGACAGGTACAGAACCTTTTCTTTTCACTCCACTCACTGCTTGGATATGTCCAGTTACTCGGAGTTTTTCCGTAGTAAGCCGGTAAAATATATGATATGAAGGTGAAGGCTCAAAAACGAGAGCAATTTACATTTAATGTGTCAATCTATGATGCTAAAGATTGTAAAATTAGAAATATTGTCATAAAAACTGCCAAAAATCCATAATACTGATATTGTCGATATCCAATAATTAAATTTCTGAGCGCTAACACCAAATCAAGGACTTTTTTTATTCTAGTTGTTGTGATTTTTGAAAGCTTTCATAGTGCAATAAACTTTCAACGGAATGTGCCACAATTTCATTTATTGGAATATATTGGATTGATACAAATCTCTCAACGAATCTTGCTTTTACGCCAGAATTCATTTAAAAAGTATCATTGCATTAAAAGCAGCCGCTTTTGCATCTCAACGCAAAGGTCGTGCGCATTTCTTTTTTTTTCTACACCATTTTATTTGTATCCCTTTCCATCGATGCCTTTCCGCATCCTCTCCAAGATAAAAGTACTTCAAATCGTCGCCACAAATCGAGAAACCGTCAGGAAAATAACCAGTTTGTTCAGCATTTCTCGAAAAACGTGTTGCCATAGCAACACGACTTTGTCTTCCATGGTGTCATTCTCCGACATCAATTTATTGTATATTGTGCTAGCACCGTAAGAATGGATGCAATTCGCGAAAGTGATTTCGCGACTCGAGTCGCTTCTGTATTTCGCGAACTGGGTGAACAAGGAAACACTGAATTGCAACGATGGAGCTTGATGACACTCCCAACGATTATCAGTGGGATGAAACATGAATCAGGACAACGAGGCGCGTTCACTGCATGATGAGGAAGAATGGGAAAAGAATCCAACGATTTATCACAAAAGGGAGGAATATTTATTTGCAAATTGAATGCAGTAAACTGCAACTGATTGTTTTCGCGACCAGCTTGTTTCGATTTACGCCGCTTGTTTTCGGCAGGATTGCGAATGATTGTAGCGCACAAATTGCTTCACATGTTGCAACTAAACGTTTTCGGATGCTCAACACAATTTTGCGGAGCTCGGAACTGGGTCCTTGGTATGAATGCAATGTGGTGAAACAGTATATATAGTTTGTTTGTTTTTATTGTAATTGAACACATCAATCAAAGCAGTGAACATCAACGTTGGCTGCAAATTTAATTAGAATTAGAATTTGCATATTCCCTGTTACTAAGTCTTATAAAGAAAAAAAATTGAAACAAAGGGTTGGTTTATTCGTTCATTGTTTCATAAGGGTTTTTCTGTATTAGAGAGTTTAGGATGCGTGTATTTGGATGTATTCCCACACATTAAGGATTAGATTTTTTGAGTATTTTAAACCAATAATGTTTGTTTTCAGTAAAAGAACAGAAGGAAATTATTACGATAAGAATTATTTTCCAGATATGGCACTAAAAATACTTTTATCTCTTGTTATTACACTTCCAGTATACCTCTAGAAAAGAATTAATGGCTTCACAACGCCAGGCTTTCCAGCTACAAGTTTCATGACAAACACAATCCAGATTATATGCTCCTTAATAAACTAGACTTTTTTTATCTAACAAGGCATGGTATACTGCTGTTGAAGTTAATTTTTACTTATTTATGTCATTTTAAGTGTAGATCAAATAACCTGATATAAAATTATTATCAACTGCATTATTAAATCTGTCTTCCAACACAACACAACTTTGAATATATATGCAACAACGTAACTGTTCTTTTTCTCTCTCTCTCTCTCTCTCTCTCTCTCTCTATCTCTCTTTCTCTATCTCTATCTCTCTCTATCACTCTCTCCTTCTCTTTCTCTTTCTCTACATCAGTGAATACTGAAGTTCAACAAGTTTGCAAAAGAAAACGAATAATATGTTAAGCAGTCATTGCATCATTTTCTTTAACAGAAACTGATCATATATGGCTAATACGTCAAAAGAAATTTTATGGTCTGCCTAACATAAACTTGTGGATGTTGGTCGTAGGATCACAGAGCTTTAGTCGATCCTTCTCTGACTGACATTAACAGGACTGACCTAAGAAAATGAGTATCCTGCGCTATGAAATAAGTTATTTAAATGGCAATACTGAATAAACAGAGTTTGGATACTTGTATAAAAATTACGTATGATGAGATTATTGATTGTATTGAAAAGTAAAAGTAGCAGAAACAGTCTTTAACGCGAAAGTATCAGTACCATAATGCACGAGCAATCTAACGAGGATTAAATAATGGAGGTAAAAAATTATCTATTGTACTGTTTTTCGCGGGATTGAAGAATGAGCACATGTACATATTAGAGTTTTTTAAAAATATTTTAAGGTTTTTGTCTCTGTCACCTTTCTACTAATGACATATCGGCTAATTCCAACCGGCTTTAAATGAATTAGTGTTACCTATGATGTCCTGACATAGTTTGCCGATTTAAGTACACGTTTATAAACAAAATTGGCTCAGTGTTTTCTATCAAATTAAGAAAAAGTTACTCAAGCAATATTTTCTAATATAAAAAGTATTTTAAAAAATTTTTATAATCAAATGATGTTACTCATATGTTTCCATGGTTTTTTTTTCCACAACAACACGATCGAGATTGGTTGAAACATACGAATGAACATTATGTTACAAGCGGTAAAACAAAATCCAATTTAATAACGGCACGCTCGAATAGAGCAACAAACTTTAATCTCACATGAAATCCTTCCATCATGGCCCGAAGACGCATGCTAAAACGGACCCCTGCTGCTATGACAGCACTTACTAAACTTTGAACGGAACCAGCTTCTCCACGGTCCCCGCTATCCCGGTCGGTACCGCTGCTGCGTGCCAGCGTGGTGGGATTCGCTTTCATTATGTAAATAATCTCACCATCGCCAATCTCGGAAGGAGGACCAAATGTGTGCACCCGTCGTGTTCATTACGGCCCCGGAGCGAAATGTTGCCACTTATCTTCCGATTTCCCGTATGCAGCACCAACCACCATGGCAATTCAGCATCACTCGCCGCTGTGAATGGCGCACCGCAAGTACATCCGCATAATGCGCTTCCGTGCATCGTTCGTGGAGCACTAGAACGAACGCGCTGCCGAACTAGATCCCGGGCGTTTCGCTGTGAACGATGCGGAGTTTAAGGCGTTTGAGGTCAGTCACACACCACCATCACGGCGTCGGTCATAACGATTCAAGCAGCTAGTGAAACTGGCTCAAATATGCTTTGATTTTGCTCCAGTTGCAAGCAACATTTACTCTTCTTAAATGCATGCTAAATACATTCCACCACAAACTAACGTTTTTTTGTACCAAAAATAAATGTACAAAAATTCCTGCTAAAGTACTGTGTTCCAATGCACTTCTTAAATCAACCATTACTTTAATTTTTATTTATTTCCCTCGAACGGAAAATCTTGTTCTGTCTCAGACGCGTTTGCATAAAATATGCAAATAAAGCACCACCAGCGGCAGAAGAAAACTCTCCCACAGATGTGACCATCGTTTTACTACCCAAGGGAACCATTTCCAGGAATCCCACTCCGGCAGCACTCGGACTATCAGAAGATGTTGACCCCTTTTCAACAATCCCACAGAGCTTGAGTGAAGAACACTGCTCTGACGTTGGTTAGATGTCACGAACGATCCTTCGTTAGAACGATCTCACAGGGATCGCTACGTTCTCCAAATCCAGATTGTAGCAGCACCAACGTTGTTCTTGCAATGTTGATGCTAAAACAAAACTGCATTTCCCACTTCGGGGAAGGATTCTTATCACAATTTTACATTTATAAGCCCAGCAAAAGGCCACCATCCGGAGAGATTTATGTCAATCATATGCACATATGTGGACGGTACGTGTGGAAATGCATCCACTGTAATGGGTGCTCGTTGCACTTTGATCTCACACAAGCACATTTGAAGAACCTAACAGACGTGGGCTAGGTTGGCACAGTCGGTTAAGTGAATGAGAACAGAAATTATTTCAACGGCGAAGAAATTCCTGTAAGTTGTTTTTGCAACAATACTCGTTCTGTCATATTACTCTATGTTCTATTATTTTCGTACACGGTATACATTTGACAAAAAAATTTCATTATATCGATGATCATCCCACTATGCAATTCTTTACGTTACGCCATAAACAGTGTATATGGCGTACCGCAGTCGAATACTCATGACATGAAATTGTTACCGTAAGATGGCAATATGTGTGCATAATCTGAACCAATAGATGAATAACAAAGACGTAGGAGAGCATCACTCAGTTTTTGTCGGTGACCGTAAACGAATCGTTTTCGTTTCACAAGAAAATGGCGCAGAACATAAGTTACGCCACTGATGTAAGTCTTGACTGCACCATATGATACAATTAATATATTTTGATGCAATTGATTGTCAAATTGCATTTATGGTGGGCACATTAAAAACAGTTTATGTGTTAAACTATCACTAGTTTAAATATTCACGATCGCGGCATTAATGTATACATCGTCTGATATGAACGAAAGCATGCAATCCGCCTACAGTTTGCTGTTTTGCTGAGCATTTTAACGGATTTTATTCATTAGGATAATTATTAGATTCCTTGCAATTTAATCTAAGACATCACAATTTTTTCAACTAAACGATATTCGAGAAACTTATTCTTTAATCTTTTCAATTTTATTAAGACTAGCATAGATTTTGCCAACATATAGCAACTTAAATTTGGCCCGGAAGAGGTAACTTTCACGCCGACTAATTTGAATGTAAAATGAAAAAAGAGATGAAAAATACATCGCCGCATGAACAAATAATCATTTTTTACTAATAAATATGTATAAATTAATTCTAAGCTTGAATGTTATTTGATAGGTACAGCGGGGCCGAATAGCTGTAAACTTTAATGTATAATATGCAGTTTTAATTTTTTTCGCTGCATGGACGACAAATTTATTGTAAAATCGAATCAGTTTTTTTCCAAACCTATTTACATTCTGATTTTTTTCACAGCGTTCCCAATCATAGAGAAGATACACAACAAGTGCTTGTAAGTGGGCAAAAGGCAAAATATTGCTACTAGTTTAAAAAACGTTTTCCAAAATCAACACGTCGTTTATAATTTGTGTTACTGAAATATTTACAAAAACAAATACCAAGAATGTCACAAAAATAAATACCAAGACAGTTGTTAATTTTTTTAACCAAAGATTTAAATGAGTATTTCCAAGCATACAAAGTTGGCTGGAACAACCTATTCCGTTTTAATAACTCCCAAAAAACTCTCTGATGGCAAATATTGGCACAAGAGATCACAGCAAAACGATCCCTCTACGCGCCCACACACAAACATGAAGCTTCCAAGAATGTTATTCACCCGTCATCTTACGACTCGTGATCCGTTCGCAAACATCAAGCTAATGCTATATTCTGTCGAGGTAAAATCATTAAATTTTCCACTTCGTTCCTAAGCAACCATCCCACCTCTCGTAGGCGATAATGAAAAAGGTGCCCGTAATTACATGCAATGTAAATACTCTTGGCACATCAATAATGCTTTATTCTGTTTCAGTCTGTTGCAAGGTTCAGAATGATGTTATTTTATTTATTTTTTAGCAGTCCCATTGCTTTGCTTTTGGAAAGAAATCAGAGCATACCTTTCTTGCTTCACAAACTCAATTCCGTTCTCAGGGGGTTTTGTTTGATTACATCCGAAATATTGAAAACGTTTGAACGAAATTCTACTTCCACGACTCTGTTCGCCTTCTTACTGAAATAATTTGCTTTTGTAGAACGTCATCAATTCTGTTTACCGTGCAATACTCTGGCGGTAGACATTGCGTTGCGCTTAGCCAAACATTCCCCGATTTCTGATTACTCCTCTCTTGCTCATAATATCTTCTAATAGCTTTCGTGAGTTTTTCTCACCGTGTAAAAAGCAGGCATCGCCCTGTGGCATGCAAACGAAATGGCCAACCCTAAACCAACACCCCTGGCAGTGAGCCAATCGGTTGCATAAATCTGCCGAAGATACGCAACGAAATCTCGGCCAAACAAACAAACAAGCAGGCAGCAATAAAAAAATAACGCTGCAAAGGAAAAATCTGGTCTCATGGTCCCAAAGTTCACCCCCAATTCGGACGGAAGGGAAAAAACTCAAAGAACCTATTTTTGCACACATACCCCAAGCGGCCTAAATTATTCACCGTCAGGGAAACCTGAACGTCCAATTTTCACCTGTCCACCTGGTAGTGCCCCTCCGTTACAAAAGGGATAACAAATCCTGGCGTCCTAAACCATCGGCTGGAAGGTTGGGCGGTTTCGGTCGCATCCAAATGATTGAACCTTTCGAACCCCTGATCGTGCAAAGAAGAGCGTAGCGGAACGAAGCGCGGTCGTAAACACACGGCTGCTGCGGAAGATTTATCTTTTCGAAAATGAAGTGAAAATTTAAATTACAATAGCCTAGCTCGATGCCGGGCCTGGGAAAAAAGCTCGGTACTCAGAGGAAATGGAAATTCTTTCCCGACTCATTTGCATAATGCGACCGAAAGAAGGATCGGTGGGTGAGAAATTTCTTTCCGGGAGGAGTTCAGGGCAGACAGAAAGCATAGCGGCAACCCTAGACAGCAAGGCATCCGCACCGCCATCTGAACTGTGCTGCCGTACCAAAATTTGGCCGTTTTTGAACTGATGATTTACAGCCCGCTCATCCATCCGTCTGCCGCTAAGGCTCCCACCCTACACGGGCTGTGGATGATGAAGCAATTCGAATCGAGGAGAAAACAAAAATGATACACAGGGCACAAATATCGCGACTCAAAACGAAATCGTACAACACAAACAATCGTAGGAAAAAGAAATAAATTACAGTTGAGGTACAGTTTTAGCAATATCCTGTAAATGAAACCTGTACAATGAATGTGTTTTTCCGAAGATGAGAAGCTTTGTAATAATTGATGTCGTGTAAATTAAGATATATTTGAGAGAAAATATAGGTTCTCCACCAAACAGAAAACGGCCATTGCGCTTCAGCAATGGACGATTCTTATGAAGTCTCAACTCACAAAATATTATTGTTTGATTTTTTTAACTTTCAGCCCGTGCTCTAGATATGTAACGTTAAAACGAGAAATGCTTAATTTAGACTAATTTATATTTACTAATTTTAAGAGCATAAGAACAAATCAAGTTTTTTTTATGCTCTTAACACTCATACCACGGATAAATTTCCCTAAAAATTGATTTCGTTTTGTCGTACAAAATTTAAATTGTTTTGAAATGTTTATATATTTTTCTTGGATAGCATACCTGTTTTCCACAATTTTTCGTATGAGCAAAGTACTCAACATGTACTCAACTCATCACGAAGACGAACTACAATGTAACACATCTTGTAAGACTTGATATATGCTACGACGAATATCATATGCTTATTAATATAATTGCAAACGATTTCTCAACCCTTGCTTCTAGCATTATGTTCAAAAATCATTACGATAAGGGTCGTTAGTCAATTTAAGATATTTTTGTTGCAGTCGATTGTGAAAATAAACAACATAATTTGTTCCCACCCTCCAACCCAACCGTCGGTTAAATGGCTTGATACCATCGGCTGGATCAACTAGCGCTCTGTTTGTCGTATATGCTTTGTTAAGGGTTCTCACCACCTGCGATGTGCTCACAAAGAGCGCCACAAGATAAAGCACCAACCATTAGGGCTAAACCCCTCGGCTAGTCTCGACCAGGGCTGTATCGAGCCGTGCCGATCGGAGCGTACTTTTTCTCATTACCATATTTATTGGCAAAGCTAAGAGAATCATTAGACTGAACAATGTAAATCGGCCCGGTATCATCAGTGTGCTTGCAGTTACGCTTTCTGCCACTTCTCGAAGATATGTCGCACGCCTGAATGCCTTACAGATTACCGTAACGTAGTAGGAGATAGATTGGGTGCAGTTCACTAGAGAATATGTAAATTGCTAATGCTCGGCAACTCCATTCATGCAGCTCCAGAAGGCAGCTTTCAGTGCAAGGTACCATACAAGAATAATCTTACCAAGTGATGCAACTGTGAGTATTTGTTACCTTCGCCTTAATTTTGCTTTTGTTTCTTGAAATCACGACGATGTTTATCAATCCTGATTAACCAACCGCAACAACTAATTCATTAGCATAAATTATTGTTTAAGTTATAGAAGACAAACACATATCGCGCAGATACAGCGAGCGCGTTTTGGATTTTATCATAAGCGATAGACAAAAATAGTATGTATATAAAAATTACGAAAACGCATCGCGTTGGAAGTCAATATACGCTATCACTGCATTCCTCTATCAGTGTATACGCTATCATTGCATTCCTCTATCAGCGACTTTGGCTAGTAATGTAAAAAATAAATAATGCCAAACGTACCGATGTTAAGCCAGTAAAATTAAACCAGGAGATATTTGAAAGCTAAAAAATAAATCAACGATTTCTGAAACTATGTCTAAATTTGATGGTTTAGTTTGCTCTTTGCATATTATTCATACTATTTATTTCAATCAGCAGATATCTTTGAATGAAATCACAAGCGCTAGACACTTGTTAAAACAATCTGAATCTGTTATAGAGTTTTATGTAAACACATAATTTAGCATGACCCATTTTGCGTTTTATAATGGTCAAAAAGTGCTGTCTAAATGGCAAAATAAGTTTATGAAGACAAAGAGAAGCTAACAGATTGAATTAATAAAAATTGTCAAAACGGCCATCGTTTTTCCATTCCTGATTAGAATAATCTCTTCCGTTTTTTTCTATTTAAACGTAGAACTTTAGAACTTGTACGCTATTATATAACTTTAAAATAGTGTGGATCGAATAACTAACATGAAAAAGGTGTCAATACCACGGTGTCCATCAATACCACCATACCATCAAAACGGTGTCAATACCACGGGAAAAACCACAACAATTAAAAAAAATTAAGAAAACCAATTTTATATTGTTAATATTGAATAATATTTCTAACCTCATTGATTATTGGCTTAATCAAACATAAAAGTAATATAAATATGTTAATGATTTAGCATCAATATCGATTTAGAAATCAGATCGAAAATATATTGACAGAAAAAAACCGTTTGAAAAGTGTTATTAGTTTTTTATGTGTATATTTTTGGAAAATACAAAACTCTTTTACTGCAATTAAACTGACATGAACAGGAAAGATGCTACTAATACACCCGCAACCGGGAGCTACAGAAGCGCAATCAGCCACGTAAACAAACTTCGCCTTCCTTCTTCTGTGTTCTTATTTTCCCAACGTTATTGACTAATCGATGCTCATCGATATCCTCCGGCTATTTGAAGGATCTCGCTGATCATTATTGTAGCAGTCGACAAGGTAGACAAAAACCACCTATCTAGGACACACACATATATATATATATGCATACACTTCAATCTGCTTAATGAAGCCCCGAGTTTAACGATGTTTACGCTTCCGGGTCTTGGGGATTTCCGGTGTTCGTGTCCAAAAGGAAACCCTTTTCCCGCATCCTGAGAAATGAAGCCTTTGAAATCGATGCATCAAGTATCGCCGCGCGCTTTTGCACTCTCTCGCCAAGAGACTTCCCAAAAGACGACGCGAAGGTGATAGGGCAAACAACAAGAAGTTCATTACATCCGAAATTAATTTCCTGATTTGAAAAGCCTCCTTCGCACAACTCACACCTTTGCCCAACAACCACGCGTTACAGACAGTTGTCGATTTAAATAGTTTACAGCCAAGGAAATTGGAAGCGAGGTAAGCCCTGGAGCAAGAAAAATCACTGTTCTCGTGAAGTGGGCTTCCGTTTTCGGTATTTCGGTGTGATGGGTGAGTGTGAACGATTACAACACACAACAGCTTTGTTCAGAAGAATCACGTACCAACTCAGCCACGGTGTAGGAAAGAAGGTGAACGGGCAGAACGCTTCGGTTCCGAACGCCAAAATGCCGTCATGCGCGAAATGGTTCCCGATGTGATAAGACTTACCGCCACGCACACAAACTTGCTTAATTTTCCTACGGATGATGGTGACGGCGGATCATGACGGTGACGGTGAAGGCGAGAAGGGCATTGAATTGATTTTCTAAATTAAATTTAACGAATAAATCACATGTATAGTTAATCAAAGCACTGAGCGTTTGTCAAGGGTTGGAGCGAGGGAGAAACCAACAACCGAGCACACGTGTACATTTGATTTTGTATTGAGTTTCAAAAACATCGGTTCACATCCTTCCTCCAGCGCACACACCGGATATTGCCGGTGTGTTACCTACGCCTCGCTTCTTAACTTACGCTCCAATTAATCCGTTTTGTGGAACCGACCAACTTACCACGGCACTGTGGTAGATACTTAACATCCCATCCGGGAATGGAGCGGTGGTTGCATGAACGTGATCTATTTTCCCAAGCATGATGTAAATAAACAAGTGTTTCGATTTGGCTTATCGTTTCAGGGTTATCGCGTGGAGACGAGCGTGCAAGGTGGAGATTAATTTGCGTGAATTGAAATACTGTATTGAACTCAGCATCTTTCATGTAAAACGTTAAGAGAACAATAAATTCCATTCGTTATGCTATCCTTTGCATTCGTTACACTACTCGTTCTGTTTATTTATTCCAAGGTTAATGATCAAATTTATAGTTATATTGTTTACGTTGTTGCACAATCCTTGAGAAAAGCAATGTATTTAAATAAAAATGTATAAAAACTAAATAAAAAATAAAATTAAGTGCATAGCAGTGCTTAATATTCCTGAACCAATGTTTTCTGAGCCACTGGTGAATAAATTATGTATTTTAAATTTATTTTCAAAAATAATGAATTTTTTAATGGATAGAATTCGTCATAGAAATATATTCTGAAGAACATAAAAATATAAACATTAAACGCAAAAGCGTTTTGTTACCTCAAAAATATAACAAGAAAACTAAGGATATACTCTACACGAAATAATTTGATTTATTATCAGTCTACCGTTCGTCTGGTTTCCGTCCGTTTTTATCTAAATGCGTAAAATTAGCTTAAACTCTCTCAGTCCTTCGAATAGAAAGCAACATCAAACGATGATTGGTGGCTAGTAAATCAATTTGCATTTCAATTTCATGTATGATAATTTTCTTCCGCACCGCTTGAAGAATGTTTGAATTATTTCTCACTCCCGCTCACGTCCAATGTGAAATTTATTCCCATTTCCGTTTTTACTTCCTCGCAGCATGAGCGAGTTGTGATTTTATCGCGCAAACCATCATTCGGTACGCTCGTGCTGCGGAAAGTTTTAGCGATCTCGGTCATGCATGCACGGCAACAAGGCGTACGTTGAGCAGCCAGGACGAGAATCCAGGATGGTACATTATTTCCAGGATCACGGTACCGGCAACGATGCCACACGATGCGTGACGGATGGATGAGATCGCGCGAAGGAACGAGAGTCCTGGCGTTCACTTTCACCCGACAATGGGTGAACGTGGTTAGTTAAGTTGGTCTCACGCGTGCGACTGCTCACGAAGGAGGCTTGACAGAGGAATGACTGCACTGTAAAATATTCAACTGCTGGTGTTGCTGTTGATGATGGAGATGATTTCAGGCCTCGGTCACACCAGAAACAGAAGGGCCGCCCTGTTTATTAGCATAGCCTCGTTCTCTTCCTGGGTGACTTTTTGCGGGGGTTTCATCGTAACATCACTTTTAATTAATGACAGCAGTAAGAGGGCACACATTTGTGACGCGCAAACTTTTCCCCACGCGAAAGTTTGCCTCAATTTGTGCAGATGCTACCGTGCTGAAACGCTGGTCGTTCAGGCGTTAGTTTTAACCAAACTGGTGCGCGAGTCAGTGCGCCTTTGGGGTAAATGGATTACACGAGGCGAGGTTTTAATGGCACCGTGCAACCGACTAATTTATCACAATCGATAGCAGCTGTGGTTGTGGTGGGGGCTTGTAAATAAATGTGATACCAGAAATTGGAAAACCCAGTTTTTATCATGATTTATTTCGAAAAAATTTAAGTTTCAAAGAACATCGACAATTACGGCGAAATATGTCTGAATGAAGAAGAATAATCGACGCTTTTGAACGTTATAGCGGCCTAGCAGTCACCTTATCTCTTATTGTAAACTTTTTAAAATGATTAAAATATTACCGTTTAAAAAAATCTACAGAAAATTAGTGACCGATGTTAGCACATATTTAAATTAACAGAGTTTGTTCCATAATGTTAATATGGAACAATATTTGTTCGATAATGTCCATAATGTTATGTGTCAGCTACCAAATTGTCTATGGCTTCAGCTGACAATCTTCAACAAATACTTAGTAAAAGGCAAATATTTAAGATGAACCATCTCCTAGTCCATTTTTCCAAACTGTTGAATTGAACATCGAAGTTACTGAGTGAAGTCTATAATTGAGTGTATAAGTGAAGAGTATTCAGTGTACCTGTATTATAAGACTACATATAACCAACCTTGCCAATTCTCGATCAGTAGTGGTTGTAAAATGTAATTTAACAAAACAATAATTCGTAGAGTTTGAGTTTCGGTTTAATAGTACTATTTACTATACAGTGCGTAACACAACTATACGACCACCCGTTTTATGTGAATAAAACGAAAAGTTGTAGAGATAGCTAAAACCAATGTTCAGCAAAGATGAAGCTTGTAATAAAATACATTTTCTTGT
>KI915063.1:849336-908179 GCA_000473445.2 Anopheles farauti
CAACTTTTCGTTTTATTCACATGTAACGGGTGGTCGTATAGTTGTGTTACGCACTGTAGTACTATTTAATGGTTGACGACAATCTAACCATACACAAATGAATTGATTTTGGAGTGAAACGAAGTGAATGAATTTGGATAATGTATCAAATAAAATTTGTATAATTAAAATCATTTTAAGAAACACAACTTACAAGCCTTTGCATGCTATGAACCTCTTTTCAACCTACACGCCCATGCCGTGAGATTAAAAGAACACATTCTACGAGGGATAACTAAAAATTTCTTTTTAATAGTTTTTGTTGATTTTCAAATTAATTAAACACTACTGTACCGCAATGTTTTGTCTTTTTGTCTAAATTTTTGTATCAAAATGGATGAAATAAGCTTTGTGAACCATTTTCAGTTAAATGAAATATCCTTTGTGAAATGCACCTTAACAATGTAACAACCATCTTCGGTGGTTTCTGTCACAAATACATAGGTTTCTCATCTACCTCAAAACGCAACCGATCGATCCCACCATTTGAAATCGTTTGTTTTCGTGAATAACAAGGGTATATGAAACTAAAATCGATACTCTTTCCACTGCTAAAGTGGTGCACCACATTGCGATTGAAACATTATGTCTTCCGCTTATCTTGTTGTATCGGCACTCGCGCGTAAAACGCCTCCATTAAACCACACGATTCGCTTTCCACCGGGTTGACCGAGGTGGCGTTCTAAAACCAACTTTGCGGGCCAGTCCATTTCAGCGACTCTGCAGCAACCAGATCGAAGCCGCAACCACACCAAAGCCAAACACACAAAGTCCTTCCTTCAAACGCAAACGAGACACAACACCGCTCCCGCTATCCATAGGACAGTGGTATGAATCACGAGATAAAATTAAATGTTTGGCAAAGTCTGACATGAACATGCCGATAAATTTATCGGCCCGATAGCGCCCCGGAATGTATAGTGTACGAGCACACCTGGGCAGGTCACAATATAGTGGCAGCGAAGTCGAAAAAAAGGGCACAGAAAAGAACACGATCCGAAGCGTACCGGAACCTAACCTCAAACTATAGAGTGCACGGGCGCGTTTGGCCGATATTTTACGCTTGATAACGACAGGTCCAACGGTCGCCCGAATAGAACTTTCTGCAACTGCATCAGACACACACACACGCATACATACACAAACATCGGTTCAATACAAAAAAAAACATCGCGTCCATGTAATTGCTTCATACGCGAACGAGGCCGGAACCTGCCCTCGGTCCTGCTGTGTGTATGTGCAGCCAATTTCGCTAAGGCTCCCGCGCCCAACCGATTCCGTGCTTTCTTTCGTTGCCAGGGAGCGGGAAAGGGCGATTCCGGGTGGAAAGTTTGCTTTATGGGCCACCCAAACCGGGACAGGCCGTACCGATGGTGGATAATAGATAGTAATGAACTTTGGCTTCCGGAAAAGGAAGGGCCGAGAACCGCTGCATTGAAGCGGAAGGATGGGTCAGCTACAATGAAGCTACTAGGGAAGGTGCCAACCAAGCTAGTAGGTTGAAAATACTAGGACGCAAGCAAATCAAATCACGTCGAGCACTACCGCAGGTGTGGTGGTGTGTTTTAGCTCGAGGACATGTTCGATATTCGGAACAGTCAGGTCATCATTGTTTTGTTCTCGCTGTCATACATAAATTTAACTGTTTTTGTGAAGATGAAACAAATATTTTTTCGAAACAAAAAATCTCTATTTTGAACTTAATAAAAACAAAACAATCATTCAACATACAACGGCAAACTTACCCATTTCTAAACATTTCAAAAGGTCTTGCTGGTTTTTTATTTTTTTATTCGTTTATTGACGTAAAAAATTTTTGAAAAGAGAACAATTTACAAGACCTTTTTTCAAGACAATTAACGTAAAAAAAACAATGACGTAGTACTGCTAATTCAATCACTGCATTATTATTGCCAATGATGGACGACGGAGTTCACCGTCATATGTCAAATTTTACTGTGTTTCTTTGCACGTGTCACATTTACCACAGCCAAATGCAGCAAACCAACCGACGACGAGACACATGCAGCAGAAGTAGCTAATCGTCAGCAAGTCTTTTACATTAGCTAAACTAGAGTTCCACGGTGTCGCTAGAGCGACCAAGTAAACATAAAGTAGAAAAAACGCTATTTTTGCAGCAGCTCTCCATACTCGTTCTAATCATTAATCAGCATGGAGAGCGTAATGCGTTGCAAGGATAACAAATGGGAACGATGGATATTGCATATTATCGTAGACAAGATCGTTGACTGATACTCTAAGTCTACTTTGGTTTAGAGTAATATTGCCATTAGTGCCTGTCGAATGATACGTGAAGTTGACGGCATGAGTATTGCCAATATGCTGGATGACATTCCGAAGGCACGGATAGAGGCAATCCTCGGAGGTTTCCCAACACAAACGATGTCCTGGGCTCCGACTCGTAAACAGCTTTGCTTCACAGCATACCGAATCGTCAGCGCTTGTGTAAAGATGGCTGGAATGAGCCACCACTCAGAGAAGAAGAAGGTGTTCAGTAGAACTACTTTCTGCACCAAGTTTAAGTCTCTCACGCGATATAACCACACCAACTGCCGGATATGATCTATTACCTTATGGTCTTTTATCTATTATTACTCTCCTTAGTCCTGGTTACCAGTATAGCGTTTGCCTCGTCGATCGCGAAGGTCTTGTCGACGTTAAGGCGGGCTTCAGAGGCTCTGTCGATGCGATTGGCTTCGAATTCCGCCTGCGCCCGGTCAATTTTGAGAGACGAGGTATTCACTACAGAGATGTCGATGGACTATTCTTTCATTATTAAAATTTTTATCTATACAATAACTGTTTTTCCACAACCATACATTATTAAATGTATTCAATGTGCTTTTAATGTATTTCCATAACCATACATTATTCAATAACAGTACTTACCCATCCGTCACAAACGTATAAACATTTTATGGCCCTTAACTATAGGTTTTCCACAAGGAAACAATTTTTTAAACTACGATTCAATGCAAATTATAAACGGCTCTTTAGAATGTAATTCAAATTTAATGGTCCTTGAGTACATTACACCACACAATGTAACGATATTTATTTACTTCAGGGGTGTATATCGACTTGTGTGTTTCTAAATCGGTCGCAAAACGTTTCCAAACTCTAAATACTCATCCAGTTATTTTTGAAGCACCAAACTATAACGATATGATCCTCCAGTATCCAAATAATCCATCCTGCAGCAAATAGTTTACGAACAGACGCTGCAGCATCGCTATTCGTATGGCCAAATACATGACTTGGGCGTCATATAAGAATACTAGTTATTGTTCCCATCTCATTACTCTTCCGTGTTAAGTCGTAAGTTTTGACCTGCGAAGTAAATACAGTTTATAAACTTGCTTAGAAAGGTTTGCACCAGTGGTGATGATGCCCGTTGATGGTGCAAGTACCGACGGCAATAATTATATAAAACAAATAAAGCTATTCCGATTGGTAATGCCCGTAGGTGCGTCGACGTACACTATCGTGTGTCGAACGCCACCAATCATGCCGAACGGACCAGAGACGGTGAGCAAATAAGCGCAAACCTTTAGGATGACCCAAAAAACAAGCACCCTAACATAACGCAACCACACCATAGCAACACGGCAGAAAATCCCACACACAAACATCGAACCGAACATGCAATTCGGCCACATAAAATTGAAAGCAAATACTGCGAGCTCGGATCTAAACAGGCGCAAAATTACACTGCCCCCGGTCAAAAACGCACCAAAGCCAAACCGCAAACATGGGCCAACCCAAAAACCCAACCCGAACCGAGACCGAGAACCTCTTGTGTCTCCCTGGTGCTTCATGCGAAAACGATCGCGCCGCAAATGCAATTCCAGTCGCGTAAAAGCGATTAAAAACGCCAACCAGCGCACATAGACAGGCACACGCACATTCACAGTCACTCATACGTGCTGCAATTTCTGCTGCATTCAATGCAATTCCCGCGAGCAATTTCCCTGCCGACGTCGCGGGGATTTAAGCTCATAAAATTGCATAATTGTGTTTTCACCATTGTTTCGATTGCAATTCACGGATCGGAACCCGGACGCGTTTTCCACCCATTGCCCATGTCGCCGCACGTACCACGCGATGTCGCACAATCTAATGAATGCTCAATAGGCCGGAGTGTCGGTCGGTTTGTTGGTGTCGATTTCACGACTTCTGGCTGCGTGTTTGACTCAAACCCTTTTTGGCAGGAATGAGACAAAAAATATAGTACACACACACACACATTCCCAGTGAATGACAAAATGGCATTACAACATGGAAATATTCCTCGGCAGGCCCTACCATTGTTTTCCCATGCGAAGTGTTCGTTGGAACTACCCGGCTTTGTTTGCTCTCGTTTGGCTTTTATTTGAACGTTTAGCTTTAAAATGTACAGTGTAAGGTACGTAATATGTATAAGTCCGGTGCATCTACTGCATAACGAATGGCTGAAATGTTGTTCGTTTAAGGTCCAATTGTTTAGCAGTATATGTTGCGGATTAAATAATCAAACATGTTCACTGCTCACAGAGTGCAAATAATGGTTTGCGCATCTTTCAACAATTTGTTTTAGAGATTATGGATCACAATTAGAACCATAGTAAAAGGAGATTATTCTAATGTAAAACAAATGCTATTGAAACATAAGGGCAAATACCAATCAAACCAATAACATAGATGAAATTGAATTTCAATTCATTAAAAGTTTAGTAACGATTTAAGTAACATAAACGAAATGTTCAAAGTATAATTTAGTATACAACATGATGATTTTTGTACAGAAAATGAGAATAAAACGATGCACCGAGTTTAGTATTTTTTATTTACTTTAAGATTCCTCAAATAGAGAGAATGTATATGCTTTTAAATTAATAATCGTTAAGTCCATAAACATTAAAGCTAACACAACTATACAACATTTCATCATCTAAAATCAATGGGAATGATAGAAAAGATGGATTGCCATGATAATAAAAGGACGTAAGATGTCAAAGAAAACCTTTATAATGCCATAATTTACAATCAAGCAAAATACTTATTACCAGAAAATCAACAAATACAGAGCAAGTGTACCAATTTCAAATTTTATTTTAAATCAACAACTCGTTTGCTGCTACTTGCATAACATCATTTTTATCACATCAAATCTAAAAAAAAAAACACAATTCGCTGCTTATACAGCTAAATGTATCGATGAATCGATGAAATCGATAAAATCATTAATTTCTTCGAAACATGTCGTTTTATTTTTTATTGAAAAAAGATTTTATAGTTTTAATGTATATGATGTTGTATGCGTCATTGAAAATATGTATATTATAATTGGTCGGATGGTAGTTAAAATTTCCTTCGTATGAAAAACATCAACTCTCATCAGAGATAAGATCTTGCATGGTCCTGTTATCCACCGATGTGATCCACCAATAACAATAAACCATTGATCATGGGAAAATACGACCATGATGTGACCATTTATTTGTGGTTCTAGCAGTTGTTGTTGTGCTGCAAATGAATGGCATTCCCGAAGATGTGTCTCGCAGTGTCTGCCATCAAACCACCCACAGCTGCATGCTTTCACATTGATTAATCAGCATATTTTGCGCATCGTATACTGCCCAGTCAACAGAACAGTATAACAAAAGTTTCGCCTAATTTCATCACACCACCGTCCGCTCCCAGCATCTCGGTACCTCCGTGCAGGTCGACATTGTGTCTAGTAAATTTGGTTCACTTTGATTAGACAGAAAAATCCACGGTGTGTAACTTTGTTTCCCCCTCTGCATGCGTACGGAGAACACATTTCACAACGGTGAGAACAGCTATATTATGGACTCGCATAAGTCTGAAGCGACATATCCGACCCAGCAGTCCGACTCCCCTGAACGATGGTCGTGTACTGGTCGGATATAAAGGAGGGTAAGTAAATTCAGTTACTACCGCCCTAGTCAGCAACTAATTATCGCTACCAAAGAGCATCTTGGGCTGTGTATTAATAAGGATAATTGTTTATTGGATTAGAGCCGGGCCATGTTGACCGTTTGGACGATTTGCCTTGTTTGCTTGTACCCAGTAAGATTTCTCATTGCTGTCATTTTTCTTCTCCGTTTGATAAAGTGGTAATAAATGAATATCACCAGGCAAGTAGGCGCCACCGATGTTTGTTACTGTGAAATTCTGTATCAAATAAGCATGCTAAGGCACGGATACTTTAATATTTTTATAAAACATATTCATACATACATAAAAAAACATACATAAAACATAAGCATACATAAAAAACACAGGGAACATTTAAGGAAAAATGGCCGATGAGAAATAATGTAAATAATAAAAATAATTGTTACAAGAAATCATTATAAATAAATATATTTATTCTAGCTACTGTAACTATTGTTATTGATATAGTTTAATTTACAAACAATGCTAATCTATACAAATACACGTTTAACTAAATCTAATCAATATAACCAAACTCGATAGCAGATGTTTACTGCAATTAACTGAATCAAATGTCAGCATAGTCAACATAGCAACATAGCCTGAATCAAATGCCGGTCTGAGTTTGAAGGTGCAAATTGATTTATGAAAAGCGCCCCTTAGCGGTTGATATAAATTTCAATAAATTTTTAAATTAGTGTTATTTAATGAAATAGATACTGCTAAAAAAAAATATTTCAATCAGTGATGTAAAGTCAAAAATGTATCTAACACACAATAATCGCGCGAGGACTAATTAATTACCCCGCTTAAAGCAAATTTCTTCTTCTCCACGCTCTTATATCTTCTATTACGTGATACAAAAAATACCATTAAGCATCTCTTCGTCCAAACGATCTACTACGCAAACACGTTTTGCATGCAGAAACAAGCGTAACCATCTGCTTCGCTCTCAAAAACTTCGGACGAGATGGGCGTTCTTATGGACTGACAAGCACCGTTGTGGACCAATTTGCTCTCATTACGCGAAATGAAAGACGCGCCCCACCAACGACACCGAAGACACCGGACAATCGTTTACAAGGCAATGCCGCACTGCTGTGGCTGGGTGTGGATATTTTATTAATGGTATACAACGTTTTCCCCGTGTCCGTGAGCTGCCTAATCACCGTTATCTATTTACGTTCCGTGGGGTAACCTCCCGTCACGATGGGAAGCAGATGATAAAGGAATCGGCCTGCTCTTTTCCGTTACCCGTAAGTGGCTTCGTTATCGATACGTCATACTGGTGGCTAGTGTCGCTGTCGGTGAAATGGCATGGCCGGTTTATGGTGGGATATAAATTTATCTCTCGCACGGCCCAAAAAGCATCAGACCACCGTGCGACAGGTCCTTTTGCTTCTCGGAACGGACCCGATCCCGATCACGTTGATAAGCTTTAATTTTAAAGTTCAACCTAGTGTCTTGTCCCCTGCAGTATGGTGGTGACAGAACAAGCCATTTACTGTTGAAACCCTAGAAAAGCAAGAGCAGGACGAAGAAATTAGCGGTGTAAAAATCCCCGAACAAACACTCACACTCACACACACACACTCATACTCACCGAAACGAAATGTCAGTATCAAAAGTTTGATCACGTTTCCGGCACCGGGCAGCAGCTGGCACCAAACTTACGGTTCTTTATTGCATTAATCTACCAGCAGGCCGGCAACCCAGGCCCATGCCGATGGTTCACGTTAAAGAAGTTATCCTTCGGGCCGGCTTTTGAAGTGTCTTCTCTCGCTCTACTCGTCCCACTCTCCGAAGGGCCCGTGTCCGGGGTTTCCGGAGCTTCAGACTAATCGTTCCATCCGCAGCCTTATGTCTCTCTACCACCACCGCTTTCGCTTATGATATATTTATCAGTAATGGTTTTGTTCTCGGGCACCGGGCTGCTAGTTTTGGTCAGGAATCGGGCACCGTCTTCGCGTATGGCTGAAGCGTCGTAACTGAACCGGATGCGACCAACACCGCCGACCGGCGTGATGATTCACGGAACGGCGGTACATGACAGCCCTGACAGTCATTAAGAAAACATGGTCGCTATTTAATTTTATAACACAAACTCTAATAACAAGCTATTACACCGGGGCTGGACCGAACGACGGGTAAGAAAGGCGAGAGGTGACCAATTCTACGGCCAGCAGCCGATTGTTCTATCTACGCATTTCCAACCAATAACACTCGAAGGACGCAAATGAATCCCCCCCGGTACCCGGTGTCTGTTCAGACCATTTGTCGTTGTGTAAATGCTTACTTCCGGCTTAGGTCAGGTTGGGCGCAAGGTGCGACAGAGCCGGAAATGGTTGGTTTAATGAGCTGACACTTTTGTGCCGTATTGCTACCGTGTAGTCTATTTGGTCCGCATTCCACTGGATGAGCGTTTCCGGCGTAATAGACCTAAAGATTTGGTATTTTTTTCCATTTTGTTTCACACAAATTGAATCGTTTGTGTTTTTATTTACTTAAACAGACTACTAAAGACCAGGAGCAGATGGACATCCAGATGCAAAAGTATAAAATATTTAGTATTATATATTGATTGTTTTTTTTTTGACTGCTCGTACGCTCATAACGGAGAGAATAAACATAATATATTCATAAATAATAAATTGTCATTATTTTCTTACAGCGCCCATATCTGATTAAAATTATTATATTTTAAAAGCACATTTCATTATGTGCTTGAATTCTTCTTCTTTCTCTCTTTGGTGTATCGAACGAAGTCATGCCTGCCTTTTTACCGGCTTTTTAGATTGATTTTTCATAACTGGTTAGTCACTTCTCGCCGAATATGTCTAAATGGGATCATGGTACCGGCCTTGTCGTGTGAAAAACCGGCGTCACTACCACTGCTTCACCGGTTCGCCTCGTTATTATTGAAGTTAAATTTATAACACCGCAGATGCTACTGAATAGGAAACATTTTATTTTTATATAATATACGACAAAAAGTCTTAAACTACAATTGGCTTAAGACTAGCATGGAATCTTTAAATATATACTTTTTTAATTATTATTCTTTATAAGTTCGCATTTTGAGCATTGAAATTTGCTGACACATTTAACTAACATAAATATTTGCACTACTACTCACTGAGCCATAAGCTTTGATAGTCTTGATTATAAGATCATTGGTACACATTTATTCAAAATTTCATTAATCTAATTTATTAGGTAAATCGAATAACCTTGTGCCTTTCTATCTTATGACCCAAAATTGTGCATACTTATTCAACCATCACATAACGTTACATTTTGTGTGCACTATAATCTAATCGCGAATTTTAAGAACTTATAGAAACTATATATGTTACAAAATGCATGTTGTTTATTGATGCATAAATTAAGACGCCAAAAGGATAGAAAAGATAATCGCATTACACTTCATACAGTTAAGAACGAATTTAACACATCATCCGTGAGCGTGAGAAAGTGAACAGCAAACCAGCAGCGGAAATCATTTACAAAAACAACCACACACCACACCTCGTACCTAGTATTAGGCTGTAAAAAAATACGCGATACCTCACAACCAAACTATTTGCAAAGTGCAATGAATTCCCATAATCTTGGGCGTGCAGTATATCCTTTCCCTCTCATTAAACATATTTGCTACTAAGTGTACCGTGCTAGGCTTCCCACTGTATCAGAACACCCGGTAAAATGTTTTCCAAGCGCACTTCTGCCTATGATTCGCTCCAACTTTCGGTAGAGTGCTGCAGAAATAGTTCACAGCCACTCGTTGGGTCTGAGAGACTAAAATAAGGAAAAAAACATGACAGAATTTGGCTCGTTATGGAAGCGACTGGAGCGCTAAAGATGGCGTTTTGAGACAGTACTAGGTTTCTAAGCCTCGGTGTTACCGCAAAAACTTACAGCTCCAAGACGCACAGAAACTGGAGACACCGAACTAGCAAGGCACGAAGAGTGATAGTGTACAAGGAGCCGTAGTTTTCGTATGCAAAACATTACTGGTATCGTTAAAGCAAATGCGGAACCGAGAGAAATTGGTGGTCTGTTAACGCAACGCCTGTGAGGAAGAATTAAAGTCTTTTATGGCAACATAACGCCATACCATTTAAATACAATAAATTTAACCATATTCCCCAAAGGACGTTAACTTCCTCCTGCAGTATAGTAAGATGTACTTCTAAAGCCATGTAAAACACCACTGGGAATATATAGATATATTATTTACTGTATGTCTTACACTTTCAACATAAAGAACAGTTTTTCTGAGCTTTAGTGCCATACAATTTTTGTGTGGTAACCGTGGTTACGGTAGCAATTACAATTTTACAGTTTACAAATTAATTTGCACTTTTGAAAAACTAAATTTTACAACGTTCTAAAATTTGGAAAAATCCCAAATTTGAAAGTTTGCACGCACTACTTATCAACCTCTTCCAGATGAGAAAACTGAAATAATTTTAAAAATTGCTAAGAAATTGCTACAGAGTATAAAAACACACAACACCGAACACAAATACCAAACACTTGCCCAACACAAGCCCATTCGCACTAAACGTGTTTGCAAGTGGCAACTATTTTACGCGGCACTGGTTAGGACGACTCATCTTATCTCGCATTTACTTACCGTCCCGCAAGCTCCACTTCCGGACGCGCATCGGATGGAGGACTTTGCGGGTTATTACTTACCGCTGCCGTTGATTGCTTCATTTCAACGGCTCCTTTGATTTAAGGGGCTTTGTGTGCCCTGTCGCAATGGGTGGCTTGCAAAGATGCATTGTTTTTGTGCTTCCGCCAAGCATATTTGCTGCATCCTGTGCGAGAAGAATGTCTTCAAATCGAACCCATTTTACGGACCCTGCTTCGCGCTGGCCGCGTTAGTGCTGAGTGGTTTTCCTCGTGGGTAGTTTGGTTGGTGGGAAAAGTGGTCGTAATTCAAAACGAATCACAAACCACGCTCACACTGCGGTTCCTGCCCCAGAGAATAACAGTGGTGGCCTTTGTTCCAGCTCCTATGTATCATGCATGAATTATTTGCATCGTTTTCAGCACCGGATGGCGGAATGGTGAAATTATACCAACTTTTTATCATCCCTTGCCGTACCATACGATTGCTGGTGGTGGAGGCTTGCACAGTCGTAGTCAAAAACACCAAGGCAATGCGATAAACGGTGGCGATTGTAACGAAAGGCGACAAGAGAATCGTTAGCACAGATAAAAGGTTTGGGAATGTGAAGCGAAAAAAATCCTTCAACAAAAGCAAAAAGGTAGAATGCACTAGCAGAGCTATATCAGAAATGCACGAATCACTGCGAGAAAAAAAAACTCTCTGCTCAGTGTCCGCTAGCTTCGACACAATGTATGCAACACGCAACTTGAAATTTTACCACCTTCACTAAACGAATATTACATTATTGTCATACAAACGACCATGCGTCTCCATTAAGTATCATACAAGCCTATTTCTAACCATTTTGTTTATTATCATCTATGTAAACGAATGTTTCAATATTCTTGAAACCTATCTAGCATTATGGCATCTATAGTATAAACTAAATATCTTGAGTTTAGGTACCTTTCCAGCACAAGTTGCTTCCACGAATGATTTCCAAATTCCATCTTAAGACCCACACTGGCAGACCCACGTTCTAGCACGTCACGCTGGAGGATGGATTTATGGTCTCGAAAGGTATTTCACCCGAATCGCCAGAAACGTCCAAAAGCTTGATGTTTGAGATTCTCTCTCTTCTCTCTTTCGCATACAGACCTTTCCCATACTCCTCCCGTGTGCAACACGTCTCCAATAGAAACGGTGTGTTACATTATCGTAAGTGCAAGTGAAACTTTCGAGCGAGATTAAATAACGCCAGCTTTGACGTGAATCATCGCGAATGATTTCCATTGGTTGGCCTTCGCACGTTTAGGGAAGACGAAGGACGCCGCGTTTGAAAGCACAAGCAAACGGATGGGCAAAGTTTTTCGTACTACGCGGAAAGATTTCAGCGTGCATTTGTTCTGCACGGAGAAGCATTTTATTAGCCGGTGGAACGTGAGCGATATATCTTCTGGGAGATGGACTTTGCGCCGATGAAACTTTGCCCATCAGATGACGTCGACGTCGTCAGGGTGAAGCGTTTTCCCAGCCGTGGTCTCACCCACGGCCGACGTTGCGTGACGTCGGTGCCCGTTTTGCACGTCTAAATGTGTGCTCCTCCGCGTGCCCAGGGATCAAATTACGTGTCTAAAAGTTAATATCTTTGTTGATATACTGCAACATTCTGGCAGGCAAACGCTCCAACCAACTGCGTCAGAGTCATGTCATTAAAGCGACCGTTGCTAGCTTTCAGCGCCACAATCGCATTAAGTTGATGGTGAGACGGATAGGTGGAAACAGTTTGGAGGAATCATGAGCTCACAGGTATCTTTAAAACTTTTCCCTTCAAACCACGCTACTTGATTTGATTTCTCTTCTACTCGTGACCACTACATCGGCAGCATTAACATTCACGCGTCTCTACGCACCGGTAATGATAAGCGGGTTTTATTTTTTATTGGATGGTATACCTCAAACGGAACCGCAGTATTACGGACACCCAAAAAACGAGAATGAGCATAATTTATTTGCAAATTCTTTCTCCCACCCAGGTTTTAAATGTAGCCACAATCCTGGTTATTGAATTTACAATGTCTTCAGCACGACGAGAAGATTACAATTCCAATTACAATTGCATCTTATTTGAAGCTCTTTCATTAGTGATGTTGCATTTTTGCAGTATTAATATAGATTTTGATACACATAAACCAATCAAAACGAGCAAAAAGCAAAAGTTAAAGCAAATTGCACAGACCGACATGGCTAAACATTCATTACGTTATTTGTATTACTTAATATTGCAGTTGATTTTATTGAAATGAAAGTTACAAATATTTCGGAATTTCTGCTTCTTCACTGCCAACATAGTAGGCTTAACGGAGGTGGAGGTGATGATGCACCAACCTTGAATGTTTGATAATAGTGACAAAATAACTAACCTCAAGCATGGATTTCGCAGTCACACACACACACACAAAAATGTAATTTCCTTACATTTAATCATACACGCATACTATTTCAATCGATAGCCACCGGTTGTACTCGCATCGCTAGCGTACTGTATGGTTCGGTTTTAGAACCGGATATCAACAGAATACCACCAAATGGATTCAATTTCCGGCAGTTGACACCAGATCCAAGGCATGGGTTCGCCCAGGTAGCGAAAGGCAATGCATAACAGTGGTTGGTGAAAGGTATGGTGAGTTGGTTCAAGATTCCACGAAAGCAGAAACCTTTCTAGATGCTGAAGGATGCTCATCGGACCGCTGGCATGCTAAAGCAATCAGCGTTTCGCGAATGAGAAATTAATTAAAGCCAGCCAAACTGGCACAAATTAACTTTCCTCGGGAAAAGGGCCTGGCCCTGTATTACAACCTGGCAGGCGATTCCGGCACGTCCAGGCACCTTCTCACTTACAATCGACACCATCTTGTGTCTGGCTTTGCGTTGGGCTGTGCTCTCTTGTTGCTAGAGCTAAGGATAAGAAAAAATATTACTCGAAAGGTACATTACCGGAGAATATGTACGTTGATGGTGTGATGGTGTTAAATAGAACCGGAAAATATATTGCCTGTCAAAAATGAACACTCGCCTTGCAACATAAACTACAGCGAAGCAACAGCATCGCAGGAGTATGAATATCATATTTTGTGATAACGGAACCGCTCTATCTAGACCCGTGAATGTTTCTCCTGGGCGATGGTAAAAAGTGACCACCCTCCGTCAGGTAGCTTCCATGATCAATAGCAAAGGATGTAACATAATCCTCGTGTTCGGCTTTTTATCATCCTCGTTACTACGCTTTTAGCTCATTTGTCTAGCATGGCTTGTTTACACGCAATCAACGATTCCGGGACACCGTTTCTGTAGAAAATATTAATTGTATTAGTATTTTTTCCTTATCGTCATCGGATGTTATTGTTTCATTTTGAACTACAAACTAAACATGTCTTCTTAAAAAATATTGATAGTTTAAATTATTTTTTGAGAATCATTGAATCAAAAACTGGACTTTAAAATGGTCTATCAGACATTTAAACTTTGTAATTGTTGTGATTCAAAATTGACTGAAAGTAAACATCAGTTTAATCCATGTTTCAAACAATATTTGTATTTATTTTTTATCCATTCTAGCTTACAAGATTTTGTGCAGCTTAATTTTGCTCAATTTTATATTACATTACGAAATTACAATACAATTAGAAATGGGTGTTGTTAAAAGCAAATCACCCCATGCTTTCGAATCAAACAGCAAAAAAATATAGTTGAAATTACATCTAACCATCTACTACGAGCCTATTAAATCAGCTAAACATTTTCATTAGCTGATAATATTTTCATTTCATTTTATTCATTAAATATTTCACCATAGGCTCTTTATGAAATAAGATTTGAATGTTCTTCCACAAATATGGACAACCAGCCTTTTGAACTTGTTGATAAAATGACGTCTTCACAGTATCAAAAAAGTGTTTGACGTGTATTATTTTCATTGAATTGGGTAACCCGTTACATTCTGAATCCATTCACAATTTCCACCTTTTTATGTTTAATTCATATGCTACAGTTGATAGAAGTTCGACACATAGTATTATTCTCAAACCGATTTAACAAAATTAAATGAAATAAATCACACAGATATCCTTGCAAACAATAACCAACCGAAAATCACAAAACCTTACTCATATATCAATTTTAGTGTGCAGAGTAATGAGTATAATAAAATCATATCAATCCCATCTTGGCAAGTGGTTCATCGAAGCAGTGATCAATTGTTCGCACCTGACATCATCAAACATACTTCTAGACGCGCTACGGTACCGTAACGATCCAATATTTGCATACTCATAAAGAGTGCATCTGCAGCTCCACTTGTGAAGAGTAAAGTCCAAAACGTAGCACAGTGCATTGCAAAAAAATCTCCCTCTCCCAAGTTCAAGAAATCAAAAAAGGGACAGAAAGCTACCATCCTCTGAAAACCGTGCCAGACAGCATGCTCATCGACTTCTAGTCTCGAAAAACGCAACTCGCGTAGTGGGGGCAAAAAATCGATTTCCACTTAACGTGATTTGAATTTTTCCGTGAGTGATTTTGAATATTTGAATGTTATTTTCACCGAACGTTTACTTAGTGCCGGCTAGTGTTCGAGCACCCAGCGGCCTGCAGCACCGTGCGGACAGCAACGTTTCATGCGCAGCATATTTTCATTGTACTTTACGAGCCTTTAGCGGAATGTCCAGCAGGCGTTTCCACTAGGCATGAGACGCACGGCAACGATTGTGGCGGTGGAAAGCGGAGCGCAAACTTGCCAAATGGAAGCGGATATTCGCTAGTGAAGTTTCATCGGTCAGCGGTGGTGTTCGATTTTGCGTTTTTCCCCCAACCATTAACCATCCATCCACTTCGTACCAAATCGGTTCTTGGCACGTAATGTGGAAAGCACTGGCCGCGCATGAGTACCACACCCAACCGGGGTGGATTGATTTTCAAGTGGCAAGCCAAATTTACATTTAAAGTGACTTTCATTTTTCTTCCGCTTGGCCGGACGTCAAGAAACATTCAACTCCAGATAGATGGAGCGACCACAGGGCAGTCCGGCGTAAGATGCTCTGTCGGGCAAATCTTGAAGTGAAAGATTCTTGCTTGGCTGGTGGAATCGGACGCCTCGTTTTGTCCAATAGTCACTAGTAGCAATGATCTGTTTTAGAGGTTTTTGAACGGATCAATGGTTCACGAGAGGTATGTGGTGAAGATCCCCGTACACGACGGTTATCGTTGCATATACCACAAGTTTTGCGACGTATTTTGTTACTTTAGATTATTACACGCTGGTGACTCAACTGACTGTAAATGAAACTAAGATATTTATTCATATTGCAGGAATATCATGCGTTAACCTTTGAAAAAACAACACAAAAGAGAGTCAGAAATTATGTTTGTAAACATATATATTTTAATCAAATAAAATCATATCAAAAACTGACTGATTATTACTTTTCAAATTATATTAAACCTATATTCGAATTCTATTACAGGACGTCCTTAAACATTTACTGTCTTTTTCAGCTTACTTTACAGCTATTTTATACCACCATAGGTGTATAGCAACCCAACGCTAAGACTAAACGGTTCAGAAAACATTGTTGTACCCTGATCCAGTTTGTTTGCTAACCGTTAAAACTATGTTATTCAAATTGTTTAAGTTATTCCACGGCAGTATTAGTCTTTGAAATGCTACATTACAACGGGAAACTTGTCTTTTCAAGCGATGTAGCAAAATACAGATATTTCTACAATATTATAGAAAGTTTTTCAGTATAATATGTAGCTCATTTTCATACTTCACACCTAATAATGTTAGTAATCACATTTAAGACAATAGTAATGAAACGCACAGTAAATCTTAAATTTATTTGTAAATTAGATTATTGACCAGATTATTGAATTATTAAAAGCCAGTACAGGAAATATATATACAATATTATCTCCACAATTTTCGTCGATTCACACAGTTAGATAAGATACAATTTAAAGCCAATATTTAGTTTACTGACAATTCTGAATTATTTTAAGTTTCACAAATATGACGGCATTAAAACGCTTTGAGAAATTTTTTATCGTTTATTGGCACCTACTGCTCTATTAATTGAATTGCTAAATTACCACACAAGAAATGCTTGAGCTGTAGTACCTCCATACCAATTTTTTTCTTAGAGCTTTTCTCTCCAAACACCGCGAGAAAGTCCTTATCGAGCAATTCAATCACATACACAACCCTCTAGAACATACATCATACGTGTACGTGTTTCCTGCACAAAGAAGAACAAAAATCATCCCAGCGCAGCGTCCGGCTACGGTAGGCAAATGCAGCAAACGTAGCATGAATATATTCGTCTGCGAAGCGGAACATTTATTACCGGGAATTTCAATAAATACCATTACCGGGATGTTTAAAATTAATGATTTACAACTACCGACTGTGACTTGCCTGGTCTGCGGAACTGGAGGCAGGCTACGGGATGACTGGTCATCGGGCCGCTTCGGTTCGAGTTTGACGTGTAATGGCGTATTTTTCAGCAAAGTTCAGCTGTTGATCAAACAAACAAAACGGCCACATGTGCACCGATGCACCGGTTAGCGCATTTATTGGCGCTCGTTCGCTCGTTATGCTCGATCAGCTCAACTGAGACTGGAGAACAACAGCAAAGGACGGGAAATAAAAACAATGGTTCTCGCGTATGGTGTAAACGTTATTTTTTACTCGTTTTTATTTGCTTAATTTTCTCATTGGACATTTCTCCCTGGCTGCGCGATACAATTAATGTAAAAAAAAAACCTTGATGATTAATTACTGTTCCGCAGGTGATGCAAACGATGTAAAAGATGATTCTAGAGTAGATTTTTTTTTATTCACGCACGTTAGCATAAAAGTGCTCGGGTCGTAATTAAGCTTCAACGTAGTGCGCAAAAATTGTGCATGCTATTGAATGCTCATGACATCACTGGATGGTGTCCATTAATAGTGATCAAATGAAGAATTCTCAATTGTTGAAAATTGTTGTTCATTGCTTTCCGGTAAATGAGCAAATAAATATTGATTATGATTGAAAGAAAAAGGCTATTTCACGTTCCAACAATCAAAACGAAAATTAGCTAAATCGGTCTTATAATAGGAATGAACGGGATTTAGACTGCAATCAAATTTATAGCATATTGCTGCACGAAAATAATGCTCGCCGAAAGGATACGGTAGAGATTCATAATTTGTTACTGGCATGTGAATAAACCATTTTATTGTAAAACTTTAGCACGCTAAAACTAGGTTAGGAATAACCTAACCATAGTATGAGTAAATTAAACAACGTAATAAGAAGCAACATTAAACTTTTTTCCTTGCTGCTAACCAATATATATAAGGAATCGCTGTAAACACTCCGGTGTTTCAAATTACACTGATAAAATATGGTGACAATACACTAACACCTGTGGTACTAAAAAACACCTATGGTACTAAAATAATGCATACTTATTTGTAGGTAACAAAAACATTTTTGAATATATTTTTTTAGTTTCTATATGTATCATTTTCATGATATGATAAAAATGATCAAGAATGTATTTTGCATACAATTTGTTTTATTCACCCAAAAATAAACATCTATTTATATGCTACGCACTCCAACCAACAAAAACATACCGTCAAGAACTGAAATTGCTACGTTTAGACAGTATCACTAGAAATTGCAATATTTGCATATCGACAAGTGGCAACTGGTCATACATTCCATTAAACGCAGATTGCTCATTAAAGCTAACCATGACATCGCGAAATTGAAACTTAATGACGCGCTAAAGCGTGCTTAGTACTCCGGATGTTGATCTATGGACAAATTCGAATCCCATATCTCATATAGTGTCCGAAGATGTTCCCGATGCACAAAAGTACCATTAATCTTTCGATTCGACATTTCAGTTGCCAAACCGCGTCGTTTTCCGGTGCGAATGACCGCTGCTTACGAGATGCAATTGATGGACAACATGCTCGATCCCGCGCAGTTGGGATTAATAATGATAAATAGAGTTAATCAGTGGTTAACCGAGGTCCCACATTTGCGGGCAAGCGAAACAACATCGATGGGCATTGACCGACGAATGTTGTTGTGTGCTTCGCGATAGTCGATGTACTCATATCTGTCAACCCTAACAACCTTCGCCAGCACGGGCAGAACCGATCCGGGCCGTAGAAAGATTTCAATGCTCGTCCAATCGATGCTTCCGCTTCCTCTCCCGACCGAGACGTAATGGATCTTAATTTTACGCTCCGATAGCCAGCTGCCCGTTGGAGTCACATGCCCATAAATCACCAACCAGGGAGCGGATGAACCAATAAACAAATCATATCTCTTGGCAGTTGTGTTTCCTCCGCCTTCGCTCATACCGCGTGTTAGGCGATCAGCGACAAATTCATCGACATGGAAGCCGCCGGCTAGAGAGTCCGATTGCCGAACACAAAACAACACATCCCGATAGATATTTTGCTTGCCCATCACTTTACGACACTCAGAACCCGGGACCAAGAACAACCGTGTGGCGTAGCAAAACGACCAGAAAACACAATAATTAAATCATGTCCTTGTTGTTGTGTAGAAGTGTTTTTGTGACTCTTGCCTTCGAACCAAACAAACATGGTAAACACGTCGCGACGTTCCTTGCTATGGTCGTAATTTTGTGTTTCTCCCCTCCCCCCACCCCCCTCCCACATGCTTCAATAGCCACTTCCACAAAACAAACGGACACGCTACCGGGCGGAAGACAGCCGTCTCTACCTAAAAGCAAAAAACAAAAGCATTATCATAGATCAATCTTTACGATGTTTGATGAGATGCGATTCGGTCGGATTTGTGACCTCGTCAGACCCCGTGTAATGTTTATGTGATTTGTTGCGAAAATATCAAACTCCGTAGTCGTCGTCGTCGTCGTCGTTGTTGTTGCTTCCCACTACACGCACGACCGTAAACTGTCGGATTCGGTTTCATCAATTTCTGATCCCGCTTGGTTTGTGTTCTTCCATACACGGAAGTGTAAGTGATGAGACGATTGCTTCTCCGTCAACAAGCCAACAAGCCCACCGATGACCGTCGAAGGAAGGGGAATCTGTAGGGAATTCGGTCCTGCATCCCTTTGCGTTCAGCAAACAAACATATCTATTTGAATGGTTCTCGCGTGAGGCACTACCAGAGGTGCTACCAAAAGTTATTGGGATACCTAATCTTGCGTTTTGTTTTACTCGTACTTATTGTACGATTGGTGGATAGTAATAAATGCAAATATTGCGCTAACTATCGCGCAACCTATCTCGTCAAGCAGATAATAAAGCTAGTTGTAGCATAAAAATAAACTTGTAACCTGGTACCGGACCCATAACCCACCAAATTATATTGGCAGTTTTTAACACTGGTCAACCCTGGTCGTTCTTCATTTCAGAAGGCTTCATAATATAAAAAAGAGATAGCGAAAGGCGGTGAGAGAAAAAGAGAGAGATAGCCTACGAAAATGTTCCAATCTCGGTTGGATAGGAAACAACAAACACGAACACTTTCAACGATCGCAGAGCGCATCATCCACGCGTTCTTGCCACGTTCCGGAGAACAAGGTGGGAACATTTGTGGGTGGTCAGTTGTTTTCCTCCCACTCACGCAACGATGAGCCAACTGTTATCGAGAGCCGTCCGGTGCGTTAGAATCTATCCATTTGTCTCATCCGTTTGGACCATTGCTAGCACTCATTCATATCGCTCAGTCTGTCCTCAGGGTGACATTCTTTGCTTTTCCTTTTCTATCTACACGCTCCCCTTCGACGTTGTCCGTTTGTAGTTTCCTGCGGGAAAATGCTTTGATATTCATCTTTGGGACCTTTATGGAACGTCCACCGCTCATTCCCCCCCCCCTCACCACTCCTCTTCCACCCCATACCCCAAGACCCTGCGCCGCTCTGGAGTCCATGCCGATATTGTCCTATCGACAGTCATCAAGTTGTAACGAGTGCTTTGCGCTAGCTGTTGTGAAATGGACTACAGCAAACCGCACTGCCACGGTTGCCTGCTCCATAGGCGGAACGAAGACCACTCTTGGAGAAAACAAGAACATATCCGGGTGTATCGTCTCGTACCCACTTGCACAGGAAAGATAGCATAGATACCTCAATGTACCACTCGGTTGCTCAGGAAGTGGACGATCCCGGATCCCTGGATACTGTGCGTAATGGAGCTAGAGTATGTGTATGTGTGTTTTAGTGTTCCACGCGAACAAAACTGACACCGATGCAAAGCAGGAATAACGAGAACATTAGGACGATTTATGGCTACAATGCTGAAAACAATAATAATGATTGTAAACAAGCATCGGCCACCCCTATTACTCGGAAGTCCCAGTGGAAAAGGTCCGAGATCCGGAACTCCTGATAGTAAAGCTCGAGATAGTTGAAATTTAATATATGGTTGTCATTTAGCTCGTTTTATTTTCTTTTGCTCCACTGCAAGAATTCGAACTCGTACCAGATGAGTGGAGATTCGGCAACCGATTGAGATCGAAAAACTACACAAAGATTATATCCTCTTGAGAGATGGATAGTTGTCTTAAGCTTTTCTCTTGTGAAGCCAACTTCACACACTCGCAAAAGATGAACTACTTTTTATCGTGTCTCATCAGTATTAATGTGTTCTCCGATTGGAACAAAAAGAAAATAAAGCAGGTTCGGCTTCTCGTTGGACATCAAGGCGACATGAATTAAACACGGTCGTAAACTGTAATAATGATGCAGCTAAATAGATCGCCTGTTAAGAGCAAATTGATACATCATGATCAAAACATACCAGGGAGCCTTAAAAACCATTCACAAGTGAGAGATTATTCAGAGAATGGAGAAACAAGATAGTATTTTTTTTTTTTAAACCTAGTAAAAACCCCTAAAACAAAATATCTTTGATGGAAAAAATATGTCAGATTAAACGGTAAATTCGCAATATGTTTGGGATCATACTATATGATTAATAATGGAAAGATAGATTTTTTTTCAAATTGAACACATTTTTTGTACTCAATAATGCATCATTGATGTCCAATTAAGGTTCATCAACCAATTGTTTCAAAAATTAAATGCACATATTAAAGTCAATCTCTAGGAAACAATTATAAACCCTGAGTTTTGAAACAACTCCAAATATTTTATTAAGTGCGTAACAGTGCAAACGAATGAGGTTGAATGAAATAAATGTTTGACGATCAAACTAATGCTAAACCAACGTCTTTCCTTACAGCTACATTTTCACTAAGGGCTATAAGGTGTTATATAAATATTACTGATAAAGTGTATCATTACAAAACACACCAATCGTACAGCTCCGATCTTGTAGCATATTTCAAACCTTCCACCGGGAGAGTTACGCGTTTGTCCGTTTAGCAAAACCCCCTGTTCCGATGCACGAGCGGAACATACGAAATTACCACTGGGTTGCCCAGGCCATGAATTTACTTAAAAAGCTTTCCAACAGCAATTTATTCAACATGTTTCAGCATCGCCCGTCACCGTTTAAAACGCGCACCAGACAAACGAAATCCCATCTAATGGAACATAAATGTACCAGAGCACACACTGGTGCAGACAAAATTACAAAAACTCGCAGCCACTCGATGGCGACGGAAGCAGGAGTGATAAAAAACACAACGGTTCCCATAAAAACACACCAAGACAAGCACGGAGCATAGATCTTTCCGTTCCTCACGCTGCGAGACACACAATTTTCAACCAGCGCGAAAGCGCTGAGCTAAAAGCTTGACTAGAAATCTTCTACCCGACCCTTCGCACACAATCTGCTTCACCAGATCTCACCACCGGAAGCGTGGCCGGCAGCAAATGACCGGATTCGGAACGGATCATTCGATTCGTTCGCGCGAACGAATCTATCCCTTCCCTTGGGGGTATTGTTCGAGCTTGTCGGAGTGATGTGCGCGCTTGTACCCGGCGCACTATCTCTTTAATTAGAGCTGTACCCGAGATTATGTGAGATTACACTTGAAAATACAATTCTCCACATTATTTGCAATTCGCTTTCTCTTGCATCGCAACCCGCCTTCATTCGTTAATGTTGCAAAAGAATGTTCCGGAAGTTATTGTCGAGCGAATGGAAAAAAGAGAAAAGCCAAACTGTGGCACACTATCTTCCAGAGTATCCAGCAAATGTCCACTTCTTGGTTCGAAACCATTACTGCAGCATGACTCTATCATTATGCGATAGAGTGCACTTGTAGAAAATCGCTTCGAAAATTGCGTCTTTGTAGGTTACTCCTACAAATATTAAGGCTTAAACGATTCGCTCGTGATGCTAATGTGTAACGGTAAACCAGCTGTACTATTTCAAAGATAGTAAAACAATAAGTGTTATCTCATTTTTCTCTTCTTCAAGACATGGTGTGCACCATTCAAGATTTAATTCTGACTAAATTCATCAAATACAGCAAACTGCCAAACTCGGGTCGTTATGGTTTTATTCGACTAGGTTTGTCATTTTTGTATGACTTATGTCCTTTTTTAGCATATTATAGCTAATGAGAACACGAAAATGATATTTCTTTATTTGCTAACTATTAGCAGCATTTTTCTGATCATCGATAGTAAAATGGGAAAAAATTAACATTCCTTTTATTCTCGAAATCATTCGCATTCGATAACATGTGGAGAAGTTTGTAATATTTTACGGATTAACTAGATGAATTTACAATCTACAGATTGTTTAAAATAGAAACAGCCTCATTACTCTCGTCTAAATTTATTTCAAACTCCAACGTTTACATGACGCCAGATGTTTAAAAAAGTCGTCTAAATTTATTTAACACCCCAACATAAGATTTTGTCACATCTTTGACATTCACTGTCATGCACATTAAAAAAGGCTATTTCTAACAATCCACAGCACAACACGTAACAGCATACGTACTTAGCACAACAATAACGAACAAGCAGAATCAACTCAACAACCAACCAATAAACGCCCCTCAACCTAAGGAGATATCGTTATGCTATATGCATGTTCGCCCTACCGATTTTCACCGACCCGGCGGTTTGGGCAGAGCATTTTGTCATCGTTATACAGCGCGCTCATCACGACCAGGGCAACAAGCAGGAAATGGAGAAACAGATTAAAAATCACCACAACGTCAATCGTTGCAAGCTCAACGGAGGAAGGTCAAAAAGAGAAGCAAAATTTTGCACCCACGAATTTATGTTACCGAGGTAGTACGCCCATATCGCTGCAAGGGTAGACGCCCTGACGCTCAAACCGATTGCAACAGTTTACATTTTTAGTACTGACGCTTTTGACATAATGACGTGCAACATTTATTACGTCCTGGTAGCGGTATCCGCAAACCGACAGGAGCAGAGTCGTCGGTAGTGAACGACTACAGTGTTCCAGCAGAGGTCAATCCGTTTCTCCCGTTGTTCCATGTTAGAAGAGGTAACTTAAATGTGGTGAAGCAAAGAAAGTGCACCTTCAGCTACAGTCGTGACAGGCGCTCTCATCCGAAATCCTGATGAAGTACGACCATTCCCGCTCAGACAGCTGCTTGACGCCGAAGTTCTTAATCTCAGCGTACACCAACGTTAAGAGGTTTCCGGATCAGCCCGCCTGTCCTGGCTACCCAAAAAACCTGAAGATGCTTGTAAAGATGCCCCGGAGCGAAAGCGTTCTGCCAACAATAGATGGGGGATGCGCAAAGTGAGGTTGCAGCAAAACGACGGTACGGCGGGAAAGATGGACAAGCAGAGTCACCGTGTACCGTGGCTTGATGGCTGCTTGCGTTAAGTACGACGTCTCGCTGGGTTTGGCTTCCGAAAGTGGGTGTGACAAGCTGTTGAAGGAACTAACCGAAACGATCAGTTTGAAAAACCGTTGGGAAGCGTGATTGAGCTAAGCAAGCCGTCTGCACTGACCGGCCATGATGGAGATGATAATGGTGGCTTGCTATGTTTAGCTTTGCAAAGGGCTCCATCCAAGAGACATCGAATAACATTTTCCTCGTACACATTCTTGGGTTATGACACAATGCAAATTTCATTTGTTTGGGAAAAAATATGGTAAGGGTGGGACTAGACTTCCTGTTTTACAATTACATATAATGTTGATAAGCTCTCATTGAGGTAAAATCTTATCAACAAAGGATTCTGTAGCAATTACTAATCGCGAGAAAGGGATAGAGATATATAGAGATAGATAGAGGGATAGAGTATTGTATTATTCTAGAAATAATTTTTTAAAAATTAAATTGACTCTTTAAATATTATTTGTTGAAAAATATTTAGAATTGAACATGTGTAATTAACATGGAAACATGAAGCACATGCATGACTTTTTTTTTTACGAAACGTGTTTCGTAAAGTAAACTAGAAAAGTTACGGCAGCTTAATAAACATGATTTGATTGATTTGAAGCCTTATAAATATATTCAATTCAATGTGAATAACAAATAATTTAATTTTTTTAATTATTAAATTTTCGAGAACACAGCTATTATTACTACCTCTGAAAAATTTTAAAGACATGTTTTACTGTTGATCGCAGCAAACAAATGAAAAGTATACATGTTGAAAAATGAGCTTTTTGTGACTCGTGGATAATATTGCAAACAAGAAGCTTTTTCATAGACTGGAAGAAGTTAAATTTGAGTGTTATGATTTTGTAATAAACCTTGCTTCTTATCCTCGCATTAGTGTAAATTATGAAATTATTCAATTATATTTAAGAAAATTACTTTCCCAAACGAAGCCCATCCCTTGAGAATAAACCGTTAGGCATTCCCAGAGTGGTTTCCGATATGTTCCAACGCTTCATTCGATTCTGCCTCGAAGACAGGATTATGAAAAGTTTTAGCCACGCATTAATTACTAAGTTTAATTGATTTCCAGCTTACAGTGCACCTCGTTACTAAGGAACCGAAGCAGCGTTTATATGTAAAACTAAACGTAGTGCGGAAGGGTGGTGTGTTGGCTCTGATAGGTTCCACACGCGATTATGCGTTGTAGCACATTGCGAATGGTACCATCGATCGCGCCATCAATTCACAAGCATAGGCAAAAAGGATTTCCGTTCAGGAAATCCATTATGAAGATTACGTAAAATGCATTTTTGCATGCGCGGCTAGTCTCCACTACGGATCTCTATTTAAAAGGGTGATATGTGTGGAGTGTTGGAGAAGGCAGGGGTACTCAAAGGGTGCTATGAGTGGAATAGACTTTTAATTAGAAAAAAATACAAACAGCCTCAAAAAACTCACAATCTAAACCGAGTTTTGTCTTTTATTATCTAATATATCTAATTTTAAATGTATCTGGCATCGTATTCAGTGTATTCTGTCGGGAACTCTTGCAACCATTTTTAAATCACTAAAGACATAAGAATTCACTGCTAAGAAATATGTCTTAAGTTAATCATAGATTTTTTTAAATCGAGTAATAAATTTAATAAATAGAAAATTAAAATAAAACCACAAAACATGTGAACTAAAGGTGTGTTAATATTCATTCAAAAGATAGTTATATTAAATTGTGATTTTTGATTCGAATCCGATTTTCACTAAAACGTACATCATTACAGTAACTTAAACTATGAATCTACACTACGCTAAGTGTACTCTCAAATTTTTATGTCATTTTTATTATTAAAGTGCAGATAATTTACTTAGTTAAATCGAATCGAAGCTGTCGTTTACTTTCAAAAAATTCATTCCAAATATTTTTTCTTTAATAGAATCAATATTCTTGCACTGGCATGTGCTTGCCAATATCACTCACCTTAAAAACGTAAACTCAATCCTTACTTATGGTTCATTATTAAACATATAAAGACAGGATAATTTAAACGATTTTACCGCTTTTAGGGGACGACAGAGCATTAAACGATTCTCTCCGCGAGCGAATAGGTAGCTTCCGCAACTGCTCCATCCAACGACTGCTCTTCTCAGTCCAATGACATTGGCACCACTTGGATGCTCTAACGACACATAATAATCACCCGCGGTACGATTCTTGATAATCAGACCGAACATAACAACCACGAAGCACACAGGGAATAGGGCTCGCATGATGACAATATAGTGATTGCTCCCACTAAACTGACCGTGTACTCGTGTCCAACGACGGCTGCCATTTGATGTGGAAACTCAGCCGGACCAATTCGTCCACCATGCTTGGGCTGCAAATCGCAGCCTCACTAAACATTACAATGACCTTTAATTGCATACGTCAACGAGAACATGGGAAGGTTTTGGTACGCTCCATTCGCTGCTGGAACCAACCACAATCAGCACTAGTGTCGGACAGGTTCTTTTGATGCAATTTCCTGCATTTAGAGCGTTAACACCAGGGACGTTCGCTGACGTCAGCCCGATGATAACGATGACGACGGTGGAGGTGATAACATAAATCACACGGACCTCGCACCATTTTGCTCGGCGTGGCAATATTGTCGACGTGTCGGAAATAAACTGCTAGCTTCCTGAGCTCGGTAGTTTTGTTTTTTTAGACAGATATACTCAAGTGAAATAAAAATTATACACACATGACACTAACACGTCACGAGGGTCATTTAGGTAATTGCCTACAATGTTGCATGCATGACAGTAAAGCAACGCAGCATATATTGATCAAATTGTCATTGCTTCATACTACAGTCGTAATAATTGCAATTTTAGACAAATTGTCGTACCATTGTTTTGATCTATTTAACCAAAGAGTAATGGTCTGTAAGTTTTTATCTATTATATATACATCACGCTAAACTATTGGCAACAAAACTTATTGAAGAGGGAAGAGCACAGGCAATGGGGCCATAATCAAAAATAATTCCATCAATTTGGAAAAACGTAAAAATATGGCTGCTAGTTTTTGACTGATTTATTTCATGAAATACAGTAAAAGAATATTTCTAACACTATTCCAGCGTTCGCTAGTGAAGCATGCCTCGTGATAACGACTAGGTTAGAATAAAGTGAATGAAATTAGTTTCGTTCTACTCTAAAAGGACAGTGTCCTTCCAAGATTTACTCTTGCTTCAAATTTAGGGTTGATGTCCAAATCTTGAAAACTGTTGCCGACATAATTTGGCGTCAAAATAAGAAATAGGCAGGATGAACTATATTGGTTGAGTGGGGATCCCGATCGGAGATGGATGTACGTTCGGGTTCCCTCAATCCGCTGTCGCCTCCGTTGGTAGTGAATTTTTGAGACCTACACTACCCTAGCTATGGTGACAGGTGAAGGTAGGGAGCCTAAAGGTTTATTCTTCTTTGTAACACAAAAATGGAAAATGTCAGGAACTACACAAGAATTTGACATTGCCAATTAAAATTGTGAGAAAACTAGTTTCAAAAGATAAAATAAACAAGCGTGTATCCTACCTCAGAATATTTGGTCCAATTCACCCAACATGAATCATAAAACATTATATTCATGATATCAGAGAAGTGTGGTACTCATTATATGTTGTATCATTAAAGAATATAATTTTTACAACTTGTTCTTATATCTCAGATCGAGGAACTATAGTAAAGTTTTAACAAATTTTTGTTAGACTTTTCCCCATTCGCTAGTTCCGGAAAACCTAGAACATCTGTTAGTAGCTACTCCCAAAAACAACTCTGTACCAGCATATTTCCAACAACAAAAAATCCTGTTGCCCACAGTCTGATTGCTAGGCACACACGCCAAACACTAATGAGATTTTAAACAAATACGTACACCACCGCAAACACCAGCACCGAAACCTAACTAAGCGAATGTTCTGCTTTTAAAAATGTAATTTCGGTACAGCCTTCACATACATTATTACCGCTTTCCGAAACTGCACCAGGATTCCCGAAAAAAAAACAACTTTCCAATCCAATTAAGCGAGTGACATTACCGCTCATTCAAACAGTCACCGTCACACCCACGGCCCGGGTGCGCGATGTAAGTGCCGTGATTTTTCCAATTTCCAGCTTTCGCTCTGGCGGCGCTGCGTGTCACAGAGGGTTCCCTTCCACCATGATCAACCTTCCTCTCTCACGAACACACACCACAAAGATTAACTCGCATACACTTACAGTAAAAAAAAAAAAAACATTCCAACTCTGACACCCCGGCAGTTTGGAATTAGAAACACACCACGCTCACTGATCTGAATTTCAATTATCATCCAACGCGTCACCCCCGAAAGTGCAAACGATTGGAACGAAAACACCGACTGCGACGTTTTTGTTTGATTTTGTTTTTCACTTGTTTTTCTTCCCACGGCTGGCAGTAAAGTATTGGACCCGTTTTGCACAACACCCAAAACGCCCAGACGCGAATGCTGGGCCCGATGGTGATGACACCGACACATTAGTGCAGGGTTGTTCCACTCCAACAATCCCTGCGTCCTTCGCTTACCGCTCTACAATGCTCCGCCCTCCCTTCCCCTCAGAACAACGCAAACGGGGAGATAGCCAAAATCGAAACTTTGCCCCGTAAATCACCGTAAAACTTTGCCCAATATCTGTCGATAAATAAAGTCCGTTGCGCACCGTGCCATGTCCGAAACCGGAAACCATGCCGCGTCCAGGTCAGAACCAACTAGCACGACCGACGAACGGACACTTTCACCGCAGTCGCTATCGTTTTCTTTTTTCATAATTTTTCATTGCCTTTGACCTCCGATGCGTTCAAAGCAAAATTGTTTATTTCAATCGCCATCCGACTGCGGTTTAATATCGTAGTGTTGTGTGTCTAGGTTTGAAATTAATGGTCCCACTGGTGGAAGAACGGTTTTGCATATTTTACAGTGAAATTACATTTGTTGGTCCTATTGCGATGCCAATTCGCAATGAAAAAATATGTATTTAGTACAGCATTGTTTTGTCAAAGCAGTAGAAATACTATGAGCCATGATTAAGCAAAGATAATACTTTTTCGTTTCGTTTTTTTAAAGTCCATTACAATTTTTTAACCCAGTGTAAACAGATCAGTAATCAAAAAGTTCACTCATCGATAGCAAGTACTGTTCTATTTCAATGGAAAACAATTAATAATATTTTTCAAATACATATACGATCTTTTTGTGTTAAATATAAAAAATTTTAAATTTAAAAAATCATGTAATAGAAGATGACAGTCTTCTACAACACATGATATTGGTTTGAAATTGGTGTATGTAAAATTTTAAAAGTTACCCTTTTACATACCTTTTTTTGATCGTGCTAATCAAATTAAATGATAAGGGATGGAAAAGCTTTAACAAGCAAACGAATTGTTTCTAACAGTGCGCTTTCGTTATCGGCTGAGCGGGGAGATTGAAGTTCTGAAAGAGTGAATCCATCAAAGGATTGGTACTGACCAGTTCGCACAGACCGGTCCCTAACATCAAAACTCCCAACGGATGGAACGAAACTTTCCACAACAAGCTCGTAAATAGCGCTTTTACAGCGACCACCGGCAGTTTTAGTGGCTAAACATGTTGCTGGCCACAATATTCGGATGCAGCGGGATGCAATGTAGGGTTCGGAGTCGGAAAGAACATTCCCGATCGGCTCGTAAGGGGTTGCCTGGTCAGTGCTTTACGGCAGCACTGGATTGGAACGAACCGAAGCCATGTAATCGTTTGGGGTTTTATCACCGAAAAGATTCACCGACTGAGGACTTGTAGTAGCATCTTCTGCTTACAGCTTCTCCTCGGGTTGAGTATTCCAGCATTTAGGAGAGGTAGTGGATCTTTACGATCAACAATTTAGCACACAGCAGAGGAGCACTAATTCGACAACTGGACAAACACCTGACCGAAAAGCGAGCGGAGCCAAAAATTGGATTCCCTGGTGAGAAGGTCCCATGTTGGCCACGGTAGAAGCCGCACAGAAGCCAAGCGAATGTCCTTTTCATCCTCTTTAGCCCTGATCCGAAGCTGATCCAACGATTCGTGTTTTCCGTCACCGTGTACTTTGCACGGCCGGAGAATTACTTCATGCACTACAAGCAACGAAAGCGTTCCCGCTTTTTTTCCCTTCCGGTAGGGTCGGAAGCTATCGGCACTGGGAAAGAGGATACGACAATTTTCAGTTTCACCACATTCAAAGGTGGCGCAAAATGAAGTTTTCCGTGGTCGACTCTTCCCGCAGGCTTGGCGGATAAAAAGGGGTTTTTCGGCGAGATGGGATTATTATGAGAAACGTAGCACCTTTCCGTTGGGATGGCTAGGGATAGAAGGTGTTTCACATTTGCCGTCAACGAACTTTTCGGCTCCACCGGTACTGAATGAAGCTTTCAATTTTATCAAACGGCGGTGGATGGAAGGAAGCCAAATAAGGGGCAGGAGCAGGAAAAAGAGAAGAAAATGTGTTGCCCAAAAAAACTTAAACACACATACAGAATGGTGCCTCCATCACGATTGACGGCAGGAGAAAGCCGTTCGATATTCTGCCACTGAATCGCGGTGGAACAGCAGGGTGAGGTCAGTGGCAAAGTAAAAAATTAAATGGAAAAGTTTCTCACGCTTACCGCTCCCGGCTCGTTGTGCCGCCCTCAATCGCCCCTCCGGCCACCTTGGCTACTTTGATTCGTGTGCAAACACACAGCTGCCAAATGGTGCTGGTGGTATCGATGAGGCTCGCTCTCTTATTGGCACTTTCTTGCCGTGTCGTGGCAGAGGTGTGACGGAAAACGCCACACAAACACACCTTTACACTCCGATCCGGCTGCCAACAAACGACTGGGAAAGTTTAAATGAAAAGTAATGTAAAAAGCGAGTCAGGAGACTAATTTGGTAAGTAATATGCTTTTAGCCTCGTGACATACGCGCCGCGCCGTGGCCTCGTGACTTGGGAAAAACAACTTTCCCAGCGCTCTGGACCATCTCTGTCCGCACGACCCACCGGAATGAAAATTCAATTGTTTGGTAATGATTTTTTCAATTTGGGTGGTCGATGCTTCTCTTATCATGCAGGGCGACCTGGAACAAGTTCACGCGAAGTTGCACTGTGTGTTTGTATTAGAACATTTAACCATTTTTAATAAGTAAGTCCAGCTGAAATTGAATCACAGTTTTTTTTTCTTTCCCCATTTGGTAAGACGAAAGTAGCTGCAATTTCAATTTATGTCCTATCATGCTTCTTAATTGAGTTCGGAAGAGCTAACAACATTGTTGCCAAGTGTGACAGAATACACGCAAAAGTTTGGCTTCTTTTGAAGGAAAAAATAAACTAGGGAGCGGTTTCAATTGGTTGTTTTTCTTTTCTATCTATGAACATCTTTCTTTCTATGACATCTTTTCTATGAACTTTCTAAGCAGCAAGAAAAACATTGACACTTGTTATTAGATAACAATCAGCTAAATTTTACGTGAATGTGTAAAATTTAGCTCATCATGTCTTTCAAATAACTCAAGGTTTTGGATTAAAGGTTTACAAAAAATTATTGTTCTAGAATATGCTAGCAAAAAACAAATATGTTCCGATAGCTCAAGTATCTAGTTTTATATTTTATTTCTCATACAAAAATAAAATATCGATCCAATAACAAGTCAAACAATAGGAACACTAAGCAAACTTAACCAAGTGTCGAAGCATACATAATATCTTATTAGAAAACAAAACTATAAGATGTGAATTGAACAACCCGACTATAAAACAATAAAACAAAAAATATGTAGAATTTTGCATTGAAAGATTGATATGCTTAAATAACATTCGGATAATATGTTAGTGGTTCAATTTTAATTCAAAATTGTCTATGGTTTCTGTAAATCAAATTATGGATGTTATGTTTTTCATACTGTAATGTAACATATTACAAACATTCCAAAGAACATCATCGGCAATGTTAATCATTTAAAGCATAAATTGTCAGCTTTATAGTCTGACATATAGTATATTTAGAACATAAAACAAATCCTTCTGATTGTTCACTAACCATTGAAACATCTCTTGTTGACAACGTCCGCTTTCAGTCACAAAAATCTCAAGCAACAAAAAACTCTATCAACATTTCAGTTGTCAGTTGGGCAAATACTACACTGCCTATGCTCTGTATTATGATTGTGAGGAAAAATAATGGAATAAAAGGTCTTCCTACAACGGGTGTGTTTCCGTAAACAAAGGTGAGTAACTTTTTAACTAGTGTTGCAGGTATTTGGTTAACATTTTAATATTTTACTCACTTCTTTCGCTGTATTCAACTATCAACTATGCATTTTTGTACGCATTCAACACACGAACTAGTTAAAAACCATTAAAATCATTAATGCAACTATCGTAAATGCATCTGCAGTTCGCAAAAGCGCTTTCTTATTTATAATTCAACGCGAATGTTTAACTTTCCGCATAAATCATTATCGAGCAGCAACAGGAAGCGAACATTCGGAAGATAAATAAGCAACCCATCCCGATTCAATCCGGTGACAGTAAGTCTAAGGATCGAGTTATTCTTTTCCTTGCTTGCCTTTTCCTGCTAACCCCTTCAAGCCCTTTCAACTCATAAAATGTTGATCGTTCACCGTGCTCCGTGCATTTGCAAGAGCGCAAGCGAATATAAATGCATCAACAGTCGAGAATGTACCTTTCGAACCGGGTTTACCGTAACGTAGAAAGTGTTGAAGATGATTTCCCTTCGCACTCGTCGGATGCCTTTCCGAGCGTGTGCTAAACAACACCCCGCGGAAGGTTTTTTGCATATATATGGAAACAATTTATCAAAACTGTCAGCGTTGACTGGTGGCGCTAATGATACCAATAAATTTCGATTTATGGATCTTCCTTCCCGCGCAAGGTTTCACCTTAGTAGAAGGGGATGTGGAAAAAGGAAAGCAGGAATAGGGATGCTTTGCTGGTATTATTTATGCTGAAAAGTTACGCCACCACCAGGTGCCAGGCACGTCCAGGTGCAGGCGTAATTGCGTTTCCTTCCACCATTTTTATTTTTTTCCTTTCGCTCTACATAGTGCCCTAAGAACATCGCAACGACATCCAACTCGACTTCTACGCTCAATAAACGCTTCAAACCTTCGATTTTTTTATCCGTTGCTATATGTTATCCAATGAGAACCGGCTGTTCGATAAGAGTAAGTTCTTCATCAAACAATTTTCCATGCGATATTATTCGAATTGAAATGGAACACGTGCGAATGGTTGACATGATTTATAAAAAAAAGCATGCACAAATGGCACCATCAACCCTGCAGTACGTAGCCAAGTGACCGCAAAGTGTGCGGATTAAAATAAGAGTGTAATTAAACGGTCGGAAATATGCACCGGAGAGCAATTCACATCATTCGCGAGAATAAGCGAGATTATGGTACGGTTTTATTCTCGTCTACGTGTACTGGATTTTTTCTATTTTTCTTCCTGCATCGGTGGTCCCCAACCGATAGCCGACACCCAAACATGTCCCTAGCGATGCTCGACACCATTGGGATTAATTAAATAAAACTTCGCAATAGCTAACCCACTTTCAAACCTGTGCGACCAGGAGCATGCATGTGTGTCGTATTCATGCAGTCGCATTTTGTTAGATGCATTTATTTTTGTGTTTTCTCGCAATAAAATACTTCACATACAGCTCATATTCACGGGTGTCTTTCTTGGTATTGATTTGACACATATGTAATTTTACTCACATGAATAAATCGTTTGATAACTTTAAACACCATTTAAATGGTGTCTGATAACTTTAACACCACGTTTATCAATAATAAAATAATAAAACAAACTAGAAGATTATGGAATTTGGTTTTTGAGTTTCATATTATCTTACAGATAATAAATACTTTAAATATGTTGTGTTTACTTCCGACATATTCAAGCATCATATTTTCATTATTATTTACATGCATCTTTTTTTTTACATAATACTTTTGCAAAGTAATGATCATAAGAGGTAAGATCCATTCTGAAAGCCACAGCTTTCGTTCCACAGCAGATGAGTAAACATGTCATTTTATTTTTTTTGTTGCAATTTCGAAAGCGGTAAACATGAACCTTGAATACCTAGTTGTAGTTTCATAAAGGTAAAATTTTAGTTGCATTTTTCAAACATTCCTCTAGTGATCTCTTTGTATTCCATACTGCAGGAAGGAGCGAAATTTGTTTTCACAAAATTATTTTGATTTTTATATAGAAGCCGAATTCGCACCATAGAATTCGAATACAAACCAAATGAACAATTTTCAATATCATTGTTGCAAATGAGTTTTGAGATTGTAATCAAAATAACTTAAGGAATAAATAAAAATGAAGAATCCATTTCCAATTAATTTTCATTTTCCAACCGACAGTGACTATGCTACGAAACAGTTTAAAAATCTATTAACACATTTAAACATTCACCAAACAGGCGATATGCGCCACTTTACACCAGTATAGCACATTAGCCGTTGGTTTGTTACCGTAAAACGTGGTTTATTGTCTTGTCTGTCGCCTCCAAATGGCTAACCAAAAGTGCATTCACCACCGCAATACTTTCGCAACAAAGGGAAAATTCGTGCCAATCCATGCTGAAGCGACGTAAATTCGGCCACAATGTGTACCGGTGGTACCGGTGTCCTTTTCGTGTGGCGAGATTCCGCACTGATCTCAGCACTCTAACCCTGCAACGACCAGCCGGAAAGTGCACACTGTCGGTAGGATTTAAATGTAAATGCCTTTCGTAATGGGATGAGCTCAGTGGAGGGTGAGTAGCGTATGAGACAGCGTTTGCTCCTGGGCACAATCGAAATCGGAACCGTAGTGGAAAACTGATTTTGAGCCGGATTGTTTTGCGGTGAATCTGCGACATCGCAACCGTCCACCTGTGCTACGATCGCACACCTTTCGTTATTGGTACTTTCTTTATTTTCTCTCATTTTACGAGTGGAGCGGGCGGAAAAAAAATTAAACAATCATCTATGTCGGTACGCGACAAATCCCAGTGGTGTAAGTTCTCTTTTCACACACTGGTCGGAAAGCCAAATATTTCCGAAAAAAAACATGAGTAAAACTGACTTATAATACGCAAACGAGGAAGCGTTGGGAACGGGAGGAAATCCAGGATAATGCGATAATAAAGGATTAAAATTAAACTCCTTTTGCACGCCACACCACGATCGGAGGCAGGTAGCGAATGAACACGCAACGAGACAATACCCCCGGACCGTTTCATTCGTTTTATTGCAAGCGAAGGGGAGCTTTTTTCCTGTTTTGTGGAAGCTAGCTTAACTTCAACCGGCAAACTGGAGTATCTGGACAATCTTACGAATAAATTGCAACACATAATGGAAAGTAATCCCAACGTTCACTTTAACGAAGCGGAATTTAATGGTGGAGAGTTTAACATCATTAATATACAGCAACCGAGAACACTGTTAAATAGAGCAGGTTTTGTTCGTTTAACTATCAAAAACCATCAAGGATTTTCAAAATATTATACTATGAAGTTACACTTAATGACATGAAAAATAATAAAGCAATATGTAATATGTGAAAAATTATTATTTTTAACACGAACAAATTTGCCGAAAATTAGAGCAAACTAATGCGTTGCTTAACACTTACAATCAAAATCCTATCAATTTATTTTTCGTAGCAATTGTTTTGAAACATCTCGAAAGCCTGTTGTTCTTTAAACTCTAAACTAAACTATTTTTTTTTTAATAAAATGAACCATTCTGTTTATTGCCGTTGAAGATAACATGCATAATTTATTGCGAGTTACTAAAGAACAAAATAGAACCGTGTGGTATCCTGGCCAAAACGGGTGGCTCCATCAGAAGCCAATAAGAGTGTGTGGTCGAAGTTTTGGTACGAACACTGACAATATTATGCGGGTGTAATGTAAAACAGTCTTCTTCATTGGAAGGATCAGGTTAGCACTCCACGCGTGTTAGAAGAAAATGATGAGAAAAAACAGCGAACAGTGTGAAGAGAGCGACTAAGTGATTCTTTTCATTATGGACGATGCGACTTCTCCAAAATTCGGTGCAATTAGGTAAATCTTCCAATTCGGTGCAATAAGAGGTATCAACAGTGGCAACCTTCATCAACATCAGATATCCCGAGTATGTAAGCACCTGCATCGGAGCCCGAATATACAAAGGATCCTATACAATTACTGCTTTTTCGGCTTTCATACGGACTGTCGACGCTGACATAATATTCCTTCATGAAGTAAGTGACTCTAAATTGACCATCCCTGGTTTAAACGTAATCACGAACGCGAACGCTCTCCTTGCCGATCGTAATATGCGATCATTCTCATGTGAAACGGAATTTGGATTATAATTGTTTGTATTGTACACGGTCCTGCGGATTTTTTCAGTCGCTTGTTGCCACCTCACGTTTTAAACATAAAAAATATAGAGGAACTCAAAACTACCGATCAAGACAAAGACGAAATTTATCTCATTGGTAAAATGTTAAGTTCATTTTGCGACCCCAAAGATAATTTCGTTTTTCAAGTATAAACGAACCAACAATGTTCCGAGTTCCGCTTGCATTATGATACTCTACGCGGAAATATAGTCCTCATACGGCAAAAAATCTCACCAACCTTCGTTAGCTCATCAATATTAACCTTATAAAAGAGAAGCTGCTACTGGCTGTTATCTAAGAACTTTGCTAAAATTAATTAAGTACGAATAAGTGGTGAAAGTTAGTCCACATTTCAGTTGAGCCAGGTAAGACAGAATCGCAGCCATATTGACAGACTTGAAACTGACCGAAGGGTTAGTGACATAAGACGAAGACAAAACTTTCGATTACATAACAACGCATTACCGGGGTTTTTATGCATACGAAGCAGTGTGACACTATTGACGACATCCTTATAAACGGATCCCTTTCTCCCTCTTGAAAAAGGTTCTCACAAGATAATAAAAATCGGATTAATTTATTTATAAGAAACACTCATTTTCTTAAGGGTAGAGGTAGTGTTTCATGTCCAATCAATTGGGATTAAGAGAATATTATTATTATTTCATGGTATTGCTCGATAACTCGATAAGCTTAGTGATATAAATTTCAAAATTTTCAATATTCAATTTCAAACCCATTTATAAAGTAAATATGTTTGGTGAGAGCAAAACAAATAACTTAAAAAAAATCGAATCTACCACCAAACATTTCGCCAATTAAAGATTGACTAATTTGTCTCCTATGGAAATTGGCAAGTGAAAACACACTGACCCGTTGCAGAGCGGCCCTGATTGTATCTGCCATCACCAGCGTGTCGCATTTGATCCAGTGGTCACACTTTCACTTCCATAACAGCTTACACAACAAAATCACTGCACCTCCCGTCGGTCGGTGGTGAAGTGCCCGTTGAATCGCGATGACGTGTTCTGTTCGGCGTGTTGATGATGGTGCTGGTCAGTTAGCACTTCACCGTCATAATTAACGTTCATAAACTGTCCGATGTTGCAACAAAATCATACAAGCACACTCATACAACTATAGGCATCGAGCTCTGTAATCCCATAAGTCCGACCAACCGCTTCTCAATTATGTGCCTCACCAGTGCATTTATTCAGCTGTCCCCCGCACTACGGTACTTGCAAAACAAATATGTGCCGGCTGTGCAAGTGAGTCCGTGAAAGAGGATCCTGTACTCAAGCTTTAATGCAAACCATTGGATAGTTTTTTGGTCATCGCATAATTCGCTCAGTTTTACGTCCTGCGAAGCGTGGTGCGAAAAGGACCGAGAGATAGATAGATAGGGAAAGCGAGAAGGACTTTGTCACCGGGCGGAAGGTGCACCGATGCGATAATGCAAGTGCAAAGCCGAGCGAGTGCAGTAATAATTTATTCAAAATATATGACCAACACGATTATCAACAAATTCAGTTCGACCGGCCCCGACTGGCTCAGTTCGCCCGGGACAGAACTGCGCGGTGAGTGATGATCTAAATGTAAATTTAAAGTATTTGCCATCCGCCGGACACGGAGCGTATATCTAATAGAAGAACGAAGAAGAGCACATAGTGGAAGAGCGCGGCAAACAACCTATTCCCTACTGCATGCATGCATTATGGAATCGAATTTAATTCAGCTTCCGAATATTGACGAAATGCAAACATGTGCACTAATGTGGAAAGCGATCGGATCGGAGTTATTCGATGCGCAAACAGGTACACAAAACCGCACCCACACACGCACACAGTGCTCGTGCGCAGCTCAGTGTTGATTTCTTACTTTCGAAAAAATGTGTCCTTTTTAAACGAAACCTATTTCATGCAAACATTTCTGATTTGATGGCATGATGAAAGTTAACGCTGTGAACAACGATTGTTTACCGACGGTGAAGTGAAAAACTGTTCGAACTGATGTCATACTGCGACATTTTAGCGCGGAGAACAGATTTTATTTGTTTGAAATAATGTGCATTATTGTCCTTGGTTAACCAAATTTCACAATATCACTTCCATTTATTTCAGGGTACGGCTTTCAAAGTAAATAGCAAAGATGCTAAGGGAAAATAATGCCTTATTACAAACGAAACATTCATTACATGGTGATTGGGCTCAACCTACACATACCTTCTCTCACCACAATCGCTCTGCTTTCAAATCGGTATGTTGCGGAACAGCAACACCTTCGAATTAGAGCCTGCCACATTGCTTGTGCTGCGAATCCACCGAATATCGATGCTGTTTCGCCAACATACCCGTGTTTGAGGCTGGTACTCCAACAGTTGGCGTACTATCCGGTATCCATTACCAAATCCAAATCTCTTCGCCGGTTTATGGTTGATAGCTTGCCTGATACTAAAAAAGCCTAAGCTATGCCTATCATGAATTGGCGAAAGGTTTGGAAAAACATCGGCTACCAGCGTTTGTCCTCTCAACAGAGGACAATACTGTTCATGCTACCGCACCATATTATCAATCATGGACAACTGATTTATAGGATTCGGCGAGGTTTGGCATCCTGTAATTTCTACTCGCAGGGAGAGTCCTTACTACATAAATTTCCATTTTGCTCGAGAGTACCTCTAGCGTGGAGAACTCTGCAACAAGCAATACAAAAAATCGTACCCAGCATTACCTTTTCACTCCTTTCATTCCGCTATCCGGAACTCAAGTAAGCTGATTTCTATCCTATGTTTGTTTGCTAAGTATATCATCCACATCGTTGGTAACAACTATTGTGATATTGATATCAATTTCCTCAAATGTTCATTGTAATACCCTGTGCGTACTTCTTCACACCCTTTTGTGTACCTTATATAACAAGTATTTAAGTGTTTTTGTTTCCAATAAACAATTTTTTTTTAATTAGTGAATTGCAGGGTTGCAATATAAATTTGAAATATAACAAAAAAGTGCTAAGGGCTGTAGTCGTTGTTTCTATCTAGCTGCATCATCACATTCGTATTTTTTTTTCACAAAAAACATTCGTATATTGATCTTGCTGCATGCTGTTCGTCTTTATGATACATATTTACCTACACTCCATGTGTTTATCATACATTTAACTACTCCAAATTATTTGGCATATAAAATACCAGAAAATTAGATCGTTTTATTTTAAGAAACCTAAACTCTGTGCAGAAAACATGTTTTTGGAGGAAAGCACAAGGCATATCACCAGAAAATTGCTTTTTTTCTCAAAATGTGAGTTCCAAAATAAAAAATAAAGTTTTTCATAAACCCCAAACCAAGCAGCCGGAATAAGTAACAAACCTTTATTATCAAATAAAAACGTATTCTGATGACTATTTTCCTGTGATTGTGTTTAAATTGGGATTCAGCTTCAAATGCTTCGAATTTGATCAGAAACGAGCCATCGGTATTTTAACATGTAAACCAAAGGCCAATATCAATAAAGACAACGGTAAAACAAGTAAGCTATAATAGATTACTCATTACAAGTTGGTTATGCAATAAAAACACTTCTGCAGTTATTGCCGTTGAACTAAAATGGATCTAAAATATAACTCTTGCAGACACAACTGCCATTTATATGAAGGAAGCGCTGGACGCATTGAAAATCACTCAAAGTTCAAAATCCAACTCAATGCAAGCGAAACTACTAACCGTTCGACCGCATCACGATGAAACCGACAGTGCCGAATCAGCAAAGCACATCTCAAAATAATTTATGATAAAGCCTCAAGTGTGCAGCATTTCGAGCGGCTTTACCGAAAAGTTACTTTTCTTATCCCCTAAACATTCGCACAACCTTCTACAGCGATGAATCGGCCAGAAGAATACATAAGTCATACGATGGTGCCAGCGCTCGTCATCGCAACCGATGCATACCTCAAGTCCGGTGTGCAACTGCAACTCGAAACTACCACCACCTCACCACTTCCTCCGAAAACGGTAGAACGCAACGCAAAGTGTTAAAGTTCCAGTAATTGCTTTCTAAACACGTCTCGAGTCTGCCACTTCAGCAGGAAGGATAGATAGATTCAGCAGATCCTTACGACGGGCCACCCGATGGCACGGATCTTAGGCATCTCTTAGACCAACTGGCTGCTCAACAACCGCTGCAAGAGTAAAGAAAGAGTGTGTGTGTGTGAGAGAGAGAGGTCTATACTCCTATCCTTTGCCCATACCACGTGAACGTACGCAAAGCTCACAATTCGCAATTTAGGACACGTTCTGACGATAAAATTGGTGAACATTTTCATCAGCTTGCATAAATTTGATTAAATGAACTTCACTTTGTTGCCTTCACTTGTTTGAAAGCAACATCAGCAGTGGCAGCAGTAGCAACGGTGGTAGTATTTTCAGACGCACTTCACACTGCTGCTGCGGAAGATGGATGAGATTCGCAACAATGTCCCTGTTGTTTCGTAGCTGCTACTAGGGAATGCTTTAGGTTCTGTTTTCTTTTCGGTACGTCGAGGTGCCTGCTGCAAGGAACGCACGAATGATCCTGATCGTGTGCCTGCGCTCTGTCGTGCTACACGTTGAATCGGGTTTCTTTTTTCGATGAAAATTTTTCACATTTGGCACGTGTTTTCCTAGTCCCACGGTTAACCCTTACAGAGCAGATGCTGACATTATTGGAGTATACATTACAGTATTGTTTCAATCATAGTCGAACAAACAAAAGATGAAAGAACACATACTTCAACATTAAAAGGATAGACAAACAGAATTTTACTTTTCTATTTCTACTCATTTACAAAGTTTTTTTGCTTTCTATTCAACAATAATCTGGAAAGAAAAACTGGTCCTACTACTTACGAATCTTTTGGAATAAGCAAAAATAGCTACCAGTATGAGACTGTAAAGTTTATTTGAGTCATAAGTATTTTTTTATATTCCTCGCTATCGTTTGTATTGCTTCACTTTATTTTACTAGGAGCTATAAATGTAGTTCTATCAAACAAACTCCTATTATTTATTCAATACCTATGTCCTCGACATCATTGGAAACAATGATGCTATGATTGGTTTAGAAGTCTTTCGGTTTGGCTATCAGTATTGGTATGTGCCTATGGCGTTGGAATAGGTTCTGCGAATTGTCATCGATTTTTAACTTTTCACGTCAGTATAAGATTATTTAATCATAACGACAAAGCGTCTTTTACTAAAAGTTCGGATTGTTCCTTTAACAAAAGAGCTTGCTATGCTACATTAATTCATCAATCCGCAAGGAAACGATTACACGGGAAAATTAAACTAAAAAATCTATAAAAGTTCTTTAAAATTTGTATCTCTAAAAGAGAAAAGCAATCATAAAAAGTTATATTAAAATGAGGTGCCTCTAAGAGTTAAATCGTCCCTCTTCATTCATTCTACAATCGTCCATTTCCTGATGGATGTTTCCTGGCTCGTTATCGTTCGCTCACGTCAAAGATGTTCCGCCATTTTCCGAAGCGAACTCTACACCGGGAAACAGCTCGCTGAAGTTACTGCTCCTATAGTAGGCGCATCCGAAAAAAGAGGCAAATTTCTAGCGTTTGAAGCACTAACTACACAGCGAGGGAAAAAAATCATCGCTGCTACTCAGTGGCTGACCGGTGCGTCCTGGTCCAGGTCCGGGCTAAAGCCATGCTAACAAAATGGCAATCATTCGCCAACGCCAGAGACGAGACTACACAACAAACGACTGGGCGGTGTGGCAGGCAACAACTGGTGTTTTTTTTTTCTTCGCCACCATTTGCAACCTAGGATGATGGTGGAGGAGGCCCTAGCAGCAGTATCATCATTTTCTAGGCTTTGGCAGTAATCTAATACATCATCTCATCACGTTTCGTACGCTGGGGCAAGGGCGCGGAGTTCTTATCCTACTTTCCGTCGACCGTGAGTTGGCCACTTTCGGCCGTTTCGCTCCTCGGGATGAACATTTTCCCTCACATTCTACGGTACCCCAACACCACCACCCATTCCCAAACGGTGGAGGCGAAAGGCGAGAAAATGCGTGACCTGATTTACAATCAGCGTGTACCACCGAGCCCCAAAGCGATTCGACCATCGCTTTCTTTTTCTCATGCGGCGGTTCCGGCCAGTTCTCGTAAGAAAACAACAGCGAAATGCATATCCCGCCCAACCGATCGTCCGAGCGGGCCATATCCGTCCAATATTCTTGCGTATCATTGAGGACGGAGAGGAAAAAATCTTACTTTCACCCCACGTTCTTTCATTTGCCCTCCACCTGCAATCGTCTCCCCCTTCCCCTTTCGCTTTCTTCATCCACGCCGGTGACAGGAAAGTGGCCAGCGTATGCGGATTGCGAATTTTTCGGAAAAAAATGAAAAGATTACGGGATCAGCATCGAGCCTCCCGAATTGGCCGGAGCACGAAGCAAGCGATGTAAATGGAATGTCATTCTTAGCCGGCAGCAATATTCCAGGATTCCTGATTCCGATGCGATATGGCGAAAAACCCCGCCAAACACTATTATTAATAAAAATTGACCATAATGAATATTCAATGAACCGACGAGAACCGGGTCGTTGTGGCGTGCGGGTGTGTGCACTGGAAGAGGCAGAAACTGGCAAGGAAGATAATATTAAATCGCGCGAATGGTTTGCTGCGGTTATTGGCTTCCGCCGGAAGATGATGAACTCTCCCGCCCGCCTTTTTTTTTCGCCGTTGAACGTATCAAGCGTCAATTTACTTCCCAACGTTTGGCAACGGGGTGGACCATCACGGCACGGTCGTTTCACAATCAACTGACGGTGACAATATCATCAAAAAATCGCCAATAAATATTAAGCTCAATTCATGTGAAAACTCATTAAATTTTTATTCAGTTGGGAAATGCAGCACAATCAAGATGATCGACGACATTAGAAATGGTAGAATCGGTGAAATTCAGTCCTTTGGATTGCTGAGCGCGTTTCTGTTTGTTTCAATTGTACGTGTATGTGTTATGTTATTATATGATTACTGTTTATTATGTTTGATTTTATAAAAAAAAAAAAATGTTGAATATTGGTTTAAAGAGAATATTTCATACAGAAATTTGCGCAAACACCTGCCCTAAATATAGATGAGCACTTTTTTATCAGAACACATATTACAACAATCTAGCACGATATAATTAATACATTTTTCTATCTCAAACGCATATATTGCACATTGAGCTCGTGATTTTTCATTTTTTACTAGAAACAACCGATGAAAGTCATATAATAGATTTAAAACTGTTTCCAAAACCAAATATCCACAACATGGCATATCCGTCCGTTTTGTTCAGATTTATGGGGTGAAAATTTAAATTTGAACGTTTGAATATATTTTTACATTTGATACATTTCAACAATCGATTGCCCAATTGCTCTCAAGTGCAAATATCCAAAAAACAAAGAAAAGTTTATTTAGCATATTAAATCATATAATATGATTCTGGAAACTATTTACACACTGCCTTCACTCAATCAGTTGAATTCTGTTAAACGTAATCGAACATATTGATAAAGAACCCTAACATTAGATAAATATTTTACATAAGACCACGCTCAATGAAACATTTGGTACTAAAAACAATACAATGTTTGTTCACATTTTCGAAACTCAAGTTCATTACATAGGAGACAAATGCATTCACACGGTGCTTTGCAGTTAAACTATTAAAATGTATCTATTATATCGCTTTTCGGCCTAAAGGCTAAGATCAAAGTGTAGTATCTGTTTTTATCAGCTAAACATATCATAGCTCTCCCATTGGGAGACAACATATGTTAAACTAATTTTTGTGAAGCGGAAGTCAGTTACGGGGCTTGCTCTACCGCTTCCACGGGTTGGTCCGGTAAAATGATCGCGTCGATAGAAACTTTTTGTTTAACAACATGCTATCTTTGGGTTTTCATCTAGGGGTTGTGCAGCTTTTGCAGACTAATTGGTCATCAGTCCTCCTCCCGTCTCCTCATAAATGGAACCCTTTCCTCTCCCTTCCCCATCCGACGATCCGTTCACCAGGGTGATCCCCTCTCCTATGTTTGTCCTATATCTCCAGTCACAAGACTAGAAGGCATGCGTTGCGACCAGGATGACCTGGTCAATGACGACTTCTCCCAAAAAAAATCGAGCTGGTACGGAGAGCTTTCGATGCGTTTGGCAGAGCTGCAGATGCTCTTCTGAATGTGGACAAAACGGTTGCTGTGGACATTGGACACGTCACCTCGAGCAACTGCATCATCGTTCCATGGCTTCGCACGGAAGAGAGACTGCGCCTTCTAGGCATCCTCTTTTCCAACAACATTCGTGAAGCCATAGCTGACAACTGGGATCTCTTGATTCAACACTTCCATCAGCTTGTGTGGCTACATCGGGTGAGAGACCTAAATCTGGTGCAGAAGGTCATTCTGCTCAACACATTCCTTCTGCCCAAGCTATGGTTCGTTGCGTCGGTATGTGGCGCCCGTGCACTGAACCAGCAATGGAGCTACAGTTACGTGCATCATCACCTCATTCCTCTGGAGGAATTCGGATACCGCTACACCAGCTGGCGCTGCCGCGTCATCGAGGTGGTTTAAACTTGCACATCCCTGCTATGACTGTTCCCGCTCTAATCACCAACCGGTATGTGGCAGAACAGCAGTGTCTTCGGATCGGTGACCAATACATCCAACATTTTGGAAACCCACCGAATGTGTTGTTCCTTCGACGTATCCCTGTCTCCGACTAGTCGTACAGCAACTGGGGTATCTTCAAGTCAACGACGTTTGCTCAACACGGTTCGTACGTCAACAACTTGTTGGGAGACTTCCTGAGCCGAAGGTCTCCCTAGCCTCGCCGTCATCCAGATGGAGAAGGATCTGGAACAATTTTTCCTCCTCCCAACTCACCGCACAGCAGTGGACTGCGCTCTACTTGCTGGCAAATGGCAAGCTTGCCCATGAAGAGCTGCTGCACCGAATGAACGTAACGTCCTCACCTGTATGTTCGTTTTGTCCACAAATTAACACCCTGCAGCATAAGTTTGCTTGCTGCAGCAGAGTCACTCCAGCTTGGGGTGCTTTGCAGCAACAGATCGGAAGAGCAGTAGAAATGGCAGGGTGTCAACCTTCTTCCTTGTATTTGTCCTTCGATCAGCTATGCTTTCCGGAGCTATCAGGTTTTAGTGCGGGCAAGCGTAGTTTGATTCTGAAATCTTTTTCCAACTACATCATCTTCATCGTTGGGAACAACGATGATGTGATTGATTTACACGTCCTTAATATTCACCTGTAAATTTTTATGTTAGGTTAAGCATTGTAAAATGTTGTTCTTAATTTTTTACCTTTTTATTCAATAAATTTGTTTTTTTTATAAAACATTTTATAAGCATATTTTTTATAAACATTTTTTTATTAGTACTGCAGCGATTTTACAGCATGCTATCAAACAGAACCCCACAGCAAATCAATCATACGAGATAAAAAATGATAGTAGGTGCTATGAACAGTCGCTGTTTATCCAACCACTCTATATGCACACACATATATGTATCTAACTAACTGCGGTAACATTTTTCCGGCCTTCTAATGACGAATGACATGGAAAAGCAAATGAGTGGAATTAGTAACATTATTTTATTAGCATACATATTGGATAACCGCTGGTAATCTTTCCCCTCAACAAGTGGTGCACAAGAGAGCTTGTTGAAGGCGTCTGGTGACGGAGGGAAACGGTACCGGGAGCATAGTATCTGTACCATGACTATCGCCACTATCGCTACTAGGATATTATGAGTGTCATTCAGCATGTATTTTTTTCAATTGGAAATGCAAGAGTAAAAAAAGTCATACCTAGTGCAAACTACATTCATCATTGATGAACTGCTGCATTGCTGCCATTTGGATTGTTGCTGGGTGTCGGTGCGTATGATGATTGCTTGGATTGAAATATGAACTAACAAATAAAGCACACCAATAAAATAAAGTATCATATGATTATTGATTATTTTATTTTACGTTTAGATAACATTTGTTTTGTAATTTATGTCGCATGCAATTGTTGAATGTAAAAACTTGTGTTTAATTCAAACTAGGAAATGTTCCATCCATCAAAATGAGTGATCATCAAATGGCTCGATTTTAAAGTAGTCGGTCAGTGAAACGCACATATAAGCTTTTTAAACAATGTTGTATCAATTTCTTTGTTAATCCGAAAGCTCATTGCTCACAACAAATTGTTATTATGGAAACTAATACGATACTATACCTTTTAGATATAAGATTTCCCTTTGCGTTGGCTCAGTACACTCACACACACACCTGCGGAGAACGCTTTAAGAACGCTGGTATCTAAATCCTAACGATTGAAATCCATAAGTTGGAAACGTATAGCACTCGTAACACTATGTACATCTCCGTTCTTTGGTATCGCCATCCTCTGTATCCATAACAATGCCACACGGTATTGCTCCAGTTTAATCCCTTCCGCGTCGTTTCCAGGATCGTGCGGAAGTTCTCATCGTGCAAGTGTGATCATGGGCACGGACGAGTTAGATTCTACATTTTCTTTATTCGAACAACCAATATAAAGGGGTGCTCGTAACCATCGCAACCAACAGCAACCGACTCGATGGAATGGGGATGCCGGGTTTTCTCGCGAAACTCTACCTAAATTCAACGATTTTCTCTAAAACCGAACAGACGCGACCCTCTCGTAAGCCGCGCTCGTACTTCATACAAATACGAATTTATTCAAATTGGATGCACGAAAAAAAAACGAAACCGAAAGAATCCGCAACCCCAGAATCTGCTAGTGCTTGTGTCGTTCAGTGGAATTGTTGCTTCAAACGCAATTCCGCAATTCTGTTGCGCGCTTCTTCCAGATCATAGCGCATCGAAGAGATGCGAACGGTCGACGGCGTTCCCATTCTCTACGACGGTTGAAGCTGCGCTCCCACACCTCCCGCCACCCGTATTTGGAGCATTTGCATTTATTGGTGGTTTGTGATGCGATGTCAATTTTAGTTTCACTTCCGACCCGAAATACGTGAAACAATCGGGGAAGGGTGTGGCGGACGTATCCTTTTGGGTTTGATCACATTTTTCAGTAACAGAAACATACACACATGCACCACCACCAGCGCCTGGAAAAGCTCGTAAGATGCACATTTCGGATAATTCGAAACCAGCACCCTTCCGAAATGGCCGATGATAAAAACTGTTCCAAGGAAGCTTCAGCAGACGGTTGAGGACGTAACACAACAAGGGCAGACAAAAGCCTTTCCCGGTCTAAAGCGGGTTTTAAGCCAATCTCCATCCCAGCTTAACCGCCAGGCTGAGGTCGGAGCTAGTTTCGGTGACAGTAAAAATGAAAATAAAAACGTCCAATCGGCCGTTTTTTCTCTTCTTTTTTTGCATGGCAGGCTCCAGATCCAACGAGTGTTCCGAGAAATCGATATCGGCGGGTGACTACTTGAGGCAAAAATTGGATTACAATTGGATTATGGATGCAAGTAAAACCGGTACAGTTTAAACGGAATATGTTTTTATGAAGGGGTAAGTGAGCATATCCGCTTTATCGAGGGGTATTTCAATAAATTACTGGTGAAACTGGATCACCAAACAAGGCTATTGTCCAAACAGAATTGTTTTAAGCCCTTTGGTTTACACACTTCCGTTCCATTTTTTCATGGTTGATATGCGCTGTTTACTTTAACAAATAAACAACTACTCAGTACACCATACATTTATATTCTATGTGTGTATGTTTATTAAATCGTAAGCAATGATATGCATGATGATTCCTTTTATTTATATCGCGGTGTGATTTCAGTATGATACTCAAATGATAACGATAGATAACAGCAAAGACCACAAAACGAGTTAGTATTTGTTATCATCGGCAATGGATTTACATTTGATGCCGGTGATAACTTTGTATCTAGTTGATTTTGATTCCTCGGCTTTTATCTCCTTGATAGCTATGAGAACTTTCTTCGGCTCGGTGAGAAACCAAATCCAAAGGCGTTGATTATACAGCCAAAACTTTTGATCGCGCTAAAAATGGAAAAGAAAATTGTCTTTTAATTATGCAAAGCGAATATAGTTGTCGAAACCTCTCTGATTAAGTTTCACAAACTGATGAAGCTCGTATTATGATGCGCTTTTACCTTCACAATTTGAGAAACGTTTGACAACACAAATTAAAAAAAAAAAAGATTTTTCACAAACACCGATATTTCTCAACACAAACTGTAACTCCAAATTACCAAACAGATTTCCGTCAGCTCATTGCTACGGACGAATTGTTATAGAAATTCACAGTTGCCTCTTTTAGTTAGTTTTACTAAGTAAATCAACTAACATGAGATTAATGTTCTAAACAGTTTGAACAATTGAACGAAGTTTAAAAAATCATGCTTCATATTATTAAAAAATAATTAATTGTGTTCAGGCGAGACATAGATAAAAGCAAAGCAAAACAAGCACCGAGGGAAATGATTGTAACATAGTTTCCTTAGCGTGAGTTAATATTAAAAATATTATTTAATTTGCTTGAAAGGTTTACATACAATACTACAATTAATCAACCAGTAAGTAACTTTTGCACTTAATCGATTCTTAAAAGACTCGTCTTAAAAGATCTTAAGTCTTTTTTATTTAAGACAAATGTATTTTGAAAATCAAAACAAATGCAAATACTGACGGTTTGGGATTTTTTGTATACTAGTGTGCAGTCCAGGCCCTAAAACCAAGTAGCTTAAACTGATGTGTTTGAAATAGTTAGATTATAGAGCAGCTAAGCAGAAATATCGATGTTCCTATAGCGGCAAAATGTATTACTCTTGCCATATACATCCAAAATCAGGAAAGAGAATAATTGACTCCTTTCTACAAACCCTTTTGTTTTCCGTTAACACTTCCCAGTGAAAGTAACGGTAATTCAACACACACTACCGAAATGTGAGTAAATGTTTCCAATGTATTACATCAAAATCGTTACGCTTTGCTTGTCTTTCAGCACTGTCTGGTTTGTTAGAACCTGCGCCTTTTTGATTCCGTTTTACAAATGTTACAAACCACAAAAATTATTGTGTATTTTGCAGTATCAGATATTTACACGGCTTCTATTACAAAAATCTGATAATTCATTAAATATCGGAATTGGATGTCTATAACCATTCAATCTAAAGAACCATTCCGTAATAAATTTGTGGTTGTATATTTGTAGCTATACGTTTGTTAGTAATATTGTAAGAGTAATAACAGCGAGAGAAAAAGAACATTTAATTTTCTCTTCATAAATGTGTTACTTTACTCACCTTCGGTGCTTCTATGTTCTGCCGGAAATCCTTCCGCAAGTTTTGGAAGTCTCGTTCCAGCTGATTTAATGCAAAACTAAGCTTCTGCACCCTCTCCAGAAATTCTTGGTCGTAGAACTGAGGATAGTTGAGTGGTCCATCGAAAACAAATCGTGATAGTATATTTTCCTGCTGAATTCTGAAACGCACAGAGAATATCGATTAATGTATTACTGCTTTACAGCTTGCTGAAAAGCAATACTGACAATTGATTCAGCAGTTCTTCTGCCCTTCGTTGAAAGGTTCCTTTTGCGATTGATTCGCATTGCTTCAAAAGACGCTTCATCAGCAGGGAAAAGTGTTGCAGGATATTTTTTGTATCACGAACCGCGTCCCCTGTGCAGCCTCCCGTTGTATCATGGTGTGTTGCTACGAGTGCCGCTAGCTGTGTCTGATATTCGATATACGCTTCTTCAACAGTGCAATTCTTCTCAAGCAGCTTTATGGCGTCGATACGTTTGAAACAACGCTTCGATTCACCGTTCATTTCATCGGCATTATCGAATCGATCGCGTATTTTCTCAAGATCAAGCTGCATCAATATCCAAAGCAGCTCGGCATTCATTAGCTCCCGGGAAATACTTTTGTCCAGCCGTTGAATGTACTCCAGCCGGCTGACGGCGCGGTCTAGCTTGATCTTGTTGTTCTCGTACAATACCGATTCGATTTTCAGTTCGTTCACCTGTCGAATCAACATGTCCAGTTCGTGCTTCAGCAGATCCATTCGCAATAGGTCCTGTTCGTTTGCATTTTTCATCTCGACGCTCTGCTTCCTATGACGAAAAAAGATTTAACAGATGCAAATATCAAATTAAAAAAAAACACCGAAGCCAACACTCACTTCAACGCCGAAACCTTCATTGGCAACCACTTATGATCCTGCAACCGGTCGACAATCTTCATCACCCCGGCATATTCACGACGTGCCTCAAGCAACTTAAGCTCCTCGGCATCAAGACGTACTTTAATGCCCTCCAGCTCATCGATCACCTGTTGATTATCTACATCGTCCGTAGACTTGGAGCTGTCCAGCCGTTTTACCGTAAAATGCTTTTTCACGTACATCTCGAGGTACTTTAGAAATTGATCACACCGAGCATCGAATTGTTCAATCGACATTTGGTAGATAAAAAGGGGTGGATTTTGCTAAAAAAAAAAAGAATCGACCAGGTTAGTATGTGATAAGCGATTCATTCTTTCATTGTTTACACCCACTCGCTGGTAGTAACAATGGTGTAGATCCATAATTTGCTGCTGAGTCGTTTGCTGGCTTTCCTCCAACTGACTGGCCATTTCCCTACAACTGCCAGTAACCTTTTCCAAAATGTACTCCTGATCACGAACCCTTCGTTCCCATTCGGACACTTCCTTCGTGAGGATGAGGTCCGTTTTCTTGGCACCATTCAGGAGCTTCTCATAGTTTTCCTCAATATCGACGAGTTGTTCTAATTGCTGCTCTAACACTTCGACATCGCGATCCGTGTAATTGTGTATGTCAACGTACTCCTTGTTCAGGTTCTGCAATTCTTTATCCAGTGTATCGTCATCCAAGACGGTGCCACTGTGGACGAGCTCTTGGTAGCTGTATCGAATAATAATTTTAAAAAGTATTTTAAAAACATTGCACTTTAGACCCGAGCAATGTTCTTACTTTTTTGAAAGCAAATCCGTGATAAGATTTTCGTCATCGATTTTGGAGAACCAATCGAAAAAGTCGCGGAACGTTGCATCGTGAATGATCCAAAGATGACGCACGTCGATGTCACCGACCTTTTTCAGCATTTCAAGAACCTATAAAAATAAGTTAGAACGATTGTTATCACCATTTCTTGTCAATACTGGAAATCAATAAGTGCATTTACCTTGCTGGATTCTTCCATTTCTTTGCAAATTTAATTGAATGACTAATTCGCACAAATTTCACCGAACACACCACACAAGAGAACGAACGACGGTTGAGTGTTTTGAAAACTGTAAACATAAAAAAATACAACATGAAATAATGACAGTTTTGACGGTAACTCCCAGTCAACAATTCTACACATTATTTGAGCAAACTAAAAAATGTAAATCGAGCGTTTTACATTAACCTACAAACGTTGAATACTAATTAAATGATGATGTTAAAAATTTGTTCTTTCTTTCAGTGTTAAGTTTAACAGAAAACAGTTTAATTTAAAGAAAATCTTTAATTTAAAAATAAAAATGGACTTACTGAACAAGAGCTGAACTAGCACTATTATTCTGAATTTAGCACCATGTATTTGTGGTATAGGAATTGTTGCTAAACTTAAATTAAATTTTAAAATAAAAACCACACTGCTTTCAATGACTCATTTTTATCAATTCTGTAAAGAAAGCATTAAAACTATAACGTCCAATTGATCAAAACATTAATTCCAACCAAAATTCATTGCTATAAAACATGCTATAAAAACTGTTCTTTTCCGACGGGACAGTCTTTGTTATTCCAAACGTCAATCTAATGTCAATATACAACGAAAACACTTTGGAATAACACAACGAAAACCAAAGAAAGGCGTAAAAATGGCAGAATCACTGAAAGGTAAACTCTTGTTTTTTGTTATACTTTGTAGCATTTTCGTTTAAATTTCATATCAACGGAGTTTTGCGCAAGAAAAGCTAGTCGTGATATTCGATCAAATGGAATTGTGCTAGAACTAACTCTGGAAATTGTGTTCTTTTTACATTAACTCAACACGTCCTTCAACTGTTCCTCCGACGGGTGCATTGTTGATTCCATTATGTGCAGTGTAAGTGTTTTTCATGCTATTCTTTCCGTTCTTTTGATAATCCATCTGATTCAACCGATTAATATTTGCTTCTTTTCAGCATCGTCATGCTTGCCATGCTTGGCTCCATCGGAATGACCATGATCATTCTGGCCTGTGCGCTTCCGGCGTACAAGTAAGTGAGAAACCAAACTCTAATTAAATTAAATTGAACCCGATCGGTATTGATTTCATATGGTGGACATATTATTGCAGTTTGTGGTGGCCAATCTTTGTGGTACTGTTCTACTTGATATGCCCATTGCCTACGCTAATTGCGAAGAAAAGTCAGGACGCGGATAATACTGTACGTGCACCACACGCAATGTTTACTACGATCGGTATTGTCATGAGCAGCTTCGCATTGCCTATTGTTATGGCCCGGGCAGAAGTGGTAGGTTTATTCCTTCCCATTTCCACTGTAGATATACACCACATAATGCACTTTCGTTTTCAGATTCAATGGGGAGCATGTTTTCTAACGCTGGCCGGTAACGTTGGAGCTTATGCGACTATTTTGGCGTACTTTTTCGGGCATGAATCAGGCGAGAGCTGGTGAAGCGTGTTTACGTTCGAGTGCACCTTAACATAACTCAATATATCATATGCGTTCAACTAAAATAACATTAACCAAACAAAGTATCCGTATCAAATTCAGTCAACGTAAACCAGTCGCCGAAACCAGCAGCTTAAAAGGAACGATTGACGAAGAAAAGATTACTGGACAGTTGCTTTTTCGGTTTATTTTGTTTTTTTTTTCTTTTCCAAGAACACAAACATGTTAGTTTCAATATTTACCAGATTAGGACTTAAATAAGTGTATGGATTATTTAATTCAATAAAATGCGAATACTTAGAGATTATCATTTCAGAAACACAAGTCAGGTCTGTTTCCTTTACCTTAGGTAATCAGCATCCAAGAACTCAAATCAGTATCAGTGGTGTGTTAGTAAATGGTATCCTTGACTGCTTTTATTGGTCCATGGTTTATGACTCTTTTCAAACGACTTCAATTTAATTGCAATCCCCCGTTCCATCGCTCAGTAACGCCATTAAATCGAGTAAGTTGCACCCGTGCAAATAAACGGTAGTAAATTTATTTTATCGTCGTCAAAACAGTTTATCGTAAGAAAAAATGATAGCATCGTTTAGCTGTATCGCTCCTTCAACTATTAAGGAATTACACAAATTGCAACTTAATTTACCCAAATCACCTGTATTCCCTAACTAATCGAATAACCCAAATATCATGCTCGATGCAAACTTCCTCCGAATCATCTCATCCCCATCACCGATTCTCAAATAGTAAAAAAAATAATTGCCATGGAAACCGAATTCTGAGCATTCCATCCCGATTCCATCGCCGCCTCATCAAATCAGTCTGGATTAGTCTATTAGATTGATTCTTCTTCTCTTTGCTCACCAAGTGCTGATTGCATAACGCAATCCAGGCGAAATTCTCATTTAACATCAAGAAGCCATTGAAGTTGGTTTGAAAATCGCTACGCTAGGTTGGCCATATAATCTTAATAGACAAATATAACTAAAAAATACAGCATAATTTTGAACTTAAGCAACAACGTACAGAACAGGGTAAGTAAGCCTTATATCTTTTTTCTTCGTTTACTGCTGTCGCGTTTTTAAGCATTGAAATCAATGTTTTTTTGTTTCTAGACTAATAATTCTTTGTTTTTCGTAGCGTTGCTTTTTCTCTTCAAAATGAACGAAAAGAAAAATCATAAGATCGTCCAGATTCCCGAATTACTTGGAACCATGCAAAATAACCAACGATGCCTTGAACTGCTCCAGAAATTTAGAATGGATAATTCAGCGACTGTGGTAAGCAAATCAAAACAAGCGGAATCCAAAAAGAAATTCGAATGCGATAAGTGTTCGCGTAGGTTTGTGCTCTTTTCTGGATTGGAACGGCATAAGATAAAGTACCACCCGAACGATGTCATAGTGAGTTCGAAAGGAGACGCGTCCGCTAAAGAAGAGGTAACCAATTTCGTCGACATCGTCGTGAAGTGCAAATGCTGTGGTGAAATTTTTTCTAGTCCCACCCAATTTGAGGTCCACTGTCGGCGTCTGAACTGGGAAATTCTACTAGCAGGCGTTAAGAGCGAACATTCAGATAAACCCGAGATGCTGCTCGCGAAACAGCTGTTGATCGTGGTCATACATACAGCATTTCGTTGCGAATTCTGTAATGCGTTTTTCTCTGATCTTAACTCACTGTTCTACCATGAGTCGTGCCACGTACCAGCCGATGGGTTCACATGCACATTCTGCGAGACAAACTTTTTAACCCTGGACCAAGCGCAAACACATTGGACAACCTGCGCGGATTCCAAAATGCAATATGCGAACTCCTTTTTACATGTACAAAAAACATACAGCTGCAATGTGTGTTTAACCAACATTGGCACGTTGGAAAAACTGTACGAACATCGGTATGCTATGCATCACTACTTTCCTCGAAGCAGCTCCAGGACAGCCCAGAACGATTCGTCATCACGCACGCAGGTTTTGCAGTTGAACTGTGAAATCTGCGGATTCCTTTGTAACAATCTGTCGTCGTTGATTGAACATCGTGACGAAAAGCACTCTACAAAAGGGACAGTCAACATAAAATGCATAGGAAACGATAACGTTCACACGAAAAAAGCAACACAACACAACACCGTCGTCGGCGACACAAATAAGCAAAAAGTAGTGACGAGCAATGTCCGACCATATTTGTGCGAAAAGTGCGGCAAAACATACACTCAGTCTAGCCACCTTTGGCAACACTTGCGCTTCCACAATGGCGTTCGTCCGTTCAGCTGCAACCGGGATGGTTGTAGCCGCCGGTTTACTATAAGACCGGATCTAAATGATCATATCCGGAAGTGTCACACCGGCGAGCGACCGTACAAGTGCGAGGATTGTCACAAACGCTTCCTCACCGGGTCCGTCTACTATCAGCATCGCTTAATTCATCGTGGCGAACGGCGCTACGGATGTCCTGACTGTACCCGACGCTTTTATAGGGCCGATGCTCTGAAGAACCATCAACGGATTCACACTGGAGAGAAGCCATACGCCTGTAGCTACTGTGATCGAAAATTCCGGCAGCGTGGCGATCGCGAGAAGCATATTCGTGTTAAACATATGAAATTTCGTTAGGTGTTGGGCAAGAGCCTTTTGCGTCGATTTTAATGTTTTAGTTGGGTTATACAAATGTTATTATTTTAATCTTCTTTATGCCGCTGGTTAATTCTTGAAGCATGCTCCGTTTGGCATGAATAGATGTACACTTTAATTGATGCAATACGAAACTACTTCGACCAATATTTATGCAAATCATGAAACAACTTAATAAACTTAATCTTTTCAAAAATATTTTCAATTTAGAGTTTACTTTTCCGTAAATTCCGCAAAACCCTAAAATGTGACTTTCTCTGACTGAATGACACATCAACAATAACTTCAAGTGACAGATGAATTGTACTGAACATCATGAAAAGCTGCTGCTACTTTTTTTTGCAATAGTTCGAACATTTGTCGCTAGATATATCGTCAATTTTGGAAGATGTAAGTTTTTTGGTAGGAAATTGCATTTGTTGGAGACGTCTTTTATCAGCAAAAACTGAAATAAATTGGCTATTTATGTGTGCACCTACCTTCTTCATATTATATTTTCGTTACAATATGTGTTAGTTTAATCATCCGTGAAAATTTCCAATTACCATTGATTTTTTGTTTTCAAAGAGCTCTACCAATAATTCTGAATATTCAACCTTATCGATAATCATGCGGTCTCGATTGGTTAAAATCTCAATATGTGAAACTAAAAAATACTGTGTAACAAAAATACTTCCTACATTTATCATAATTTCAAGGCATAGCGTCTGATAACAGAGAAATTAAAAAACCGATACGGAATACAAAAATGGAAAAATAGAATTCTGCACCCTCGGGTATCATTTACGTTTGACCTAGTTTTCCATATGATCCGGTGCTGAGAAGCAAAAATTGTACTTCATTATCCCGTCATGACGGCGTGCCGAAATCCTTTCCCGGCGAAAAGGACTCCAGTCTTTCGATATTTCGAAACAGCAAAAGTACACACCAAGCAAGGGGTGTTTTTATTGTAAAAGAGTATCGAACTCCACTGACCTGTCCAGCTGTCATGGCTACCGGACAGCGGTTCAGCGAAAATTCGGAACAGACGAAGGAAGAAGGAACTACCCGACCATTTCCGCTGTCTCGAAGTAATCGAGCGCAAAATTAAACCGAAAAAAATCACACCCCCAACAACAAATTCCAAATTGTTCGCCAACAACTAATTCCAAACCGCCGTCGCAAGTGCAGAAAATTGTGTTTCGATTGTAGCGATAATGACACGGTGTCGAAAAATAGATAACAGTAGCTACGGTTGGATTGCATGCTGCTCGTGAAAGTGCCAGTTTCGAGTCCAGCAATGTGTACATAGATGGAAGCCTTCCTTTCTGAACCCGCGGTCTTTCAATCAGTCAACCAGCGCCAGTTTAGATCCCCATCGGAACAGCCGGAGCAACAGCATCTCGGGTGGAAAATACCACCCCAAAGTCCAAATCACATCCTGACGATCGCATGTGCAACAAATGGTCCTGTTCTCCACCATCGTCGTCGTCGTCGTCGTCGTCTTTGTCGTAATCGGTTTCATCCTGTGCGCGTCCTGTGCTTCGGGCAAACTCGTGAACGCTATAAAAGGAGTCCTCTTATCGAATGGCGAGCTCAATCGGTCGGTGGATACTAACGGCGATGGCAGCATCGTATCCACAGTAACGACCCGGAGGCCGTTTCGAACTAGGGTGTACTTTGACCACGTGTTGACACTGGTGAAATAAGATTTTGAATATTTAAACAATAACACCTGTGGCAAATTTTGTGTTGTGTGAAGCCTGAAATTAAACGCAAAACTTACTAGTGGTACTGTGAAAAAATACGTCCCTAGAAACAGCTGTGCCTATCGTTGATTTGAGAGTTCCGAAGGTGTGTTTCGGAACGAAACCCCAGGAGGAGTACCATCATCATGTGTGTGCATTTAGCTAATTTTGTTTGCCTGTGCTGCCTTATGACAACGTCCTAGTTCAAGTTATTTTTCAAGGAAATCACGTCTCTCGGACGTGAGGGCAAAAATATCCGTTGTCAACGAAGAGTGTAAGTGTAATAAAATCCTCACCTTATCAAACACGGTAGTGGAAACATCGAAACGTGTCCTTCACTCAGTACATGGCTTCAGGGTAGCAAGATGTGCCGCATATCGATCTGGCAAATCTAGTAATCCAGTAATCTAGCCGTCAAATTGTCACTCATCGTCACGGTCGCCGTTCGTCTCATTGGAAACAGGCTTCCAGGCAGTGCCTGCAGGCCTCCGCCTGTACCACAGAGATTTCCAATCCAGTCCGTTTGTTGTACGAAAACCAGTGCGATAGAAAGTGTATGCTTGTTTGGTGAGCTGATGTGAAATTTCATTTCGAATACTGCCGAAAAAACTTGGAACATAGGGTAAATGCACCAATTGTTGTGCTAGCACCAATTGTTGTGCTATCGACGGGAAAATGGAAAATATAAGCAAACCATAGCGATTTGTATTCAGAAATCAGTTTTGTCTTGTAGTTTATTTTATTTATCTATTTGTCAAGACTTTTTACAAGTATTTTAAGCCTTTATTTGCGAAAAATCATTATTTCAAAATT
>KI915063.1:909179-972676 GCA_000473445.2 Anopheles farauti
CTGTACAAACTCGTCCATAATTGGTGCACTTACCCTACTTGGAAGCTGCTTAAAATTACCAAACCATCAACGAAGCAAAAAATGAGATATTTATTTTTTTTACGGAGGAAATAATCTGTCACATCGGATAAAGCTGCGGACCACCTGATATACAGCACGATAAGAACATAATCGGAATAGTAGAAGTCGGAAAACGAGAAACGTGCTGCTTGGATTGCATGACATCCCCATCCCAAAAAGTATACTACAATAAAGCACACTGCCTGGGGTGTGACACGATGGAGCTGAAATGAGAAACATATTTCACGAGCGCAACAAGTGTTCCGATTGTGTGGTGTTTGTGGCGTTATCCTTTTTTCTGTTGTAATAAGAATAGAAAACAGAAACGACGTTGAGGTACTATGATCTGATGCTAAAGCACGATTGACGCTGCTGCTACTGGTGATGATGACGGTAATAATAGTTACACCGTGCGCCATACCCGCAATGTCACCATACCACACGGCACACGGGAATGGTAAACCTTGATGAAACGAAAACCTGTGGCACACGTTCTGACCCTCTGTACACACGCATGTTCACGTTTGTCCGTCGATGATTGGGACGTTTTTGATGACCGCCCGGATGGTGATGCCGAACAGACACCTTTCTCGGTTCAGCCCGTTCGTGGAAAAGTTTTCGAGCAGTGTGTACGTTTACCCATTCCTATTTACACGTGGGATGATATTTTCAGTTTCAGTTCAGCAACGGATTGGATACGTGCCCATTCCTGACTATCAGTCGTCGCGATGCTACGAAATAATAAAACAAAAAATAAATAGCACCAACTTGACCAAGTACGGGTGAAGCACATGCTTTGGTACGAAAACGTAAGGCCACAGTTTGAACAACCGAATGTGTACTACTGGATGATGAGTTTTATGGTACTTTGTTTGATTTATGGCATTGGTTGGATGTAGCCTTACAATTGAATTAAATTTCCTTTATGTTACGGACGGCCACATATGCAGCGGTCCCGAAGGAAGTGTCGTTTGTTGGAGGGTTCTACATGGTGGTAAATTAAAGATTAAAAATTACACCGAAACTATTGTCAAGTATTTAAACTCTTTTGTTAATTCTGGATTTATGGTTCGTCTGCTTAACAGCATAATAAATAGTAGATAAAATTGTTATTTTTTTATTAGTTTATCTATACATACAATACCTTAAAGCTAATCTCGTCTCATATGTCTAGAAAGCAACACATTCTAATCACAGCAAGCTGTTACATATATATATTTGTTGGGATTCATCTTAGCGGAATATGTTGTAAAACAACAAGTAAAATGTGTTATTCCGTCGAGTAAATCATAAATAAGACAATCTTGACTACTCCAAGCTATAGTGGAAACTCCAAATAATGTTAGAAACCCTCCGATCAAACTAGTTATTTTACATCCCATTTATGTACCTTAAAATCTCATCGTATACATTTAAATGTTTTTTGTGGATACTATCATCAGCTCAAAACGGTAGTAAGTTACACAACTATTTGGCCAGGTATTTTCTTCTGAATCAGAAGTGAAAATAAATCAATTTGCAACTATAGTGGGTTTGATATAGAAATTCGATGTTGTAATCTGCTCGGCGCTAATACATATGTTTCCTACTTGTAGTTGTGTAAAATGTTATTTTCTCGTTTTACTGCCACAGATAATCTACCATCAAACCAAGGGCCCCTTTTGCGAATATAGGCTCGATATGCTAATGTTACGCGCTGGCACAGTGAATGCGAGAGAGGAATAAAAGTAAACTTTGCGTAAAAATCGTTCAACTGACCGTGAATGGACCGGCGTTCCAGTAGTAGCAGTACCCACACCCACCAGCTTGTCGTTTGTCCTGAGCGAAAAATTCGTTCACTCTAACAAACACTGTAACCGATTTCACGTTCTCCGATCTCGGTGCGATATCTGCTGGATGAGAAATTTACTCATTCAAATAGCTATCCTTTTTATTCGTTCGGCATGCAAATAAGCCATGGTCGTTACATGCACAGTGCCCTGTAAAATGCCAACGGGACGTAAATTATCGCGTGACGATCAGTGTCAACGATACCACCCAGCAATGGCACACCCTGTCCCTTTCGAATGGAATGTATGGGCCAACGGTCGCAAGCAACATCTTCCCTGCAACCATTCTGGCTGCACCCTGTAAGGATGATTCGTCCTTTCTTCCATTCCGGCCAAATACAGACCAATACGTTGCTGCTCGTTGAGCCGAAGGAGCGTCAATTGCCGACAATGAATATCGCTGGCCACGGCAGAAGGGCGAAGTCAATGACGAATTTCGTCCCGATTGCATGCGTTGTTTTGGGGTGTTTGTTCTTCGTCTCGCGATCCACGGCATATCCGCGCGAGCATCGTACCAACGTTCGGTCGGTGGAGGACACAGAAATTGGACAGCTTTTGAGCAGCCTCGTTGAAACGAATAGAGACAGCGACGACTACGGCTTGGAGGAGGATGATTCGCCGGCGGTGTCGGGAACAACTGGGGAAAGTAATAGCAATACAACTGGGACAGGGCAACTTACCGTCGGGGGTCGTTTCGTACCGGATCGGATGCACAAGCGAAGCCTTAACAACCTTGAGATTCAGCCGATCAATGACGATACAAATTACACCGTATACTACGTAGGTGTGCTGATGGCATCGCATTTAGGTATGTGTACCAGGTGGTGTGAAATTGAAAGAGACATATTCTGTTGTATTTAAATCTGATTTGCTTTCCATTTTCATTGTTTCCCCAGACTCGCCCTTCGATCTGGAGCGTTGCGGCCCGGCTATTGATTTGGCGCTCGAGCTTGTGAACCAAAGTCTTATGAAAATGCACAACGTTCGTTTGAGTAAGGTGCAGCGAAGGTACGTCTGCGTAAATATGCACTTTATTTGTTGAACCCTAAACAGATTCTTGTTTTGATGAAACATCGAGGGTAAATATCCTCATCGCCTCTTCTATGATGCATTTTAACATTGTAAAATTCAATGTGAAACGATCTCTTACACTAAATAAGAACTGTTAAAAGCTGATAAATGTACAAAATTCGAAATATTATGCTCGTTTATTCAAAGTATTGTACGTGTTGTACGCTATCCTACACTTACATCACTCATTATTCAATCTACTTAAGCTGGCTATTTACGATGCCTCAACTCTGACAAAATCTGGCCAGCCTTCGCTAGCAAATCTCTCAAGTAATCGTACATTATGTTAGTTCGTCTTCCGAAACATTCCATAGTCGAGATGCTCGCTAGTTATGTTTTTGATTGAGCATTATTTATGCTTGTATTAACTGTAGTATCCATACTTAAAATACATGAAATTGTGGTTTAGTGCCGGTAGATAGAGCTTTACCAGTGTAGGAAAACTTATGATCTTATCTCCAGCGCAATATACTTTTAGTTGGTACGAAGATAATTATCTTTTAGCTTTATTCGCTAAAATTTGTGTCAAAACCCCCCACTTTTTCACAATTGAAACTTCCACAGTTATGTACATACAGGCGTACTAGAATAACTGAGAAATTGAATAGTTTATTTACAGTTCATTAAACAATTCATTTTAAACAATTTATTGAAAACAAAACCAACATTTGTTACATGTATTATAAAACCATCTATCCAAAAAATGGGTAACAAGTTGATTGTTATAATATTGCCCGCTTACGTATTTTTTTTTAAATTAGGCGTTTTTCTTATTGTTTGGCTTTTAATAAAGTTACCTATAATAAATCCAAGCCTAGAATAAATTTAAAGTTTTTTTTTTTGTATAATGTATTATTTTAATTTGTGTTATTAAAAATGAACAATTATTAGACAATGAATAAATTTAACAATTGGATGTTTAAAAAAAGGTCAGAGATAAATTTGATTTCACTCACCTATTATGAATATTTCACTATTTGGGACTTATCAGCACTCAAAAGTAATCTTCACAGTTCAAAGGTACTCAACATGTTGTAAATTGAAGGTTCCTCCCATTCCCTTAATCCGTACGTTGTGCTAGCGTCCCTAATCCTGAAATCATGTATTGCAGTAAATCAACACGTAGCTGCTCTGCCACCTAATCAAGATTATCCACATTCAAATGCGTATTTGTGGTTGAGATTTTGATTTTTATTTCAGATTTTTTTCTTTTCGCTTTGTCGCTTCAACAGCTGGTGTCGAGGTATATTCGTTGTTGAGACGTGTTGAGATGATCGCATGCAACAAGCCTCATCAGCACGGAACACTTGCACGTGCGCCGAACGTGAGCTGAGTGTAATGAGTATATATCCCACCACTCTGTGTCGGGTGAGCTGAGGATAGACTTGCGATACGAATTGTCGAATTTTCTAGTATGAGATTAACGCGCACAAAAGCATTTCGAGAGCCCTGTACTGCTATCACTACGTGTACGGTGGCTAGTCAAGTCCTTTTGCTGTCGTCTTTACCCGTCTATCCTCTCGACATTCGGACAGTTATAGGTCATCACAGGTCCAGTAGTAGAAAATAAGCATACTTATGTAAATTATATGTCACATGCTGGCTTTTTTTATTACACTTTCGCTAACCCGTATCTTGTGCACACATTATACAAAACACACGATAAAAAAGGGACGATGGTGTGGCGCTAGTCCAGAGCTTGCTTGGAATTAAATAGAAAAGCCAATTTGTCTTAAAAAAAAAGAATAAGAAACGGTCGATGATTTTGGGTCCACTTCACCACTTTTTCGCGTGTTTATCCATCGCCATCCGTCCGGTTGAAGTATGCAAACATCGCAGCAGACACGCACGGAAACGGAAACCCCAATCAAACCGAAGTCGACAGGTATCGTCGTGGACGGAGTCCGCAGCGCCTAATCCTCTTAGCTTCGACCACATCCGCTGGAACCAAAAGGGCAATTAAATGACACCAATAAAAGAAGGCATTTTCATTTCCCTCTCGTACGTTTTGTTTGTTGTTTTTGCCATGCGGCAAGCAAACAAAAAAAAAAAAAGCATCGTCATCGGCTTCATCGCCTACGGTTTAGCATCATTAACGACAATGATCTTTTGCTGAAACTTCAAAAGTTTGGGCAGTTTTGGGGGGTTACGGTGGTGGTTTATAGGGGACAGATAAAACTATTTTGCAATTTTACTGTCCGTTCCATTTGTGCATTTTTATGGAGTGATAATTTGATTATGTTTATTTTCGTTTTTGTCTATTGATGGTACATTTTGAGGTATACTTTTGTGTTGGTGAAACAAATGTGTTTTTAAATATTCTTTGGGCGACTATCGGGATTATTTTTAAAACTGATTGATTCGTAGAATGTTTACCTATAAGAAATGAATATAACCTTACGGTATTTGTTTTGTTTCAACATCGAGATGATATTATTGTATTGATTGATTAACAAAATGTTTACGTTTAATGAATTTAATTAAAAATAAAACAAAACATTATTCTTTCATAAACATTTCTTACATTACTGCAAATTATATCGTTTAGTGTTAATGTTTTGTTAACCTTTTAAATGAGTTGTTATACTCCTTTGACCGAGTTGAACTGTTGACAAATTTGTATTCATGCTTCATTTCAGCTATGCTTCCTGCTCCGGCTCTAAATCGCCCGGACTCGCGGCCGACATGCACTTCAAGCACAGTGTGATCGCTTTCATCGGGCCGGCCTGTGCCTTCGCTCTCGAACCCGTTGCGCAATTGGCAGATTACTGGAATACGCCCATCATTACCGGAATGGGGGATCAGGTAATCCAATCCAAGACCACGACATGAAGTAAACGGATAGACATAGAAATAGCTCGCTTCTTTTACCCACCACGGTTGGCCTTGTGCAGATCGTTCGAACCAACCGGGAGTCGGTGGTGATTTGAAAAGCAAATTTATTTAATGAATCACCGCAATTAGTGCTTAATCTACCGTTAAGCAATCAGCGAACTTGATCCTAGATTTCGCCATCGCCATCTTCTTGCCCGGTGGGGAGAGGCGTCCACTTTTTTTCGTAATTTACCATTCCACTAGCCATCATCTACGACTGTGTGTGTGTGTTTTTTACGCCTACCCCATTCCCTTTTCGCAGATGACTTGGAATAACACATTCCAACCCCTAGCCCATAAATGCCTCTTAGAAATGACATTCGTTTGCCTTTGGTCCGATAATTTCCTGATTGGTCCGGTCGGTGGTTTCTTCCAGTTTTATCTCTACCCATTAAATGTCATTATGTCGCGTGTCGCAGTCAATATCATTCGAGGTTCCCTTTGCGTTTGTATATTATTCCTTTCGCTTGACCTTTCCAGTCCTAAGTTAAGTTTCTATAAATACAGCTCAATTTGCTGATCGACTTCCGCATGATGACAGGAGCGTGCAGTGCATATAATCAGAGAGAGAGAGAGAGAGAGAGAGAGAGAGAGAGAGAGAGAGAAAACGAGAGAGAATGGATTCTGTTGATCCTCTACGGGTAGAGTTGAGTCTTTGATTTCCCTACACAATCAGGATATCCCATCCGGGAGTGGCAGTGATGTGTTGAAAAAAGGCACAGCAAATGACTACGCTTTCTGTTGCACAGCTGCATTTCTCGACACTGCCGCATCGAATGCTCTTTCACCGGAAACACTTACGAAGGAAGGGACAAGTTAAATCTAATGGAGCAAAAATGTGTTCACCGATGACGGTGAATTTTTATCCGTCGCCAGTCCATCGTTTCTTACCATCTTACTTTATTCCAGGATTTGATGCACCGTAGTCTGCGGTTGTAGGCGGAAGAGAGCAGAAGCAAACGATCAAACGAATCCACTCACTCAGCGCTCCCTTTCCATCGTTCGCATTTATGTATTCCGTTGTTGTTCTATCGAAACACCCGTTAATGGTTCGCTCTGGCATGTGGTATCGGCTCACCAGACACAATCCATGATTCAATATGCTGTTATGAATGAGAAATTTTATGCGCATAAATACATAAGTAGAGTGTTTGCGGTGCTCCCTGGGTTAGGTCGGGGCTTTATAATAGCCATAGCCATCTCGTTTGTATTTTTGTTTTTAAATACCGAAGAGACTTTTGAATTTTGTGTAACGCAATTATATTGCTGTTTTCTATTCAATTCAATTATATTCACTGTGCACTATTGCGCTTTTGCAAAGAAATTTCCGATATTTGTCATACCAGTTCTGTTTGCAAGTATTGACATTTATTTGAAGAAATAAAGAAATTTTTCCCTATTTTATGTTTATTTGCTATTACGTTCTAATTGCACCATTTTTAAAATTGTTTAAACCTGCACAAAATTGCCTCATATTCCATAACTTTATATTCGACCATTCACAAACGAAAGTTATTTCGACAAATATCCAGTTTTACTCATAGGAAACTACATACAATGTCATGTAGTGTTTTGAACGGGTTTAAATACTATACTATACCATATTTTAAACTATTTTTCAAACAAAGACGAAAAACATTGTATTGCAGATTTTAGTAGTATAGTAACGCTTGATATGTTCTTCTTTACTATTATTTAATCATTAATCCACAACAATGAAAAGATTTTATAAAATCAGTATAATGTTTGCGTGGGTCTGTAGAATTAAAGCCTGATAAAAATGTCATATTGTGTTTTAATTCAATTCGATTCGTTTATATTTGTCTCTTCTTCCACGTTATTTCCCATAATTTGAAGATGAAGGTTCTAAGAATAATATTTTTTGTGCACATTTACAACTACTACCACAACCCTTCCACTTGAACGGGCCACTTATTCTCGATATCCAAGTTAATTGGACATTTTTATCGCTTGGGGCAGGCATGAAGCGCCTTGTAACACTTTCGCGACCCTACCGCGGTAATTTGTTGCTTAATTGGCTCCGGTTGCCGCTAGACTGAAAATTGCTGGTGAAAACTGCTTGAACGAGCAGAATCTTCGGTGAAGCGAACTGGTTAAAGCTAAAAGGTGTCGAGTTTAAATCAGGATTTATTCTCGTTTTGGCACCTGGCAGCCCTTTCCCAGCGAAGGCTTCCACGGCGTTTACCTCCCAGTGCTGTTTGACCTGTGTGAACCGGGGTGGCGGCAACGTCGTAGGTCCCTTGCCAGTTCGTCTTCGTTTTGTGCTTTACATGTGTGTGTGTGTGTTTTTTTTTTTACTCGACCCGGATTCTATCAAACTAGTTTGCTCGTTCAACACCTTTTGTCGATATCGATGCATTCGCTTCTGCATGTGAACATTGTAATCATGCTAAAAGATGCTCTTTTCCTCCTTCCATCCATCCGTCCATTCATCTATCGCTAGCCACCCTCGGAGGGTGAACTCTCGGTGACATCCGGTATCCTAGGCCGATTGAGCAACAGGTGGAAAAACGATAGCTCGGTAAGTTTGCAAGGCGTTGTCGGGCATAGCGATCACCTTTTGCACTTTGACCGTGCTTTATTTTATTTCTCTTTTCCACCCGGAACTACTAGGGCATGTTCAAGGATAAGTCTCGCTACCAAACACTGACCCGCATGTCGTACTGCCAGTGCCGACTGAAGCTGGTGTTCTCGAGCATCTTTCGCCAGTTTGGCTGGCGTCATATCGCACTCATCATCGACCGGTCGGATCTGTTCTCGTTGACGGTTGGCAAGAATTTGGAGTATGGGTTGAAAGATGAGGATCTGTTGAAGTTTGTTCGGGAGCTGGATGGGAATGATGAGGAAGACATCGATTCTTACCTGAAAGACGCCAGCATGTACGCACGTGGTAAGTTTTACACAGTTACACAGTTTTTGTACTATAAGTGTGCAGTTTATTATTTAGTGATAATCAGTTGATTGTTTTTTTTTCAAAAACAAAACAAATTGAATTAACTAGTAATTTATAAATATTAAAAATTTAATGAAAAATAATAAAATTCCTTAGAACGTGTTGTACAAAATTTATATTCACTATTGCCATATGTTGTCACATTCGTTTGGATGATACAACCAAGGATGGTAATTAGGGTAACGGCAACGAAATGGATACTCTTGTAAATTTCATGGAAAAATCTCCAACCTAACGCCAGTCATCAAATGCAGGGAGTTTGTTCACCCCGAAACATAGCAACAGGAGTCAGCTGAACACTAATTAATCCTCTCCTTCCATCCTTTTTTTCCCCTCCGCCACAGTGATAATACTTTCCGTGCGGGGATCCCTGGTGCGAAAATTTATGCTGTCCGCACTGGCGCTCGGTATGACGCGGGGCGAATTCACCTTCCTGGATGTGGAAATCTTCCAAAGCTCCTACTGGGGCGACCATTACTGGGAACTCGGCGATGAGGACGACTTCAAGGCGCGCAAATCGTACGAAGCGCTATTGCGTGTTTCGTTGCTGCAACCGACTAGCCCGACGTACCAGTACTTCGCCGAAAAAGTTCGAACACGAGCGAAACGCGACTATAACTACACATTCGTGGAAGACGAAGAGGTAAACTTCTTCATCGGTGCGTTTTTTGACGGGGTGTACCTGCTAGGAATGGCACTGAACGACACGTTGATCGAGGGCGGCGACATACGCGATGGTACGGCCATCACTCGAAAGATGTGGGGCCGTGACTTTGAGGGTAGGAGACATTTGCTGTCGTGTTGTGGATGATCAGCTGCTGCTATGAGACCCTCGCACGTCTGAGCTCATTCATTCATTGCAGGCATCACGGGGCACGTGCGGATTGATGACAACGGTGATCGTGATGCTGACTACTCCATCCTCGACCTGGATCCAATTACCGGCCGCTTCGAGGTGGTGGCACACTACTATGGCATCACGCGGTAACGTTCTTCCCCCAAGGGATTACTCTACCTACCACACAATGCTCTCACTATTCACTCTGTCGTATTATTTCCTACAGCGAGTACTCACCTGTCAAGGGCAAGAAGATCCACTGGCCCGGTGGACGGGAAGGACCGCCGCCGGATGTACCCAAATGTGGATTCCTCGGAACGTCCCCTGCCTGCCAGGGAAACGGGGGTAAGTGGACGCGAGTTGTGGCTATTTTCGAGCTCGAGCAACAATTACCACTAAATCACTCGAAAGCATAACGATAATGATGTCGCTACTGACGGGCACGGAGGACTCGTTAATACTGATCTCCGTTTATCTAGTTTCCTGTTGACACTTCTTATTGTTTTTTTCTTCTTCTTTTTCCTTGGTCACGCCGAAAACAGACATGATTATCCTTTATGTACTCGTTGGTTTCGGCATAATCTCCGCTTTTGCCGCAGCAGTCACGTATATTCTGTGCAAGTGAGTATTGCTTTCCGAGAGAAAATACTTCTGTTCCACCCGAACTCTATGTCCTGTGTTGGTTCGCTGGCTAATGCTTTACCCCTTGCTGTATTTCGTTGTTCCAATACAGTACGACTCAGCTGATGAAAAGAAATTTCATTACAATTGAGGTTAATTTGTCTAATTATTCTTATCTATCTCATAAAAGCAGAAAGGACAAGTCAGTAGCGTGGGATAAGGTTATTTGATAACATGGAAATAATAAAATAGCATACAGGGTGTATATGAATCACAGCAAAATAAGGGTATTTCGATAATAGTATCGTTGTCAGGGGGCATCTTTTTATATAAACATTTAATCTTTTTGGAATTACATCATCTAGTTAGTTAGTAACAAAAATACTATATATTTCTACAAACAATTTTTAAATTGTGTAATAGATGAAAGACCGTTAGCTTTGTGTCTTTGATTATTCATTATTTATTTCATTACAGAGATTTTGTTCTCTTAATATTAAGTTTTATTAGTGACAAATGTATTTCGTTATATTAAATATTTACAAAAATGCCAAAGCATTAACAGCTTCAACAATCGAATCCATAAAACGTATTATAGTCATCTAGTAAGGCCACATTTCGTTCTCTGAAATCCAATGTATATCTTTTGCGTAATCAACCGTATGTCAACTTGCACCATACAATCCCATTAATTTATTTTGTTTTGTTCCCTCTATCGCTTGTTTTTCTCTCCAATACATCAAAAATTCGGCCACCCTCCACAGACAAATGAAACTTAATAGCGAGCTCAACAACATGTCCTGGCGCGTCCGCCCTGACGAGGTCCTGCTGGAGGTGGGCAAAATGTTTGGCAGCAAAATAGGCCTGCAGAAGCTCAACTACGAGGTAGGTCAATGGTTTCCAGGTGCGCTTACCATTCAGGGATAAGCGCAACTCATCGTTTCAATTATAATTGCTGCCAGGACCGGCACTGTTTGCGTGAAAGGCACGTCTAATGAATTATTCAATCGAGCTCTGGGGAGCACAAACCCAAAACTGGTTGCTTTCGTTTGATGTTTGGTCTGTTGGATTCTCCGATAGCACCAGATGACAGTCATTTGGTCCGTTGCTCATGTGGGTGAAAGTACAGAGGGGCAGATGGTACGGTAAACAAACGGAGGTTATAATTGTCAACCGGGTGGTGCCCAAGTACCATCTGATGACAACTGCATCATAGTTCCCATTTTTTCCAAGTCGTAGCGCCATATCAGCTAATGCGTAAAATGCTATTTAAGCATAATTTCAATCGGTATTGTTCAAGCTGCCAATGATAGGTTTTATAGCTCAATGGAGGAGCACAATCTGAAAGAAGTAAAGCCATTTGTTACGGACAATCATGGCACTCTGTGTTTATTTCATTGGTTATTTTAACGTACATTGAATTCTACCGTCAGAAAATCAACGAAAAAAGATCAACGGACAGTCTGAGCTATTCTACTAATTTAATTTTCAATTTCGTCTTGACAGAACTTCTCGCTACAACAATTTGGTCTCAACTCTGGTCGCGTTTCGATTGCTTCCGGCAACTCACAGCTACCCGCCCAACTCTTCACCACGATCGGCATCTACAAGGGTGAACGTGTCGCAATCAAGAAGGTGGCCAAAAAAAAGGTGTACATCACGTCAACTCTACTGTGGGAGATCAAACAGGCGCGCGACGTTAGTCACGAGAACACTGTGCGCTTTGTGGGCGCCTGTATCGATTTACCACGTCCGACAATCCTCATCCTCACCGAGTACTGTTCGAAGGGAAGCCTGAAAGATGTGCTAGAAAACGAAGCTATCCAGCTGGACTGGAACTTCCGCATGTCGCTCATCCATGATGTCGTGAAAGGGATGGCTTACCTGCACAACAGTGACGTGGCAGTGCATGGCAAGCTGCGCTCGTGCAACTGTCTCATCGACGGCCGGTTCGTGCTGAAGATATCTGACTTTGGACTGCGCACACTGACAACACCGTCAGAGTACGTGCGCGATCAGAACTACTACAACAGTAAGCGCAAACGGGGGCGGCGGTGGCAAACGCAAAGGCCGGGCCCTGCCCCCGATTTATCACCCGTTGGTTTTTCTTCTCACAAGTGCTGAACTTTACAGAACTGATGTGGGTAGCACCGGAACTGCTGCCCGCCACCGTCATCCCGGGAACGCCGGCCACGCAGAAGGGCGACGTGTACTCGTTCGCCATTATCTTGGAGGAGATCGTCGTGCGCGGTGGCCCCTACGAGACCGCACGTCAGTTCCTCGATCCGCAGGCCATCGTCGAGCGGGTGGCACTGCACGAAAGTCCCCCGTTTCGACCGTTCGTCGGACAGCGCGATTGTCCGCCGGATTTGCTGGATCTGATGGAGAAGTGTTGGTCGGACAGTCCGGACGATCGGCCATCCTTCTCCGGCATCCGCAGCAGTGTTCGGCTGATCATGAAGTATTATTGACTTGGGTATAATGTCTGTAGAGATGTAGGATGGTTTATTTAATAGTTCATTTGTTTGAAAATGTGCAAAAATGGGCGCTCCGCAGTGCTCCATTCAAGGCTTTAAATCCCTTTAAAACTTTAATTCTTGGCAGAAATACATTTTAAGGTGACCCATGCAACACATTTTTTTAACCTAACACAATTCATATTGAAATGCTCTGATTTTGGAAACATTATGTAAGTAAGCTGTCGACATGGCTAGATAATTAGGATAGAGTTTTAAAATCCAGAACAGAATTCTTCGTTTTCTGATTGATTTATTATTTAGATTCTACAATGTTACCAACATCAATCTTTTGATCTGTTTCGTTTGTTTCATCAATCAATCAATTTCGATATCTGTTTTCTAAATTGAGTATGACGGTTAATGTGGCTATAATAATAATATAGAATGTTTTGCTTTAAATATTTAATAAATCAGTTCGGAAATGAAAAATTCTGAAGGAGATTGGAACTCTTTCAATTTGGTAAAAAAAATTATCATCTTCATCTCCAATAAAACAGAACTTTGAATGAATAACATTTTTTCCTGCAATTTACTTTCTCTTTAGAAGCACAAAATATCTAATTTTCACATTTGATTTTGTCAGTTAATATCGTCGAATATCCCATTAAATTACAGAGTGTTGATAACAATTAAGGCCCATGTTTGTTACGAATTTGTTGCCGCAAGCAATCATTAACCATAGGAACAGATTACTGTTTCTAAATTAATCCATTTCAACTTAAGCTACTGTAACAAATGTGTTCACTATCACGCTAGAACATAGGAAACGAGCATAACATACGTACACAACTTATATACAACAATACTCAATTGTTTTTTACTAATTTTAGGGGTTTCTGCGAGAATCTGATGGACGATTTGCTCCGACGCATGGAACAGTACGCGAACAATCTGGAGAGTCTTGTGGAGGAGAAAACAGAACAACTGAGCATGGAAAAGCGACGCACAGAGGAACTACTGTATCAGGTACTGCCACGACCCGTCGCCCAGCAGCTGCTGGCCGGAGAAATGGTGCAGCCGGAACAGTTTGAATGCGTCACGATCTACTTCAGCGATATTGTCGGCTTCACGGCGCTTTGCGCCCAGAGCCGTCCGATGGAAGTGGTAGACTTTTTGAACGATCTCTACAGTACGTTCGATCGTATCATCGGTTTCTACGACGTGTACAAGGTGGAAACGATAGGAGATGCGTACATGGTGGTTTCCGGATTGCCGGAGCGAAATGGCCACGATCATGCGCGCGAGATTGGACTGATGGCGCTCGCAATTCTCGACGCGGTCAAATCATTCACCATCAAACACAAACCGGAGTATCAACTAAAGATTCGCATCGGTATCCATTCGGGACCGGTTTGTGCGGGAGTCGTCGGGCAGAAGATGCCGCATTATTGTTTGTTCGGGGACACTGTGAATACGGCTTCACGGATGGAATCGACCGGTCATCGTAAGTAACGGGGTGCGAGTTTTGATTTGATTACATTATAACCGTGTGTTCACTGCTTGTAGCGCTCAAAATCCATGTCTCGGAAGCGGCCAAACAGATTTTGGACAAATTTGGTACATTTCGTACCGAGCTGCGGGGTGATGTGGAACTTAAAGGAAAAGGAATCGTCACTACTTACTGGCTGCTGGAATGTTCAGAACCTGACCCAAGGTGACTGGCAATCAATACGCCGTACAGGTTTTCACTAACGCACAACTAACATGCTCTGTCCCCTCCCACACAGACCGCCAACACCGATGAGAAATTACAACGAGAACGAAGTACCATTCCCGATACTGTTTCCCGCCATCGGGAAGTAAGCAGTGAGCTCCGGGATGCTGTCTACACACAACATGTCAATGTTTAGCCAACTCAGTGTCTTTCGCTTCGTATTCGTATCAAACCGGTGGGTGCAGGATATTTTTGTGTACGCGTTTGTACGAAGAATATTATTGGATGGTTTCAGCTAGTTTATCCACCGGACGGTGTCAATTTAATATTGGATCAAGCGTATCGTACCGAACCTACCGGCCTGAACCGATTGTGCGAGTTAGATGCCTAGCATACAGATCCAGAAAACGATATGCAGCTATTTTCCAAACAATGGGCAGAGAAAGTGAACTATTTTGTGTAGGATTTATGACCGGCTTATGGATCGGTGGGCTGACATCGTGATCGGAACTATTTAGATGTATTTTCGCTACCCTATGGCGGCACAAATAAATTTATGTGGATATACAAAGGTGTAACAATGTGCGTTTGTTACAAATTTCTTCTGGCTCTTTTTACTATTAACTTTCTTCAAATAATATCGGAATGCCACTTTATCATCCGCTTAATAGTTTTATTTATTTTTTATCTTTATATGCCTTTGTCTTTAAGTGTAACTAGCTTTTTATGTCTTTTTTTACTTTTTTTCGGATAGCGATCATCGCAGGTATTTTTACATACGATTGATGAACACGTGGTCTAATCCAATCCGTTTTAAAAATGTTCACCTTTCTTTTGATTTTAACTATTGTATGCTTAATGGTTTTGTTTAAATTGGTCTACAATCTTTATTATTTATAAAATACACCGTTATTATTTAGTTATTACTTTTAGGGACTCTATTATTGAAACATTTCCGTTATCTTCTTTCTAATTACGTAGCAACTTACGTGATAATCGCTGCGATATAATTATTTGCTAAATTTAATCAAACCAACTTAACTGATAACTTACTGTCGCGTCTGATGTTTATATTAAATTCTATAGCTGCGAGAGCGTGAGCACCCTCTACTTATTGGTTTTTACTATGGAAGAATGCAGTAGTACCCTTATTTATCAAGCACCCTTACTCTTTTTATCATGCAAAACAAATCGTTTACTTCATTATACCCTTGTTACTTATCGATGCAACACATCTTTCTTTGCTGTTTACGCAATTGCAGATAATAGCAGAAATTGATGAAAATGGACCAAATATACCAGAAAAAATTAAAGCAGGTGTATTTTTGTAATGCTTTCTTTGTTCAATCGCATGTGTTACATTCGAACGATGCGGTTCTCAATTATTATTTTGAAAAGACTCTTCTCTTAACACGTTCACTACCGTGGCAGTCGTGAACAGCATGAGATAAGAAGGACAAACATATTATCTCTCTCTCTCTCTCTCTCACTTCACTTCATATACTTCACGCAGAGAGCGATTGATGTTGATTTTTTGTCTGGTTTTAAAAACGTTAATTAGTACAAAAGAAAACTCCTTTGTAGGTTATTATAAATGCTGAATTAATTCCCAGTTCACTACAATTCAGTTCATACAATTATAGAACAATTTCCATAATTTGCAGGTAAAAGCACCGTTTTCAGTTTTTTGCCCGTAAGCTCGGAACAAGACGAGATGTTTAGTGAAAAATTGTGAATGATTAAATCAAATGCAGTGCAGGACTTGGCGTCTCCATCCAATTTGTATGAGGTAATGGGCGCCTCCACCACGCCAGATAAGGCTAAATGCCCTGAGATCATTTATTTTGGACAGTGGTTAGTGGAATGAGTCCCCGTGCAAGTACTAACATGACCGGCAACACATAGCTAACAAAGCTAACTATCACAGACTATTTAGGAAATGCAGTTGATGACCGGGACCATGCGATAAGTAGGCCCTGTTTACTTTCCACAAATAGTACGCTCGCTCATTTTACTGCCTCCTTCGGAGCGAGGAGTCCTGGCGATACTATGCCGAGATACCTGTAACGTCACACTACCAACACATAGAAAAAGCCACATGGTGTAACCGGTTCCTCGGTACGGTTTTGTGTAAACTCGTTGAATGGTTCTCTGTTTACAAATCGTAATAAACCGTTGACAGGCGCAAATACTCACCAGGCAAACGAGCGCAAGGGTGAGAAATGCCGAGAAGGAACTCACTCTCGTGAGAACCCGGAGAACGGTTCGGGCTCCGCAGTGCACCCGTACGCAAGGATACTCCGGGACCGAGAAGCAAACATCAACCTCGCGGAGCAAACAGTTTGTGTTCGTTATTCGGCGAGTGTGGACATAGAATCCGCATTTCCGGTGGTCATAAATCTGGCGAGCAGGCTCCTCGACTCGGTCATTTTGCGGTGGTGGTAGTAATGCTAGCGCCCCTTCTCTCGCTTTGCTAAGTACCGACGATACGAAGGCCACCAAACCGACAGAATACGTGTTTTCCCTGTGGAACGTTAAAGTGTGTGCGCCTTTTTAGTGCTTTTCTGGGTCTCTTGTGCATCGCTCAGCCTCGAAGCTGGTGTATCTGTGGTTTTATTTGTGCGTGTGTGTGTGTGTGTGTATTGCAAGCGTCATTGTGTCATTGCCAGCTAGTCTTGCAGCGAATGCAAAAGAAGGCAATAATTTTCCTGCCATTTACTACCATCCAAACCTAGCCAGTTACCTAGCCAAGTTATGTGGTGTGTGCGTTTGGAGAGCTTCAACACGCACCGAGTGCTAACTAATCGTAGCAGGCAGTGCACGATGAAGTGAAATGCAATTCTGTGTAGCCTGGTCCATAAAGCGTAAGACAAAAAAAGAAAACTCACCGTGTTCAGTGTGTTTGTTGGATTAAAGAATATTGAAATTAGATGGCATATGTACAGGCATAGTGAAGGTGCCGAAAATCACTTGATCTGTGGCTCAACTACAGCACCATTATTGTGAGTTCTAATCCCAACGGAACGAGTGCTCCACTTTCATCCAATCATCCCTTAATTTTGTCTTCGCCTTTTATCGTTGGCATTCCGTCCACACCCCGGTCCCCTACGGTGCCCCGTAAAACCCTTCTTCGTAGAATGAGTCCTCGGAGCCATTGCTACTAGTACAGCAGACACTGCAGAAAGCAATAATTCGATTACCATGTGAATCACCCCGTCCGTACACAAACAACAATCGGTCTACAATCCTTTCTCTCGGCTCGTGAGAGTAAACGAACGAAAACACAAAAGGACGACGGTCGAAGGAAAATAAAAAAAATACAAGCACCTCGGACCCGGAAGCTTTTAGTGTATGTGGCTGGGTGGTGGTGCTGTGGTGATATGTGTACCAATGACGGGTTACCCGAGGGTGAGTGGGTGGCTAAACTAGCACGACGATAGAACGACACACAACCTTGGCAACCGAAGCGACCGAAAAATGGTCCCAAAGGAATCGCATCTGATGGGATTGCTAATCATGGGTTTATGAGCTTCACTTCCACCAGTCCGACCTCCGAGGGGGAGTTAGTGGAAAATCGAGCCCTCCAACCTTCCTCTGCTTCCCTCACCAACCGGTGCAATAAAGGACGGCAGATGCAAACGAAGTCCAAGATGCGCATGAAGTACGGGAAGTTGTTCATTTTCTTCATGATCTGCTTCAATCTGATTGTGTTCTACTACTCGTGGAAGTACTTCCTGACCAGCGGTCACTATCTGGCGGAATCCTTGACCGGTGGTGAGACGCTCCGTGGTCCGGCCTTTTCGAGGCGACTCGGCATCGCGCCCGATTCCATCCCACTCGTCAGCTACGAAAGCTCCTACCGTGTCGGTGATCCTGGAGGTGCGACCCTGAACCGGATGCGCCTAAAACCGACACTAACGGAGGGTGACCCGCTGGACGGCTCGCGAGCAAATGCAAAGGAACGGGTGCAACACACAAACGGGTTCCTGCGGAAAAGCATCACGTTCGTGTTCCGTGATTTTTACGACTTCGATAATGATCTGCTGCAGTCGATCGGTAGCGTGACGGCGCTCATACCGGGTGTAAGTGTGTTTGTAATCGCGCCCGAACTTCCGTACCCCCCGCTCGACATCTTTAGCCCATCGCAGACGGGAGGTCCAGGATCTGGAACCGGAAACCAGAGCTCCGCCTCCCGGACGGCTGATCCGGCCTGGTTCAGCGAGGGTAGCAACGTGCGCTTCTTTCACCTCGCCTATGATGTCACCAAGACGCTGCGGGACACGTTTCCGGTGTTGCATGTCACCACGCGCTATGTGCTCTTCATGCCGGACAGTGTGCGGCTGACGGGGCGTGGGTTGCTTTCGCGGATGTTGCGCGAAATCGACACACCATCCGGGAGTGAGCTGTTACTGCAGCAGCATCAGCATCTGCTACTGAAGCAGAATGGTCACCATGCTGGCAGGGGTAGCGCAGCCGGTGGCGGATCGTTTGATCTGAACCGGAAGCAGGAGCGACGCATCGTTGCGGTGCCGTTCGGATCGAACCCAAAAGGGGCCGCTAACTGTGTGCAGATGCAGCTGGACTTGCCCAACTGGACGCTGGAATATGTAACCGGAAACGAAACGGAACGCTGTGATATGGTAAGTGTCGGGAGCTTTTTTGCACCAGTCAGGTGTGCAATTGGTTACTTTAATGTTGGGATTTGGACTAATGCCCACTAGTGACATGATAAGATTAATCAATCATCTATCTTAAACACACTTTAATACCTTCTTAAAGTTACGTCTCCACTGACTCCACTGAAAGCATTTTATTTGCTTTAAAGTGCGTACCAAGATTACTTGTTTTTATTTCTTCTTTAAATATAATTTTTATTCATCTTTAAATTGACTCTATTTAAATACCTCTCTAAACCGCTCGTAAATACATCCATTCCAATTGAACGGATCGATTTTAATAACTATGAAAAATTTTAAGCAATGTTGGAAAAATAATGCTAAATATTGATTTATTTGAAAAAAATAACCACGTAAACTCAGCTGATATTACTTGGTTATGGAATTTGTGCATTAATTCCATAAGGAAGAGTGGGAAGAAGATAGGAATAAAAATAAGGAAAATATGGAGAACAATTACTGCATAAGACCTTTCATTTCTTAGATTTCTAGAGCGCATCAATTTATATGCTAGACGTACGTAATAATTATTTCAAAAAATTTAAATATTAAATTTAAGTACATTGTCTTTTCAGTATCGTTTAAATATTTTCAGATGTTTAGTTTATCAGCTATTGGACTTTTTTACTTTTGGATCGCTTGTGGAACACTGTTGTTCGCTGGTTCTTATAGTTTGACGCAAAGGTTTACTTGATTTGGTAATGTTCCACGCGTTTTGGTAGTCTCTAAATCACTGGGAGTGAACGACATCTGTATTTTATGATTTTTCCAATCACAAGATACACTGTTGTGCACACGAGGAGGTTGTCAACTTTTGTTTTGAACTCACAGTCTCAAACACATTACGTCACCTTAATTTGACAGAACCTTCAGATTGTAGTGTCCTTTAAAAAAAACACACAACTTTCCAAAAACAAAGACATCCATTCTTTCCCCTCTTTCCGTTGAAACGTTGAGTGGAATTTGATTGCTTTCCCACATCACAGTGACAGGTGTCAGTCAGCTAACGTTGGAATGGTAGATCGGCTTCAACAATACCGATTGTCTAGAATGCCTTCGTGAGAATAAAATATACTTACATGAATAAAAAAAAATTCAATAAAATTTTCACAACTTGAGCTTACGATAACATGTGAGTTAGTTTGTTTTGTTGTGGCAAAACAGATGCACGAAAAAAACATACTATTGTCCACGAATAGTTTTACATTACTCTTCTAATTCTGTAGTTGATGCCAAAGCTTAGTAACGCCCTTTCGTTATTTTATTAACCACGTACTGGTATCCTACATTCTGCTTTGGTCTACCAAATATGGTCTAATTATATAATGTTTAACTTAGTTGCGACAATTTTCTTCAGCTAAGATTGTTATTCACATTAATTCATAACTGCGGTAAATGAAAATGCAAAACCATCGCGAATGAAAACCACAATTATGCTCGCTATTTTGAATTTCATTATATGCGGTTGAATTTGTTCGCACTTTTCCTGCGGGGAAAATGAAACCCGCTTCGTGAGCGTACAGCGTGACACAACGAAATACACGCCGCGTGAAATCATTTCAGACCGGGTTTTGCATACCAAGCAGGCTGTTTGCTAATGTATTTCTCATTCGGTGACTCCGTTTTTTTCATATACTTAACTTTTGGGGAGCGCATACCTTTCCTTCATTATATTTTGTCACCGTGTTTAGGCTTTGGTGACCGATATATTATTGGCTAATAAATTTTGTAGCCATACCAAATGAAATGCCACCAGGCAGACGGGTCTTGTCGTTTCCAACCACCGGCGGCGAGGATGAGGATAATAGTGATATCGTGCGAATGTATGTTTGGTTGCGTGTGCCTTTAAATTATGCCTGCAGCACGGGTAACCACCGTGTACATCGGGTTAGTTCGATCGACAGATAAGCCACGCGTGGAACGGGCCTGTGTGAGTGCGCACCGGAACCGAAAAATAATGAGTCCGAGATAATATGATTCAGGATTAATTTTCAACAGGATGTTCTAAATCTAAGTTTAATTTCGTTTTGCTCACTGTTGTTTGTGTAAAAGGAAAAAATTATATAAGTTGATTAATTTCAAAATTATCATTATTATTGAAGGTTAATGTAAATTTGCGTCTGATTGGAGTAGCCCAGTAGCTAGTGAGATCATAGCATGCTACTGCATCTTTATTCGAATGCACTATAAACATTCTAACTATATTCAAAAGAATACTCGAACACTCTATGGCACAGCACGTTCTCTTGAAACCATCCGCATGCAGCTTCTGCAGACGAAAGAAAACTATTCGAAAACAGGGTCAAAAGGCCGACTACCGGTCGTTGAGTTGGTTTCATTTTTTCCATCAAAGCATGCATCAGCGGTTCTCACTTGCCGCATCAGAGCTATCAAAGCACACTTGATTGCTATCTGAAATACACGTACCAGCCTGTGCAGTGTTTGGTCAACAGAGCCTTCCAGCAGCAAAGCAAACGTCCCCAACCCAAGCACTGAATAGCCTCGACAGCCCAGGGACGCATATTTTCGATGGCGACAAATTCATGTGTACGACTTTTGTGATACAGTATTTTGTTATATATGTGAAAAAAACATAAAAATGTTGGTACCGTCGGTAGCGCAGACTTCCGGTGTCTTAATGCTCTTAGGAAGGAAATTGCACCAGCTTTCAATCTCGTTTTGTGCTCGAAGTCGAACTTCTATTATGGTGGCATTTGTTAGCTTTATTGTGGCATGACTAATCGGAATGAAAAGTTCTATCCTCCCGATTGCATCACCCGGGAGATAATACATTTTCTGTATCGAGGAATCGGGAAAAAGTTGTCATGCTGCGTTTGTACGTCCACCCGGAACGGTTGCCATTTAATCCCTCCAATGAAACCAACCATGAACGGGACGGAGAATAACACAGTACGGAACAAAGATGAAAATTGTTGTCATGAAAAATATTAATCATACCACCGACGCCAACTGACACACATAGAGCGAGAGAGAAGTGCGCTTTCCGTAATAAAAAAAAACACAGTGGCTGCCAATTTTTCTTATGCACCTGCTCACTATGAAAAAAGGCACTATCAATATAATCAGTCACCTACTGTGCATTGTATCGGTGGACGGCATCTCATGGAACGGAATTTGCTTCAATAATAATAATAGTTTTCGTATACTTCAGAAAAAAATCCGAGCAAAATAAATATGTTAATAGACATACGGTGAGCATAAAATTAAATACAGATAATAATATTTTTTAAACCTTTGACTCAAACAATTAATCAACAGAAACATAACATTATGGCCAAAATATGGGTTGTGCTAACCTTTCGTTTTCATAGTTAACTTAAAATTACGTAAACTATTACCATGAAGGCCATTTTTTCACAAGCAAAATTTTTTTCACAAATTTTTTCACTGTTATAAAAAGTGAACAAAAAAGTGCCGTATTTTTTTTACTTTTCGAGTAGATTTTATCTTTATAGCTGCAGGCGTCAACTTCCTGCACTCGGTGCCAACACAGGCACACTGACTCGTAACAACTTCCGATGCCTTTCTGTTCGTTGTTGTTACTGTACATTTCATGTTCATCCAACATCGTTACTGCATTATTGACTTTCCTTCACAATATAAATCCGTACTCGTTTCGCGGTATTCATGCCGGCCGAACATTGTGACGTTCTCGCAGAACACCTGGATTTCGCCACTGAAGACATTGCAATATCAGGATGCGACAGGACACTTTATCCGACGTAAAAGGGCGTCTTCGTTTCCGCCGGCAAAAACTAACACAATGTTTGCTTTATCTTATATCCCTTTTCTTTCTTACCATTTTCAGTTCAAGCAGAAGCACGCCATCCTGGTCGAGACGGAGCTGCTGAAGGAGATGCCGGACGCACTGTCGTCCCCCTTCCCGGACGTGTTCTACATCCAGGCCAAGTTGGCTGGCGTCAAGGTTCGTTCCCCGAGTATACAAACCCGAAAGCGAAACAAAACACCGACGGAAAAACGATTTATTTTTCTCACTGCCCAAAACCAAGCGAGTAGTTCGGGGGAGGGAGGAGGTAGGAAAACAGAAAATTGGTACCCGGTTTGTTGTGATTGTTTTTCGTTTTGTTGCAAACGTGAACAACGCACATACGGACGGACGGACGGACGGACGGACGGAAGATTGTTTCCGGAAGTGCAATTCCCGGATATGGTTACGAGGTTTCCGCGTGGTAGTTTCTTATTGTATTCCAGGACCGTTCATCATACTTCGCCCTCACAAGTATTTCTTTTCCTTTGTCTCTAACGACTTCTTTCCTGCTACGGTCGGTTGCTGCTGCTGTGTACCGCTCGCAATTTTTGGACCATTTTGGCTGCCTGTGGGAAAGGGAACGAGCACGGGTAGGGAACACACACTGAGCAACACCATCGCTCGCATTAGGCATCGGAGCGTAAAATCATTAAACGTTACGAGCACACCGAACGTTGACCGGGACTGGGGAAAGCGTGTGGAACTAGCAAGAGGATGCTTTTCTAAGGCTTTCTCAGTGGTGTGAACTCCCTCATTCTTCGCTTCCGCATTCCACGCTCCATAACCCAACCCGAGCCGATTAATGGACGCTCCATCACCCATCCTTGGATCCCTTCACTTTCACTGGGGTGGGCATCCAGTGTAGATTTGATGTCCCGCTTACGCTTTCTACGTAGTAGAGGTTTCCCGCGTGAAGGATCCAGCTTGAAGCCAGCGGTATGGATTCGTTCACACGCGATTTTCGCTTCAATCGTTTCGGAATGCTTGCGTTTTTTTTTTTTGGGTTTCGCTGTGGAAGGAAAAGCGGACTTTACATCACAGTTTTGTTAGTTTTGAAGGTATAACAAACCTTGCAAATATTAGAAGGTATAACAGAATAAGAAGTTAGAAGGCATAACAAACCTTGCAAATATTAGAAAATTTATTAACTCATCCGCTAAGCTTAACAAAACATGAAGGAAATTTTTAATGTGAATAACCTGTATTAACAAAAAACGTTTTTGGATCAAAACATACCTCCTCTTTGAGGATGTTGCTTGATAAACGAATCATAATACCATACAATAATTTTAAAATAAAAATTTTACTGATGCGTGATCATTAAACTGAATGAACTTCTTTAACACGAATTTCATCAAAGTTATCTATTTAAATAACTTTTCTTTTTTTAAATTTCAACCACGTGCGAGGGCTGCAATAATTCATGTTCACATAATACCAATTTAATAAAAATTTTCAAATTGTGCTTCCCATAAACCTTCTATGACGTCCCCTATTCGTCCCCGGGATCCGATTTTTCCTACAAACCGGCATAGTGCACTCCACCAACGCTCATTTATCACAATATGCCCGTTTGGGGAACAGCAAACAGAGCCGAGCGTATCGGGGTGGGGAGAGCGGGAGGGGGGAGGGCTCATGTGGCTCCATCAGGACGGACTGAAAGTCGTGCAACCAAACAAATCAAACACCGAACGCCATCACAACCTACAACGGGATCCTTTTATCCTTCGCGAAAAAAAGAGCACCGGAATCAGAAATGTCGCCTCGTTTGGCGAATGGTTATATGAACACTTCATCTTTCTGTCTCCCTGCTCTTGGCCGGGTTATAGCTTTGCATCAAAAGTATCTTCTTTATCTCTCTCTCTCTCTTTCTCTCTTTTCTATCGCTCTCTTTTGCATTTAACCTTTTTCACTTTTTCTCATTTTTACCATCTCTTTGTATGGTTTCAAGATATTTAAGTGTTTTGGTAGTTGTTTTCGTTGTCTTCCCACGCTAAAATCCATCCAAAATTTTCCTTTCAAAACGTCCGCATACTCACATGTTCCGAATTCCAAGAATGTTTATGTTTTTTTTTGTTTCAACATTTGCTGATACCACCGCTTTTCCACTTCACGGTAGCCGTATAAGGATGATGAATTTAAAAGTGGCAACCACCGGCCCAGGTAAATTCCGGGCCAGACCGTTTGACGATCGTTTAAGGACGATTTGCGCGAGGCTTTGGAGTTTTTCATACTGTTTTGCCCTTCCCTTCGAAGGACGAATGAAACGCTCGAGGTGCTTTCAAATTTCGTGCTGAAAATTAAACCAATGTGTCACAAAATGGCTGAAACCATACGTTTCGTTATTTCCATCCAAGGGATGACGATTTTTTTGCTCTACCTACCCTTCGTGATACCTTTTTACACGTAGGCTTGGGAAATCTTAGATAAGCTACTTTTCATTTTTTGCAGCATGTTTCGTGCTTCATTTCATGTCGATAGAACACATATTGTAACGTTGGATTATTTTATCACATTTTCATGTTTTTAATGGTTTTACTAACTCTATCACACCACACATACGCATTGTCCTAGTTTAGTGTTGCCTCGTCGTTTAAGCATTATTGTCGATGCAAGATTTCTCGTGCTTTCGAATAGAACTTTTCTTTTCGGTTCACCCTTTTAGTCTATTTCGTGGCAAATTCTTTCATCCAAAAGTAGGCTTCGAATGGCACCAATCTTTCCAAAGTAGGTAAAAAATACAGCATACGCGTGGAATGTTGCTCATTTTAAGATTGGAACCTACGAGAGAAGCAAAAAACGATAAGTTAAAACCTTCCCGAGGCTTTACTCCATTTGTTGGAGAATTTTATGTGCATTCCGAACCGAGCACGTTCGAGTTCGGAAAAGGGTCCGAATTTTGGTAAGAACACAATAAAAATGCCCCATACGACGAATGAAAAGAAGTTTAAAGTTCGTTTCCACCGTAGGGATTTTTGTGTTCTTTTTTTGTGACCAAGTGGGATTTTAAATAATTCAATTAGTGTATTATATGCCGAGAGAATAACATGGATGAAATTAAATTTACAACAAAACGATTGAACCGAGTTTTGCTGTTTGTTTATTTCTGTACTAAGTACTGTTTGTCAAACAAAACTTATATTTGCATTTGAAACAGTAATATTTGGAAACTAATGAAACCTTATTTTTAAATAAACACATAGATCCTAGATCTATTGAATGTCTTATCTATTCAACCCTATTTGTCACAGATAAAACATCATGCAACAGCCCCAAACAGTATTCGAGTAATGAATTCCGATCGTAACACCCATATTTTACAAAAAAATCCTCTTCCCTTTATCCACATCGTTGCCTTAATCGCTTTTCATAACCTGCGTAAACCGTAAATTTACTTCAGCTCTCTCGCTCTCTCTCTCTCTCTCTCTCTCTCTCGCTCTCTCTCACTTTCTTTAGTTGCGGATAGTACTCTCATAGCACCCGCACGAACGATATTTGCTCATAAATTTAACGAATATTACCCTCCAGTATGGGGTTCGGGTCGGTGGGGAACATGAACATCATATTCGGCTTTCTAACGATAGTATCATCATGCATACGACATCCAATCTCTGCGGTTGACTGGCGCTTTGTCATGCTAGAGTCGGTGCTAATTTTAAAACGCTTTAGGCACAACCACCTGAGGTAATGTCACCTTCCCTCTTGCCAGGCCAGAACTTTTCATGCGTGTTCACCGCGAACGGCGTTGGAGAGTTGATGAAATGGGGGATAATAAACGAAACCAAATCGGATAACTTTGTCACGCAAGGACGCGAAGATTACGATGATACTGACGAGAGTTGTTGCGACGAGTTAACAGTGACGATCCGGGAGTGGTAGCACCGAGTTAAGTGGAACCAATGCCCCGTACCTACTAGCCACCCTACCCATCCATCTTTCCATTCATCCATACATCCGCATCCCGCTCATGCCACGGAGAAACTTTCCCACTTGAAGCCGTCCCGCGCGCACAACTTGTACGCTTTCACTTTAAGAAAAGCACTTCCCGCCGTCATGACTTGAGGGAACATGGCGTCTAAGCACTTCCACCGCTCAGAGTAAACATTCGCCAAAAAAATAAAAAATTTGCTTCATCCTTCCGAAACGAAACAAAACAACAACAAAAGGAAAAATGTAAGCGAACCGCGCTGCGCCGGTATTATGAAGATAAATATTTGAGTTTTACGATGTCAGCCCAGCGCCTCAACGCATCATCCTAAGTATGACCTTGTGGAGACTTCGCCGGCAAACGCGGTGCGTTCCGGCGCTGACCGAGTTTTCGTCCTTGTCGTCCTAACTTTCCGCCGCAGCTTGGGCGAGTGTTGTGGAACTGGAAAAACAAAGCAAGCCAAACCGATGGCGTGACACGCCGGTAGCTTTTCCATTCTTGCAAATAACACTAAAGCATTGCGTTTGCTCGAGGCGAAACCCGAACATAAATGAACTGTCCTGACAGATAGACTAAGATAATGCGAAACCAGTAGAGCGCGCAGGACCAAAAAATAAGAAAAACAAAGGATAAAAAACAATCCTAAAAGCAAACATTTTTTAGCGAAAAACAATAGCTAATGAAAAACCGCCCATGCGGAGGAGGACATCGTACCCGATGCCGATGAAAAAGGCCGATGAGAAAGCGTTTTCTTGTGTGCTTAGGCAATGTTCATGTTGAGCGAGCTGAGCACGAGGATGTGTTCGAGGAACGTATTTTCTAATTTCGATTTTTCTCGGTCGTTAACTTCTTGTTAATTCCCTTCACTCATTTCTGGGTCAGCGTCGACATCGCCATGGCCAGCCGTTTTTTTTTTTGCTGCATATTTCTTTTCACATGTCTTCAGCACATCGTAGCCTACTAGCCGAAGGCTTGAGAAATATAATAATGGTGATAATTGAACTACAGGGCGGAACAAAATTTAGCATTCATAGAGGCATAGTGCTAAAACAAATGTGCAAACATAATATGAAAAGAATTATGTATGCTAATTACAATACGACCCGTTGATCCTGGCGATAATCTTTCTATTACCGACATTCTTTTGTGTGAATCATACTTTTAATGATTTAGTATGGCTCCAAAGTCAAATTTGTATATAATGATTCGCATGAAACATTGAAATTTTAGGACCTATAATTCCCTAAAAAAACATAATTTTAAAATGAATTATACAATAAATGATGAATTGTTATGCGCAATAATGATTTATAGTTTTAAATGTAGCTTTCAATCCCATTTTATAGTCGTTACCATTCATTGCTGTTCGAAAAACCAGTTCAGTTCACTGTTGAATAATTAACTGAATTGAACAAACAAAGCTTTTTGACAAAATTCTGTGCAATCTGCTAAATTTTTTTCTGTTTCTGTTCTGATTTATTTAAATCAATTATTTTCAATTCACTTCAGTTCAATAGTTTCATACACCAAAAATGAAATTGAAATAAAATTTATTGATTAAACAAAACAAAAGTAAGTTGTTAGGGCCAGATTTTTGATAAATATACAACATAAGTATTGTGAATGTTGGGGCGTAATTAACAGCTGCTCAAATATTCAGGTACTTAAACGTACAGGTACTTAAATATGAAATTTCTCTTTCTCTCTCCTTTCATTCTCGCTAGTTCTCATTTTTACCATTTTACGATATGGAGGAGAATTGTTATTATTTTTTGTAAATGTTTTTATCAGCAGATATTGCAATAAAAAATTGTCTAAACATCCTATCATTTCATCATAATGTTTATCATTTTACAACAAACTTATGCTTCCAACATTGCATTTCAAACACACAACTTGTTCATTCAAGACACTAATGGTGTCGTCAACTGTACATCGATAGTGAAACGGAAATTAAAACAAACCTGATTCCGTGACCTTCTTTTTGTTTGGACCGTAGGCGAAACCCATATCCCTCGATTGCTTTGTTTGGTAAAGCTGCTTAAAATTTCGCCTACTTTATGCGAGCAATCCTCCCTGTCTCGTCAAGCACAATTACCAGTCCATTTTTTTTCCTTGCAGTAAAGCGCCCTCGCGCGAATCAAAGCCTACGACGATGATGGTACGATTGTGTTACCGCTCTTCGTCGCTAGTGTCAACGATAACGATGTGAGCATTGTTAGAGAATTTAATTTTCTCCTAACGATCGCTTTGTATCCGTTTCGTTTGTTAGCGCTACCGAACCGAAAACACGGTAACGTGTCATGCGCGCATTTGCAGGGAAGAATTTCGCATCCGATCGAAATCGCGCCCACATGACACGGGGCATATGACCAAGAAAGATGCATGTGTTGGTTATGTATTTGCAATTCAATTTCCGCGCATTCCATGAACCGCTGAAAACGAAATAGCGAGACAGTGGAAGAAAGTGATTCAGTAGTGGGTAGGCATAAGAAACCGTCTTTGGCTTCCAACTCATGCAAATGAGAATAATAGTTTGTCCTACGATTTCATCCTTCTGTCGGTTAGCAGCCAGTGGTAGCCACATTTGGGTTGTAATAAACCAGTCCAAATGCTTGTGGATGATTGAGTTAGAGCCTTCTTATTGCAACGCTCATAGTAAATCATTGAACAAAAGTATGATCTAAATTTAATTTTTCTTTAATTTATTACAAAACATATTGCCTTGTTTGAAAATTGCATAAATAAGATAGACGATAAAGTGTATTTGATCATTCCATTGAATATCCTTATAAAATACCTACAAACATCCATATTTATCGTGTCCAACTAATAATTCCAGTTTCGTAGGCTCTTAAATATGCAATATGCTAATAGTATTCAATGCGTCTAGTACATAAAGAACATCCATTCACATCCGGCTCTATTGATCGTCCTAATTTGAATAAATTAAAGTTGTGCCGCTCTTCGAAAATATTGTTTGCATACGAACACTGAGCACCGTCCATGAACGGAGCTCTGCCATTCCACCGCCCTCGTTTCGATTCCTACCACTGAGATGGCGATAGCATGATATCCTACAAAGCAAGTACGAAACTCAAAGAAAAACCGCCTGCTCCTTTGAAGGAAATCGAAACACATTTCCTCCCGGGTTCGGGCATCTCTACCACCATCGGCGCTTTCAATAGAAGCAAATTTGCATACGTTTTCTACCGAGTAAAAAAAATGCTCAGAACCGAACCGTTGCAACGCAAATCAATTTCCCTACCACACCTGAAACCAGCTCGCGGTTTGCTCGACGCGCGCCCACACGTTGACGACGTTCCCCTACGCTGTGCGTATGAATATGCACACACGAATCGATTGATCCACTTCCGCCGGATATAAGCAAACCACAAAAATCAATTCCAGGGGTTCCAACTTTACCGGGAGGGAGATGAGAAAAAAGATTACGTGCATGCACGGGTGTTTTTTTTTTTTGTAGACACCTTTTTACTCGTTTTTGTTCGATCTAATCTTTTGCTTTCTTTTGTTACGTTTTTTTTTCCTTCGTTCCTTCCAGAAAGTGCTGCTGAATGGTGCATTCCAAGATGGTCGCAAGTTGTTCACCTCGTACCACACGAAGACGAAGCGACGGAACCAGCGCAAGGAGCAGTTTAAGGCACTCTATCGACGTCTGCAGGTGAAGAAGGTAATTCGGAAGAACTATCTGTACGATAAGACGCTGAATCGCGGCGCGGGTTTGGCCGTTCCATTGGGTGGTTCGGCTGCCGCCCGCCGGAAGTACGTGAAGAGCACGTACGAGCACAACAACCAAACCATATCCTTGCTCACCGAGATCACATTCTATGGCTGTGAGAAGCAAACGAAAAGCTGCATCGGACAGGTCCACAATGGGCGACCGTTCTATCGATACCTTGGCCGAAACACACCGCCCTGCTGCATGGAAAAACTGAAAGCCGTTTTCCGGCATGTGGTGGATGAGTTTGAGAACGTCGGCATTCGCTACTGGCTCGACAATCAAGCCCTGCGCGATGCGATCGAACTGAAAACGCTGTCCCCCGATGCGTACGAGATCGATCTGAGCTTCAACGGTGATGACGTGCATCGGTCCGTTGCGTTGCGCAAAGCACAAACACGTCCCTACACCGACGAGGCCGGGTTCCACTGGCTCAAAGCGACCGATGGACACTATTTTCGGGTGCAGTTTTCGAAGGTGAACACGATAGCCGTTAACCTGCTGCCGTTCGATCTGTCCAGCGGGGAGCTGGTCCGACCGAGCGGATTCTACGGATGGAAGGCACGCAAATTTTCGGTCGAATTCCTGCACCCGATGTCGACGGTGCTGTTCCTCGGCAAACCCATCATGTGTCCGAACAATGTGATAGAGTATCTGGAGGTGAAGAAGGTGAAGTAAGGAGGCATCCGAGGTGCAAGTAGCTAGCGCTAGGTGAATGAAAAAATTAAAAAAAAAAAACAAAGTGCTCAAAGGTTTGATCCGCTTTGAGGAACGTTATTAACATGACGGAAAAGAGTAATTAAGTTACTAAAAACATTCGAACATATTACTATTTCGAGCATATTACATGCATTTGCCCCACAGTTAAGCAATTTACACGATCAGTATAATTTTCAAATTAATTCATAGCGTTTTTTGATATAACAAATTCACGTCGAAATCTAAAGCAAACTAATTCTAGTATATAATTTTTTAAAGTAATTTCATGTGACATGGCTTATTTTCATTTATTAATTTGAGGAATTAGATTCATTAATTTTGAATTCATATTTATATTCGACAAATGATATCTCGAGTTCCAATAATTCCCCTGTAATGCTCTATCCACTCTGTTAATACTGTTTGTTAACAATGGTATCAACACTGTAAATAAAAGTAAATCAATAATACTAGTTATAGACAAGAAGACACCAATGGGAGAAGAATCATAATTTTTGTAAAAGTATCGTACGATTCCATGGAATTTACTAATACGGAATACGTTTTATCAACCATTTTTTAGCATAAGCAAAGGCAAAGCAATATTGGTTGCTACTTACATTTCAAAAAGCATGTATTAGCTGAAATTGAAGAAAATGGTGCAAATGTGATAAGTTACTGTAAGAAAACAATGCGATCAAATGTAACGCAGCTATGTGGCAGAAACAAACATGTGAGACATAAGCAGCAACAAAAACAATTCATAGCCGAAACAATAATCCATTACTATTTCATCAAAATTCAGATTTTAACTAAAACCAGAAAAATAGTATTGGTGTATCCCAATGGTAAACTCCTTGCCTCTGCGACAACTTAAATCTTGGATAAAAGATCATACAATTTAGTGAAAGCCACTGGTCAATTAGTGTACTGATGTTAAAAATAAAAAAATGGAGATCAAATAAAGTTGAGAGCGTAAAACCAATACAATTAACTATTATTAGGAACAATCAAACATTAGGAAAAAAAACTATTGACAAACAAAATCGAAATTACAAGTGATAGAAAAATTACCACAGATTGTACATGTTTGATAGAAATTGTAAACGTGGTAGCTATCATTTTGTCGTTGTTTTTCAGAAAAAAAGTTTGAATTTCTTTGAATAAAACTGCTACAAATGAATTATATTATTCAAACATTACTAACCATCTATTTTTAGTAGCTTTTTAGTTTCTTTGCGGAAATTCAATACAAAGTAGCTTTCACAATGGAATAATCCGAGATATAAAGCTCTAAAAACAAGTACATTCGTATGGCTCGTTGCTACTAATCGAATTCGTGTAAGTAAACTTTCCCCAAAAAAACAGACAAACACTTTTTACAACATTAATCGATATTTCCACCATCAAACCCCAATCTGTGCGTGATTTACATTAGTATAGTTCATAAAAGGAGACAAACGAAGGCATATGTTATTTGTGAATTTTATAAAAAATCAAACAATGAACACAATGAATTCTTCCTACATTCTATCCACTCACTGAAAAACGCACAATAACTATTAACACGTTATCAACTGTTATCAAATAAAACCCCCCGTCTATTAAGCTTCCCGTTTGAGGACGTGCCCAAACGTGCTGTTGAACACTGTTGTCAGTTTTACTTGAAATCTCGCTTAACAAGTGAATGACAAAAAACCATCACTATTGTAAAGCTCCTTTCCAAATACCCCACCCCCCGTGGTGTGAAGAATAACGAAGAAATAAATAAAACAAATTGCCTCACTGCTTCCTCCCATCAACATCAACTATCTTCCTGGGAAAAATGTGATTTGTTTCTTTGTATTGTATTTGAAAAAATGTATTTGAATTTTGTTTCCATTCACTCGAAAAAGAAAATCTCAAATCTTACGTCCGAACAAAACATTTTAACCTACAGTGAATTTAATAAAATAGAATTTGCTAACAAATTTCCTGGCAACACAGTTTCGCGACTAGAAAGGTGGGTAATTCGTTCCGTAAACTGTTTAGTTGGCAGCAACGGTCAACACGGTTTCCTTCACTGTTTCTCCTTCCGGTAGCTCAGGGACAAGTGACAGAAGCCGGTCCAGTTTTTGACTCTCGAGCAGCTGTGGATCGACGACTCCCGCCTTCTTGCCCATCTTCGTTTTGACGCGTAGGTTCGGGGATAGCTTCAGCGTGATCATTGTGCCCCTGCGAAAGTTTGAAAGAAAACGTGAAGAAAAGGTGGAAAAAAACAACCGCTCCTGCTCCCTCAACCCTGAACATCAACCGAAAACTAATGATAACAATCGTTCTTTTCTATCAGACCATAAAACATCAGATACTAAACGGTTGTTGTACACCCGTAAAACCGACCCGCAACCTTCCAACCCAGCTCCGGATCTAACCGAGCCTGTTCTAATTGAAAGAAACTTCCTCCAGAGCTCAGACGCACACACGCAGAGGAAACATCCACATAAAAGTAAACATCTTGCAACCCATGTCTCGCCAAGCTTCTTTTTAACCGGCGCACAATGATAAATGATACCAATAGATCGTCACAGCCCAACCGGCTCACGTCTCCACGAGCCCACGAGGATGCTCGAACACCCCAACCCAAACAATCATCAGCCCAATAAAACATTCCACACATTTTGCAAACACCGAAGGAAACAAAAACAAAGCAAATAAATTCATTTCCCGCAGCAAATTAAAATGCATGAGTTTCGAAGCCGGGTTGTTGAAATTGAATTTCGCCCTCGGATAACGTAGGACGGAACACGGACGACGGAATTATCACAATAAAAAGCTAAGGGTATTTTTTCACCTCTCTCATCAACATTTCTTCAATGCTGGTGTCAATTAAACAGTTAACTTTTTTAAGAATTCACGGTGTACAACTAAGTTGTTACTGTATTTTAGAGTTTTCAAAGCAATAAGGATCAAATTTGCGAAGTGCTTTAGTATCTATTTTATAAAATGCTTTCTGCTATAAAAATCTATGCACTTTATTTAACATTGGGTACATCAACAATTTTAAGAACTGTAACGAAAAGAATTTTTGTATAAAAGGATGCTTAGGAAACAAACAATTTTCTTCACATTTGTCAAAAACAATACATGAATATTATTTAAGAAAGGGTCCAGTATATTCTATAATTAAGTTAACCTTCGTTAACGCGGTACAAAAAAAAACAGTACCAAAATTCCTTCCCTCCTACCAAAAGCCAACGGTATCGACGGTACCGACCGCCAGGCAAACGACAAATCGGCCAGCAAACAGTAAACATCAATCATCGTTAACCGTTTAATTAGAAGATTTGATAAATTGGTCCCCACTCGTGTAAGGCGCAAAATGGTACTTAAAACAGCAGCCTGTTCATTGTCGTACCGGAAAAGGGACTTGCTAAGCGGATTATGCTTATCAATTATTCGCAAAGTAAGTTTGTCATTAACAAATTATGTGTACTTGGAGAGTGGAGGTGGGGTGTGTTTAGTCATCAATTATCGCAAGGCACCATTGATGCCACACTCGCAAACATGAAATCATAGCAATCATGAAGTTTTAATAATACAAAATTTGATTCGAAACATTCATATTTGATTACCTAGAATCCTTCTGGAACCCTGATGAGGAGACAGAAAAAAGCAAAAATAATTTAATACAGCTTACAATATGGAAAACAAAAACATATAAAAAACAATCAAAATCTCACAAAATGTTAAACTGCCCATGGTTTGGAACATTTCATTCGATAGTACAACTCACAGAGAAATTTACAAAGTTTAACTATCATATTGAACTCGAATCGACGACAATAGTATTTCGATCACTAGCAGATATTTTCTTTAACTTTTGCCTGTCAATGCGAAAACGAATCGTGTAGTCATTTGTTATTTTATGTTCCAACGGTCACGTATGTTCGCAATCGGGAGCGAAATCGAACACGTCGACACCGTTGCAAAGCGGTACCGCGATATCACATCGATGCTATGCTATCAAATATTCAAACATTTCCATGCTGTACCCCCCTCCCCACACTCATACTCACTTGTCGTCACCAACGATGATAAACGGCAGCTTCTAGTTGAACGCCAGCCGGGTAAGCTTGTTCTTGCGCTTCGAAACAATCGCCTGGGTACAGATGGCTTTGTACTTGTTCACGTTCAGATCGAATACGAACACCTTGCCCTCGGTCGTGACGGCAGCGAAGACGGTGCTCGAGTACGGTGCCCACTTTACGTCACCGACCGACGAGCCGAGGTCGAATATGAACAGTGGTTCGCTACAGAATGAAAGAGAAAAGCCCAGATGTGATTTACGTCGGCGGCAACGCTAGCAATAAGGGGTTGGGTCCACTTACGGTCTCATATCTTCCCAAATTTTCACTCGCCAGTCACCGCTGCAGGAGGCGAAAATGTTCGAATTAAACTTGTTATAGTCCATCCGATGCACGGGTAAATAGTGTGCATGGTACGTCATAAGATATCTATCAATCGAAACAATTAAAAAGTTAGAACAATGACAGCATTCAAACACGAATTCAAACTTACTTTGAACTATATGCCGTGCTACACTTGAAAATATATCCCTCTTCCGTACCAACGAGAAATATTTCTGGGTTGTGCGGATGAAAAACCATACACGTGCCGCTGCCTTTTAATCGAAGTGTGCTACCGTCTGGACCGCTAACCTGATCCAGCTCAAGAAACAGCGTGATGATGGTTGTGATGGCAAGTTTGTTCTGCATAAGCACCCAGTTAAATACTTTTCCATCGGCCGACACCGAAAAGAAATTAATTTCTCCATCCTGCATGTCCGGACCCCATTTGATCTCCCATACACATTCTGCGTGCTTGCCATTCACGCCGTGTGATATGTAAACGGGGCCCTCCTTTGTGCCTACCTGGAGGTTGTACACGATCACATTTCCATCGTACAGACCGATGGCAATCAAATACGGGTACTTTGGGTGAATGTCGCAACACATTGCACCACTTTCCGTAGCAACTGAAAAGAGACGCATCACGAGAGCAGATTATTATGGGAATTCAAATTTTATAACACGCTAATGTAATCCATCTTACTCCTATAGTCTGGAAATGAAGGATTTTTTATTGTAAACAAGCAAACAGCTCCTTCGGCATTTTGCTTCATAAAGTCAACTGAAATTAAAAGGATATTTTGAAAGGGTTATAAGTATTGACACATTAAAACATTCTTACAACACTAAACAACGAAAATTGTCTTTAAAACATGTGTAGGACAATGGCATGAAATGATTTTGAACGGTATATTAACCCCGCGCTATAAAACGTTCATTAATATATATTTTTATAACTTTTTTCAAACATGTTTAACTTGCTTAACCGCAATGAGGCGTTATTTGTTATCAAATTATTATCACCAATATTTACTTCGTATTGTATAGTAAAGTTTACGTATTGGATGGTATGGAACAAACATAATGGAACTAATTTACATCTTGTTCAAGGGTGATGGACATGTCCATCATTGCCCACCGACGTGATGTAGACTCGTTCGTTAAGACGAGCCGTATGCTCGGATAAACGCTCAGCGTATGCATAGATTATAATAAATTGGAATAATAAACATTTACGAAATACATTCTATATATTTATTTTAATAATATATATATGTAAAACATAATCTTTTTTATCAGTAAAAAGACTATAAATCTCTGAGATGTCATGATCACACAACGGGTTTGTTCAATAAAACCACAAGTGACAGGTTCCCAACTCTTTGACATCTTTTCATCTTTTAGAAAGCAAATGTGATAGCGCAGCTCAAGACAGAAGCTGCTACAGATAGCACGTGAAATATAACTGGTATTTATTCAAAATCTCATTGCTATTCTATTCAAATCGATTCTATTCTATTGCAACATGTTAGCTTGAACTAATATTACAAAATACAAACCCCTAACCTAAGTAGAAACATGAGCAATTCATTGTATTTAGAATTGAACATAGCATAAGATTAACCCATAATTAATAAATTGCGGCACAGGTTTACGAAGAACTGGGATCTTAAAACTTGCAAGCGTAAAAGCAATAACTTTAATTTTATTTTACATGTGATGATAGCCAATACGTTACCCTAATTAAAAATACATCTCCGATAGCAACAGCGTACGCATACGCTACCATATGCTACACATTCTACCAATCCTCTCTTTGGCAGCTGTTCGATGCTGCTTTTTTAATCTACATACTATTGACTGCTTGATATGGATTTTTAATTGGGTGAGCGAAAAGGACGCCTGTAAAAGGGTAGAACAATATAGAGTATTTTCATTTAATAATCCAATTTCACGGAATGAATAAAGAGCATTCTCGCTTCACTCCTTTATCAGCCCCAACGTACCACACATCGACCGTTGGTATATATCCAAACACTCATCCTCACACGATCACACCTCTCGAAGTGTTAACGCTACGGGTAAACAAGGACTATGGTAGGAAAAAAAAACAGGGTTGATAAAGAGGAAAATAAATAAAAAGATAGGAACAGAAAACGAGGGAAAGGTGCACAAAGTGTCATAAAACAGTGGAGTGGTATTAATTTTGATTTTACTGCCATTTTATTGCCCACCGAGCGACTCGCGGGACAAGATGGGAAAACTCGCGAATTTCCCCTCCTAACGCCCAGACGGCACAGTCTGTTTGCCCAGGCCAGGTCACCTTAAGCTTAAGCTTTAGCTGAATCATGAAGCTATCCGCAGGAAAATGAAACCCGCGGTAGCCGCTGGTGGTGCGAACATTTTTACGAGCAGCTCTGGAAAATGTTTGGGGTTGTAAGGTGCGGTGCAATTTCAGCATCATCGCATGCGAACGAGCGAACGGACAGCATGGTGAACCGTCGGCCAACTCAAATGACACTCCAACTACGGCAGCCTTTCTATTTCCCACGGATCCACTCGAGAACATCGTCGCCATCGTTTGAAACGCAGTAAAGATTTAATGGGTTGTAACGATATCTTGATTTTATGGTTTACTGTTCAATGGATTGAAAAGTTTCGATGGTGAAGCGAGAGAGAGAGATGGAGAAGTAGAGCGGGCGATGAAATTGGAATAAATGAACTATTAAAAGTTTTCCCAAAATGGCCCCGTAGGGATCGGATAAATTCACACGTTCATAGGTACATCCAATTTTAACGATTCCAATTGAGAATTTGCTTTCTTATTTTTACTTTCTAGTGTTACTAACTCTTACTTTTAATGCTTCCCGACATCAGCTTGTAAATTAAAAAAGATAAACATTAACTAAAAACCGAATATTACATTGTCAATGAAAATCCAGCCCGAACGCCTTGAAACATTTAATTAGGTTAAGTAAGATTGTTCAATCAACCCGTATCGCTACGTAACAAGTGAGCATAATCAACCTAGACAATTTCCAATCCCTCCCTCACTTCCATGTTCTTGTGCGCTTCGTCGTATCGTCTTCATTGTTTCCCTTTTACCCGCATCGAACAAGTAACGTGATTTAGCAAGCAAATCATGTTTGCCCATTCCCTATCACGTGATCGGTAAGGCCCACTGATGAATAAACCACAACCGATAAACTGATTCATGTTCATCCAATCGGAGGTCGACTGGTATACTGTAGCTACATTTCCATTGTACCTGGGCTGCAAAAGGCACAAAAGACACCAAGGCGCTATTTTGCGATGCGGCAATGAAGACGACCATATCTCTCAATTAATATCCGTTGCCAACATTTCTACATTGATTACGGTCGTCTTCGTCGCTGCGGATTTGTAGCCACCGCCTTTGCACCTTTAAGCGCCATCTATCGCACTCTGCGGGGTTTTATGTATGTATGTGTATGTGTGTCTGGCTACCCTGACCTATATCACTTGGAGATATCGTGCCATTTCCCTCCTCCACGTGCCATTTCCCTCCTGCCCAACCTCCGCTTCCCAGGAGTGTTTACTGGTAGAACATCAAAACTTCCGCAGCACGTAATGAAGCCATAAATAACGGAACAAACCGAACGACGGCGTGCATACCAATCACACCAGTACCACAGCATTCGGGATCGTCTTTAGGATACCTCAGCCGTGGCACGTTTGTCACGTTCCGTTTCCACTGTGTGGCATGCCCGAGGGCGTTGTGGTGAAGTTTGACGTCCGATGCAGAAGGTCGGGAAAGGATGGGACATTTCAATCAATTTCAATTTTATCGATTTGATGCCGTCAATTTGTGACAATGCCATTATTCGTCTATCCCCAAACCATTACCTCATCCCATGCAGGGCTCCGCATTGTGGTTTGAACAAAAAACTGAATCCACCAATGATACTCACGTGTTCCGAAACAGACGGCAAACAGATCGTAGTACAGCGTGTTGAAGCAAAGATCGGTGACACACATCTTCTTGGTGCGTTCGTACGAAAACTTCCACAGCGGCAACAGTGTTCCTTCCTCCTCCCGGAACTCGTCGGACGGATCCTCCCAGTAGCGGTAGTCCTGCGCGATCTCGTCGTAGATGTTTTGGTTTACCATCCTTTCGATGATCTGGCACGCCTGAAGATAACGTTTGTTAAATTCTTCCGCCTGTTTCGCTTTCTCGTCCTTGCGACTCTTTTCATCCCGACGCTGCAAACCCGGCTTCTTTTCCTTCTCCCGTTCCTTTTCGCGTTGCTGCTGTGCGTAGTCCGCGATGTAGGAGTCGTAGATCACCCACTGTAGTACGCTGGCACCATACGACGATCTAGGCGGTGGAATCGTCTGCGTGTCGACCGACTGGAGCATGTGAAAGAATAGTGAAGGACGCAAAACGAACGATTAAGAGCGAAAACGAACAACCGGACGCAAGACGATAGCTTACTCGCGATGGATTTGCAATCGTTAACGCAGCTCGCTCGCAAAAGTTGAACTGATTCGTTAGCTTCTTTTTTGGTGCTTCCTCTTCCGGAGGTGGCTGAACTTCTTCCTCCTGCTCCTGACCTTCACCCTCGCCTTCGGCTTCATCTACGGTGGATGAACGAAATGTAGATATCAGAACGCAGGAAATGGGATAATTACTTTTATCGCTCTCCTCTTTTAACTTTTGCCATCATTTTATTTCCTTTCATCTACCAAGTGGTTGAACAATCAAAGGAAAATACATACACTAAGAAAGATATTTAACTGAAATTTTACTGAGCAAATAGTATGCTTTTACTGCCTCTTCTATAATCTACAATAAAGTGAAAACTCTCATAGTAGAAAGAAACCTTTTTTTTTTGCAACCAATTTCATCGGATTTTTGGTTCCTTTGTTTTTTCCGACATGCATTATATGCATACCAGAGTATGTAAAACAAAGTTTACAATAATTAAATTAGCATCTGGTATTGTTCATGATTATAAGCAAAATTGGTTGAACACTCGAGGATAGTTTAAAAATATCATAAACTGTAATTAATCTTGCAATAGACTAAATGTATTAATTTTAAGCTATTAGTAAAAATTAGTATTGCGTAATAGCAACAGTTTACTAACTTATTTAGTAATATACATTATTAAACACTATATTACTGAATTCACATACATAGAATTCGTATACTTGAACATTTTCTCAGCTCTTTCTAATCATAATTTAAAGCTTTAAAATGTGCTACTAGCTACGTAGAAAAGATTATTGATACATGGGAAATCACAAATTAATACGTGTTACACAAATAAAATGCAATACTTTTTACTACTATTAAAATATGCTATATAGTCATAAAACCTATTCATTTACTACTTTTATCTTACAGTTTTCATATATAGAGATTTTCATATTGTGTTTCCTAAAGTTGAATTTTCAAAATTGTATAATTGTATCTGTAAAAGTGTCGTATATTCGTGTTTATATTCTAAATCCATGGTATCAGGTACAATCTTTATCCTCAACTATTAATGTAGGCTAATTTTAGTGAAAATCTATTTTGCGAGGCAGACAAAAAAACTACGCCTCTGACCATTTGGTCATGTGAAGGTTAATTTAATGCCATAAGGATCTGCGATTCGAGTAACAATATTATTGATGAAAATTAAATTAAAAGAACATTGAATTTTTTTTAAATAAAAAACTTACATACAATTTGTATTGCATTTAATAAGCATAGGAAACACAAATGAAAAGCAATATCGCGTATCATAGAAACTCTATGAAAAACAATAAACAAAACACGCAACAACAGCAGACAACGAGCACAAAAACAGAGAGATGAAGAAATCAGCTCGAAAAAACACAACAAACAACGTAGCGGACAAAATTTTCGCAAACGAAATTTTGCAGCACTAGTGTGCCGGTGATTCCAGTTTAGCTTTACCTTCATCCCGCTCACCCTCTTCGCCGTCACCAGTTTCCGGTGTGTCGGGCTTTTTCGTATCCTCCTCGTCTTCGGCGAGAGTTTCCTTCGGTTTGTCCAGGGTGACATTTAGCTCTACATACGCGGAAAACACCCCGGAACGCGTGATGTTTGCGTGATGTTGGATGTTTTTTTTTCGTGTACGTGTGAATGTGTGTTATGTATATGATTTTCAGTACATTTCATCATGCATTATACGCATAAATAGTGCGTGTTTCGGGTGGTAAAATGTGGAATGGAAAGAAATTGATCATCGGTGAGGATTGGTGTAAATAAAAATGGATTAATTCGGGCGATATCGTGACAAACGGATCGGAACGTAAGCGATCGTCAGAGCTTTGCGTTGAAAACGATCGAAGAAAGTCTCAACATGTCTTTAGAATGTTTACGTTTATATATGCTGTACAGAGAGCTTAAAGATTATTAAAAAACAATAACACTACAAACGCTTTTCCAAATATCTACTGTCAAATATGGGCTGGGCGTTCTTGATCGTTGTGGTAAAAGACACATTCTTACAGAAGAATACCTCCTCTTAGCATCCTCGCTTGATAGTGGTTCGTCAAAACGACGAGTTTCGTCTCGCTCTTTTAGTTTTATCTCTATTAATGTACATGCTATGTAGATAAAATGACACGGAGATTAAATAAAACCAAAACCGAGTTAATGAAAAAGAGCTGATTAAAAACGAACAAGGAAAGTAGTAAAAATGATTCGAATAGTATAAAAAGTACGGAACTATTTCATCATGCCGTTCGAAAGAGAAAAAAATTAACATGCACCAGGAATACAGGTGAGAGTATGCAAAAAGTGACCAAGAGCAGTAGGTTTCACGGTGCCGTGCTTGTGGAAGGAGAAATATGGACCAATCCACAGCTTTAAAATGGGTTGTTCGGTTTTTTGTTGCTTAAATCACTTGACTTAAGTAAAAAAAAAAACAGTTTTGCACGCACACATGCACAAAATAGGCAACCGATCCACATATGTTGAAAGGATAACACATAAACCCGGGCACAGTGACGGGATAAACGAAACGACGGAAAAACAAAATGAAACAAGCAACAGCTCGGATGACTTTTTCGTTCTCCGTTGGTGCTTCCGGAGCTGGAAACAGAGCACAATTCAGTTCAATTTACCGTCGGTGCCTTTGCGCGAAATCTGCTCCTTCGCCTCGTCCGTATCCTTGTGAATGGAGGTTCCCTCAAACTCCAGGAGCGTGATCGTGTTCTCGGGCGGTGGCACCGGCAGAAACGCACCCTCCTTGAAATCATACACGACCAGATTACGGGGAAGATGCCGGTTCTCGGTCGAAAGCAGCTTTGGGATTTCTTCGCCCAGCTCCGCCTCGGTAAGGTCAAGCTGATCGTCCGGCTTCAGCAGCTGCTTCGACTTCATCCACGTGTCGAACTCATCGTTGTCCACCGGCTCTCCCTTCCCGAGCTTCTGCATCGAGGAGATTCGATTCTAATGGGGGAGAGGGACAACATAAAAAGAAAACGTTACGTTAAAAATACGAACAGGTGTAGAAACGTAGACCTTTTTGGTCCACTTTTAAGGTTATGGAAGAAAGGGAATGCGAATGTTGTTACTTCGCTGCCATCACTGTCGTAGCTAGCAAGCGAGGCTGGTGATGCCATTTTCGCGTCCCACAGGAAGACGAACAACTCGTTAAATCTCGAATGCGGCAAACACTAAGTGCGAAGTGAACGGCACGAGCACAGATTCCTCTCGTGCACAAGTGGACTGTTTTGGTGAGCGGTGGAGATAAGCGATGCGAGATCTATCCCAAGAGCATCGGGATAGACCGACAACCTGGCACGTCGTGAGACGTTGCTAACTATCTATCCCTAGCGGGAGCCGTGACTAGACTAACTTCACTGCCACAAAGGTACATTCAATTTACCACCTCACCACGGTGATGGCCTCGATGGCTGAGACTTTTCGGGTGCGGAAAGCCATGTGCGGAAAGCGAATGCGACAACTATGCCTAACTTTTCTTAACCCGCCCCAATCCCTCCTACTGCCACCTTCGTTCGGGTTGAACCCTTTTTTTTTAAACGGGCTCTTCTGTCGCCAAACCCTTTCATTTCGGAATCTTTTTTTTTTGTGCCAATGCAGCATGTTAGTTAGTCGCATGTCGCACCGGGTCCACTTGTTTGTGTCATGTTTTACTATACATTCGTTGGCGCGGGCTTTGCGAGCGAGTTGGGTGTACGTGGCGTGCCAAGTTTCCATTGGCACTGCATATTAAAAATATATAATTCGTTTCCTTACGAAACTGGTTCGTGTTTTTTCTTTCCCTCTCTCGACCGAATTTACGGCCGGTGTTTACTTTGAGGTTGACGTGCTACATTGGAGGGGGCAGCCGTCGAAAGCAAGCATACAAGAAAACCTGGGCGAACAATTTCAGCGGTGACGGGAAACAACGTCCCCGGGGGAGGAAATGTTGAATTGGTTAAGATTAAAGAAAAACTTTGCCTAAAACTTCTTCGCCACCAACGACGAACGATCGTGTGACGGAAACATCATAACATGCGTCTTATTATATGAACGGGTAGACGTGCATACCCCACCTTGCCTTCCGGCATAATCCGCCCCATTCCAAGTTGCATCCTAATCTAGTTCATCCAATCTTTCACCGAAATGCCAAACTCTACAGACGTCTGCAAACCGCCGGTAGGCAGGTTTTTATCTCATTTTTTCTCGCGTTGAAGCCAAAATAACAACAAAAAAGGCTTTACATAATGCGAACCACTGGTGGGACCTTGCCCCTCGCGTTGACAAAACAGTTCTGTTTTTGTTTTCCGATTTGTCTTCGTGTACAATTTTCCACAAACCGTCCCCCAACACCGATCCAACTTCAGTAACCCCTCAGCCAAGGAATGGAAACAATGTGGTTGGCCCACGCTGGTTCACTGATGACAACAGATAAATCATGACATAATGGATTTCATTTCATATTTGAAAAGTTTTCCTTTCCCGTTTTCCAATGGGTTCACCCGCGTTCCTCCGAAAGCGGAAATTATTGTTGTACTCATATTTTGTCGTTCACCTTTTTATACGCGATCCTTTCTTGCTCTATTTTGTTTTAGTCGGCAAACCCACACGCCAAGAGTTTGTATGCCAAAGCAAAATAGGTGATTATTTTTACAATTTGCATACTGTTTCCGGACCACTATTGTGTTAAGATTTTGTTTTATCACCCTTCGCTTATGTTTTCAGATAATTATTCCAACGATAGGTCCTGTCGGTATCAGATTCAGACAGCATATAAAAATTATTGCATGAGATGTGGCGGTTTGAAGAAAACAAGAGATTCAGAAATTACATACTTTCCCTGCACAAACAATCGCAAAGGAAAAATATTTTAACTAAAGAAGTACGGAGTACAAACATTAAATACAAACATTAAGTACAAACAAAGTACAAACATTAAGAATAGTATACCCTTTGGCGAGTTTATGTAAATGTTTGCATTTATTAGGGGAATACCATTTGAGATCTAAGGAAAAAGATGTTTGAGCTTGGGAAAATATTCGTAAAGTAAGATTTTTAAATGTTCTGAAAACCAATTTTAGTCTTAATTAATTGTGCTTAAAACGCAACGATAATGCGTTAAATAGCAGATTATTACATTATTATTACATTACATTACATTATGATTATTACATTACATAAATAGCAGATTGCAACACCCATTTTAAAGTTCTTATATATATTATTCAAGAACTACCTTTTGCTACCATAGCTAGCAGCTTACCATGTTAGAAATGAGAAAAATATATTGTAAATGGTTTGTTAAATAAGTAACATGCCTTCTTGTATTGACATGACACATAAAAATCAAATTTAAAAAGATTCGTAGCTAGAGTTTAAAAAAGATTTAAAAAATAATTTAAAAATATTATGAAAATCACTACCGTTCTTAAGTCTCATAAGCAGAGCTTAAGTTAATACGGTTCATTTCAGCTCAAAAATATTTGATTTTATTATTTTTCAATTAAATTACATCATAATACAGAAAATATAATAATAAAGCACATTTATAAAAATTAAGCAACATTATTACAATTCAAACATACATATCAGCTGCGATTTCCGCTGTTAAAAAACTTCAGTGCCAATAGACGTAACCGGATTTTACATCTATTTGCCTATATCAACTATATCATCTTCATCGTTGGAAACAAAAAACGATACAATGATCGAAACAGACGTCCTTGATGTTGTCTGTAATAATAACTGTTTTACTTTTAATTGTTGAAAATCATGCCTTTTGGCTCTATCCAAAAAAGCTTTATAAAAAACAAACAAACATATAAGCATTGGAAATCTGTAAAATTGTGGCAACTAACTCGGGCAGATGTGTCACTCGGTAAGGATCGTATTCTAATCCATTCAAATACGTAAACTTCTACCGTGATTACAAGAAAGCCAAAAATTCTGTTTACGATGCTTCAGCTAGTAAACCAGATATAGTAAAATGTCGAGATGAAAGTTCGAAATCAAAGAGCGCACCCAATATATGCTTCATTTGTGTCGCCATCCTTCAACACTCTCGGAACGGGTGTCCTAAGCTTCGTAGTTACAACACCTAGTACTTACTCCCTAGTCGCACTAAATACGTCCACTAGCACCTTCTGCACCACATCCCATGCTGTCCCATTAATACTCGGAGGCCATTTATTCAAGCACACCAACTCAACGGATAAATTCCATTGTGTCCAACACAGACACCCGCACCCACATCCTCCTAGTCCGCTTTCATTACTTACGCAGCATTACTTTTATTATTTCCCTGCATTTTAACACATCCTGCATTCTTAGCACGCAACACTGGACAGCTCTCAAGGTCCGGATGCTTCCAAAACGATACCCCCAAATTCCAACGAAACGTTTGCCTTTCGGCTTTTAGCAAGTAACGAAGACATCGCTGAAGCAACATAAAAAAAAGTACCGGAGAAAAAGTTTTCGCACATCCTCATCGCAGCAAACCTCTCCTCAGCTGTACAGCTTTTCCGGAATGAGAGCACCCGCCCGAGCTGCCTATTTCGAAGTGAAAAAACTAAAACCTCATAAAACCAACCAATGATGTCATTACTAACCATAACTTCATTTGCTGCCGACATTGCCGTTCACATAAAACTAAGCACAATAAACGGCGGCAGCTCGTACCGGTACCGTTCGGCTCTCTTTTTTTCGGTCTTTTTTTCTCGAACGATATGGTCACAGAGGATGCAAACAGCAGTTCCTACCCACAACGAATGGTGCTCTTTATGCATTGTTTCGGTGTTGCTAAACTTCCACGACAGCGTAGCACTCAGTGGAACATGTAAAAGGGAAGCTTCAAAGAATTTTCATCATTTGTTACGTTATTACTCCGAGCTACTGTACGTGCTCGTGTGTTTGCATCCTGAAACCTCCGACATCACACCGCACCATTTGATCAATCGCTCACGCTTACACTCCATTTTCATGCTTTTTTAATGTCGATGCAATGCGGTTTTTGTAAGTTTGTAGCACGAACACCACTAACGTGCAACAAGTGTGCACGTGTTTTTCCTGATATTCCCTACAGTCACACTCGCCTACTCTAACCAAGCAACGAACAAAAGATTTAATTTGACACTCCATTTACTTGAGGAACGAAATCGGCCAAAACAACCGCATTTGAAAAGAAAAAAGAAACTCAAAATGATCTCATAACACAAACCAGGCACATAAAAAGTAACGTTCGTATGGAAGGCGAACAGAAAGTGGGAACTAATATGTGGAAAACAAAAGAATGCAACCGTAATTAGCATTCCGCGTCAAAGCAATTTGTCCTTTTCTGATCCCGGAAACTGGATGGTATTTGAAGTTGTGGGAAGTTTACCCACGTAATAATTTATTACCGTACGGCAGCGATAAGTTCAAGAGAAAAATCAATGCCTGTACCGTCACCTGGCTTTTCTTTTTCTTTCGTTCATAATTCACATCTTTATCTTTTTGGGAAACTAATTTCACTGACGTTATACCACGTAAAACATGTGGCGATGTGAATAAAATTTGTTCAACCATTTAACGGTGGAAAATATTTGCACAAACTTTTCAGTGCACACAAACCCTGCTGTCCTACTCTTTGAGCAAGAGAAAGAGAGAGAGAATGAGAGAGTGATAGAGAGGAAATGAGAGATCGGAAAACGGTGAAAGAAAGAACGGAAGAGTGAGGGAAAATTGAAGTTGCAGCACAAAAAATGAAGCGAAACTATCCAATAAGTGCATATTTTAGTCATCTATTTTTCTTTTGCTTTCCTCATCCGCTTTCGTGCTTTATCATGCTTTGCCGTCGGGTGAGGAATAAATTTTCCCCGAATAGAATATCTGCTTTTCCTAACTGCTAGTGAAATGCGCCATTGGCGGAAGAAAGCACCAAAGTTTTTAAATTAAATGTGATATGCTTGCTTAATGGGATGATGGAAAAGCATCAGCCCATGTGGTATGTTACTGTGACTTGCTGTTGATTGCAAATATTTTCATGGAATAATAACCAACGGGTTCTTCTATGGTATAGATAAATTTAGCCAAACATACAACAGAAATTTGCAACAAAAATATATTCTTATTAACTATGACCGGTAAATATGTTATTACCTTATCTGTATTAGTTTTTCGAGTATGAATTAAAGGTATGAATACAGGATTCATATCAAATCTAAATACCTATTTGCTCCTATCCAATAGAATGATTCATTGATCAGAGCAATTTAATATTAAACGGAAACTAGTTTCAACGCTGTAAACACACAACCATAAACAAAAATTAACGATATTTTGTAGGTAATATGTAAACTTGACATCATTCGCGCGGTTCAAGTTTCTTTATCTTTGCACATAATGATTGCCGCACAAACGAATATGTTGGCAAGCATTTTCTATAATCACTCTTGGTTCATCAAAACCTACGATCAGAAAGGCTGACAAGGCGTGACTGAACTGGTTCAAAAAGGTGTGAAAAATAATTGGAATTCAATTTATGCAGTCATTTAGTAGCCACAAAATACCAATTATTAGTTAATAAAAATATAGCTGTTTGATGCTGTAGATACATCGTACATTAAAAGAATGACACTACAGAAATATTACCTGCGGCATTTTAATTGGTTTAGTATTAATCTAAAAACTCGTTTATAGGCCATTAATCATAAAATTCACAAATTTACAACATTTTACTCGACTTATGTTGTCCATAAACGAAAAATCGAGTTCTAGCGTAACATTCCACTTTTGGTAAGTCTTTTAAACTATTTGGCTGTACTGTCTGAAACAGGACAATAATTTTCGCGTGGAAATTTACTGCTGTTTTACTGAGAAAATTTAACGATAATCGATATCATATGGAACCCATTACTTTTATATCCTTTAAGCTGATCCGAACCTGCTGGCCATGTTGCGAAACAAGTTTTCAATCGATACTTGTTAATTATACCCCTCCCTTACAAAACCAAATTCCAGCGACGCGGAATTGTTAACGCGAGATCCGATATCTATACACCTCCGATAAAAGGGAATTTAATTGAAAAAATATGGTTATCAACGTATGGACGAAAACAAAACCGAATGAAAATCCCTCGGGAATGACCTCGTGGGAAGCAGCATTCATAATTTATGTATTGCTGCTATTTCGGTAGTGAGAGGATTATTAAAACACACTATCTGAGCCAGCCATATTTGTTTTTCTTTTATCGTTCCAGAACCGAACAACTCTCTCTTTCAACCACTCATATTTACCTTTTCCTTTACACAGATGAAAAATCCTCCTCAAAATTACCCAAAACTTGCCAAGTCGTATATGGTTCGTTTTGCTTCTTATGTCGTATCAAAAACTACCACTGCACATCTGATAAACAAACACAAACACGCTGCCGAAAACGTAAAGAACAACCTATCAAATCTCTAACATCCAAGAAAGTTAATGTTTAATGTGCATACAAACTATCCGCGTCGCACTGGCCACAGTCACGGAGAGGCCCGACCGAGCCTGGGAAAACTTTTAACGGGCTCGATCGTTTCACCGCAGATAGCAGCACAGGACTGGAAAAATATGAAAACTAATCTACAATCATGTGTTCCTGCAGTCCTTCGCGTTTGCCACGCTCCACAACCGGCGGATTCCAAACTCAATCGGGTGTACCTTGTTGCACAGCGGCCGATTTGGCAGAAGTTTTTGATAGAGTGGGTGGCTTTTGGAAAAATCGTTTCTTCTCGCTCACCCATTTCGCAGCAAAACGAAAAACGAGCAGTCTAGTTTTAGGAAAAATCGTAAAAAAAATCTTTTGCTTCCAATTTGCCAAATAACCGAGGTAAATGGGACAGGCTTCCATAACTACAACGTCAGGAGGAGCGCGCGAGGTGGGAAAGTTTTTATTTTCCGTCAACCTTGATGCAGGCGTGGAGCTTCGTGCCTCCAGCAGTGCCGCCGTTTCAGTCACTCTCAACAAAGAAACATCGTTTGGATCGCTCCTGTAGAAAGCAGTGGTAACGCTTTGGAATATTTGTTCTGATGTGTTTGTGTGCAAGTTTACTTGTTTCTTCTTTTGTAGCTCTCCAAACACAGTTCATCATCCAGTGATTTATATATCAAACTGGCAAAGCTTTTGCGTGACTCCCTACAGCAATGGCTAAGTTTCCTGTAAAATTGCTAATGCCAGGGAGAAAAACGCTAAATTGATTATCCTCAAAGAGCAGGATGAGGCGAAACGGAAAATATCAACACATAGATACTAATTGAAATTTAATCACATGGTAATGTGGTACCGAGGCTTGTTTTTTTACTCAAAACTCTCCGCTTCTTACAGTTCTATGTTATAAGAATTATCGTCTTACTATTCATGTTTTTTACCACATCTACAAGAAACAAATACTTAGAAATTAAATAACCCGATTATTATACGTGTTAAAACAATCTACACAACAAATGGCTTAAATATTAAAATGAACCATTTTCTTAATTAAGTTTAAACAAAGTTAAAATTTAACTGACTCAATACAAACAATTCAATAGCCAGCTAATTAAAACAAATTTTAAAAGGAATGTTTAGCATTTCAAAAACATGTTTTAGACTTATTGGATAGTTGATTATAGAAAACATTAGTTACTAACACTCAGCAGGAAATTCCTATTGAGATATATTGACTTAAATTATTATAATACTACTGGAGCGTCATCCTCATACGTAAAAAACCCATCAGTGCAGATATATACATAACTACGTATAATACCTCCGTTTCCTTTATGAAGTATTTTCCAATGCTTGTTGGTTTGAGAACCTTTATCTCTATTGTAGGAAACATCAACAATAATTCCGTGCCAATCTATTAACCAACATGATGTATTCCCCTTTTCTACTACCTCTCAGTCGAACTCATAACAGCCCGCAACCGAGAAAAACTTTAGACAGTTCAAATTTGGCACAAAGTAAGACATACGGGGACACTTTCCACCATTTGGAAATCGCTTTAGCAAATCACGCGGTAACTAACCTTTCTTGTCGCTAGCCATAACTTCCCGTTCTTTGAACGGCATACAGCCGACAGAACCCATAAAAATAAAAATCATCCCTTCGTAACGGTCGATTACATAAGGGCTTGTGAAAAAATCCGTTTTCCATTCATGGACTACCAGAATGTCACCAAAGGAAAGGAAAGTTCAACGGCGTCGTTAGAATAGGTTGGGGATAAAACATGGAAAAGAGAATGTTGTAAAAAAACACATCCATCTCCAATTCGGTCGCTATGCATGAGACTAATCAATCCGATAATGTCCTGAAATCATGCAAACCCTTGGGTAGGAACTGAAATTGAGTTTTTTTTTCAAACTTAAAAAACATAAATCAGCGTGTCCCATCTGTAAGCGAACGAGGCTCAGTTACGTTTGCATTTTATCTGTCATATTTCAGCAAACACTATTGGATGGTTAGCTCCCTAGTGGTAACCCTTTGCCTTTAACGATTTCCTAAAAAAATAAATCCAAAAACTATTAGGAGGAAATATCAAAAGAAAGTCGACTATACAAACTACTGGAAATGACACATTTACAACTCGCACCGTGTTACGTCTTTTCAGCGGCATCCTTGTTGGCTGGTTGGCGGGTTCGTAAGACGAGTGCTCTCCGATTCCGGAATTTTTCTTTCCCCTTCGTTCGATTTTTTTCGATGTGTTTTCGGTCGTGCTTTCGGCCAGATAATTAATCAAACCGTCATACGGATAGAGACGCGAGGGTGGTTCAGTTTTCGAAGGACGGAATATTCTAACAATAATCGCTGAAACTGACGGGCTTCCGAAGGTAATCCTACCCGTTATGGCTAAAAATACTATCACTCCTCTGCCGCCTGCTATGTTACGCAATCGTTCCACGACGGCACGAAAAAGCGATCGAATTAAAGGAAATTTATATAGCACACTCCCGGGGATGACACGATTGGCGATTGAAAATGATAGACACTACACAAAAAGCTAGTTTCGTTGTTTTCCAACAGGCTGTTGTTCCACAGACAAATTAGCGATAAACTTCCGCGCGCGGCAAACGAACCTACGAACGCAGCGATTAAAAAAAGCACAACGAACGCGCGATGACGTTTAATACACACGATTGCCTACCCGCCAGGCGCTTACAAATAGGATCACCCACACTCTGTAATCGGGGATCACGGCAATCTCTTCGCACTTGCTAGAGCCACCGAACCGTTCGATGCCGTTTTTCCGCCTGAATAAATTTAGATCGATCAGGATTTAATCGATTTTTCCACTACCGTTAAATACACCCAATGTTTGCTTTAATTGTTTTGCACTTTGTTTTTTTTTCTTTTGAAAACTTTTAAGTGCTGTTGCGAGACCACGGTAAGGGTTGGGTAGTTTAAACAAGTTCGTCTTTCCTCTATTCGTTGTTATCGTTCTTTCTTTTTCTCTTTCGTTCTTTCTCGCTCTAGGTCAAACACGTACACAAATATAGGCGCGCGCAAACAGAACACGATTGAAGGATATTTCGATTTTACTGTTTATCGTGGGTAAATAGCGACCTTTCACTCCGACTGGGATCGCCTATTTTGCGTAACCATGGTTTCGATTACAATCGAATGCTACTGCTAACTGTTTTGCGTTTTGCCTTCGCATATCTAAAACGATTCGATTTTTGGAAGTTCCTGCACAACAATTTCAAAACAAAGATTGAATTGGATTTCGGATTCAGTTCCAGATAAACAACGCAACGGACTTGAAGGTTACGTAAAAAAATGTGTAAAAAGGATCGCTTTATTAATCGCGCTGACATATTTATAAATGTATAATACTTAGGTATAAAGAATGTACAAAAACAAGTGTTGTCAAAATATCATCAGTGTTGTTCACATGCAGTCAATTATAAGATCTTGTCGTGTAAGGCACTTTTCTGCGGAAGCGACACAATATCATTCACGTTGTGGTTTTAAATTTTCTAATGTAGAAATTATTCATCCTTCGATTTCAGTGCCACCGTACGCTCACTGAACACTGGTACTAATATATCCTCGAATAGGCTGACGCACACCTCTGTATTAGTGTATACGAAGCTCGTGCGCCGCTAATCCGATTATTGCACGAGATGCAGATGACGACCAGTTAATGAGCCTATAGTGTACGAGACAACAATGAGTTTAGTCACGCTAATGGCCTCCGGGGTGGATAAAACGAATAGTACGGACAACGGTCTGAATTATTTTCGCGTATAGTGCATACATTTCGAGCTTGTTGCCTGTGTGTATTGCTGGGCATTCTACCATTACAATAATCTAGTTGTCTTTGTATTTCGTCTCACTAGAATAAATAAGCAGTCTCTGAGGAGTTCCCCGATCCCTAGAGAGCCCTTTTTCCGACACGCCGGAACAAGGCACCCTTTTGAGAACCATTGGTATGGTACAAAGCTTAGACTTTTTTATATAGAAGAACCAGCTCCAAAACCAGAACCGTCCTAAACTATCGATATCAACGTTAGCAACCTACTAGGTCCACCATCCTCCGCTCCCCGGAGAGCCATTTTTGCGGCGAATCAAACGGAATCGAACGGGATGTAATGCAGGCGTCTAATGAGCAACAAGGGAAGCTCCGGCAGGCATACGCTCACCACGAACAGAACCGGACTGAAGACCAGCAGCAAACCGGCCCAGATAGCCACCATCCAGATCGTGTTGGCTCCAATCAACGTGAGCGTCATTATTGTTCACGGTTTCTTTCCTCCTGACCTGACCTGCCGCTGTGTGTCCTGTGCGCTTTTTAACACGGAGGATTGTGCTAAGCTGTGTGCTTGAAAGGTGTGCTTAAAAGGGTAATAGCTCGAGGTCCTCACACGCCCTGGGTAGTAGGTTGTGTTGCGTCGAAACTGGGCTGGTTGAAAGGTTTAAACCGTCCCCTTTCGAACTACGAACGCCACCTAGAAAGAGTAGTAAGAAATAAGAAAACAGAACAGAGGATTAGTAAAACAAGAAGCAATGCGTTGTTTGAAAGTGAAACGGTGCCTTCCGGGATGATTAAGACCTAATTAATTCATTTACACGTATCACGGTCGCAAGAAAACGCTACCTATTACCCGTTAAGTGATTCACTGTAAAACTGAAGAATTTAATCGCAATTAAATAAGCCGTTTTCATTAGGTGTAGCACAACAGAATCCCAATCCTCTAATTTTCATTCTTTAAACAATTTTACATTTTAGTCTTTTTACTATCTTGAGGACTGGAGCTTCTTTAGTTGTTACGAATTTCCATCACTTTCCACAAGTAGACCCATCCTTACCGCGCATTCGATAGTGATACCATCCGAAGAGTTCCTACTTGTGGGGGGTAAAGTGGAAGTGTAAGCGGGAGATAAGGATAAGCACACCTTTTGCTGACAACCGTAAAATGTCGTCTCTCAACAAGAACCGGGAGCTCGCGTAAATGCCTTGCGTTTCTGACCGCCGTCCCAGGGTATGCGTCCCCTCAATTGAAAGAGCTGACATGAAAAATGGAAAAGTCATCAATTGACGCATCCCCCGGTACGGTACGTTCTGGATTTTGTACGTGCTGTCATTCGCAGTGGCTTTCCGGTGCCAGCTTTGGGATACTCATCATGCTGCTGGTTTGGGCATGGGGGAGCAATTTACGGTCAGAACATCTTCCTTTTCTTGTCCACTCGCACCATCTTTATGATGGATTCGTGGATGGATGAAATGCGTTCGTGCCGCACTCTAAACGAGCGTATTTTCGCACGTACCAAAATGGACCACAACTAACAACAGTTGTTTCGTTTTTCGCTCACAACGGCTCGCCTCGTTAGGAGGTATGTATATCGGGTGGGAAGGTGGTATAGCCGCGAAGGCGTTTGCTCCACTCCGATGTTTGTTCGCATTTGATTAATCATCTCGCAGCTTCTCGAGCCACGGTCATTTGCGGGCCGAATCGTTACGCAGACACCATCGTTCACCCTGACCTGGCGCGGTCGCTTACGGCGTTGATGTTTATGACGAATTATATGGCAACGGGGAGGGGGAGTAGCCATCTATTGCGTGCCCATCGTACGCCGGTACGTTGTGCACACAGCGGCGCAACATTAAATATCAAAAACTAACATCTCGTGCGACGATTGCGCTCTTGCTCACACAACATGCACTCTCATTACGCGACCTTCACCACCCGCCGATTACCGGCCAGCAGCTTGAGAAACTTGACCAACTTATGAAAACGATGGGCTGCGTAATTAAACCTTTCACGTTCTCTTCAGATGCGGCCCTTAAAAACTGATAAATGTGTCATAAATTTAAGTTTGCTCTTACTTAAAACCAAGGTCACCGTGAAAGGCGGAAGATATAGTTTAGGAAGTTTTTTTTGTACGGATGTATCAATCATTCATCCATAACTTGCGTGCAAAATTCCATTCTATAAACTTCAGACGATTTTGATCTTGATTTTAGCGCTCATGCAGAACACCTACACGATCGTTCCATTTGGTAGGTTCTTGGTCTTGAAAACTACCACAACACAATTGGTTTGTTATGCTTGGCGGCGTTTCCTTTGCTCTTTTTTGTTCTACAGTCATTGAACCGGAACGATGATCAAGGCGTACGCGCTCAAGAACTGAGCGTTCCGACACGAGTGACTAATGATGCCGCGAGTTCGAAGAGATTGTGCGTCACACAATTCAAACGCCAAGAAATCCCCAAACATAAAATTCGGCGTGGAATTCCCCATAATATCTACTCGTTGGAGAAAATAGGTTGTACAAGGTTTTTACAAAATTTAAGGCTTGGAAAGTTTTGCGTTAAATATGTTCATTCTTAGAAACAGAGAACGTGAATCAATGAAACCATCGTACGGGTACGGTGCGCCGGAACATGTTAATTAAATCACCGCGATGGTAAACCACATGGAGACTATCGCCAAAAGCTAAAAAATCACCGAACCGATAGATGCCGACGACGAAAACCAGTTCACGATGGTTTACGATACTACTGCACTCGGAGCGGCCGAGCTCCATTCATTTGCACATATTTTCAAAAAGAAACACCTTTCTATTTTCTGTTTTGTTCCACACGGAAACGTGAGGACGGAAATATGTTGACTATAGGATAGGTATTTTGATCAACTGATTTTCGTGAGTGTTGCTAACTTTCTCACTAGCGCTGTGCGATGGCACTTAGCTACCGGATCAAGTTTTTTCTGAGCTTTACGAGTTTGATATTTAAGATTTAATAAATCGGTAATCTATTTTATTTTCACACTTTGTATAAAATAAATTATCAATCACTTAAACCAGACAATTGAGAAAAAAAACACCACCAGTAAATTTACACCAGCGGGTTATTTGGAATCATTATTGATTCGTACTAGCTTTTGCCTCGAAATAGTGATTTCATTTCCATTCCATTCCATCTTTTTCCGTGAGAGTTTCAGTACTTGTTTCAATCTGTGTAAACTACGGTCACGATCCCTTCCCGCACCGGTACTAAATTATTCAAGTTCTTAATTGTTTCACGACACTCCTCAGGGGAACCGACAGTGGCGCACACACTAATAAATTATTCGATTGAATCCCACTGCATAAACTATTTATCACTTTCCTTTCAATTAGCAAATCGATAGAACACACTCTTACACACCTTCACCTGCTGCTCGGAACACTTTGGAGGGTAATAATTCTACTCATTTGCCAGTTTTCGATGATATAACTTCGGACAGGGGAGCCTAACCGGTGCCGCAAAGATATGCCCATCGGTTTTAACGAAAGTAACTTTCAAAACCATCGGGCTCCAGTCAGTGAATGAAATCACCGATATGTTATTTGTAACCATTAGTCCAACAACTTCATCAAATAGTAACTTTCAATACGTACTTCGTGTAGGTCGGATGATGATTCTATTACTTTGCTGCTTCCCTGAGCACGCTGGGCCAATGCAACTGCGGTTCGCAATTGCGTTTTTCTCACACCGAACAATTTAATCACGACCACGCACTTCGAGAGACTGACCAACGCACGCACTCTTATCTCCACAGATCGTTTGATGATGATGGAGCAAGCTCGGGATGGTCAACAACCTTCGGATTTCGAAACAAAACGTCACACTCGCGTGAGCCCTCTTTTGGGATCGCAACGGGTTTGTACAGGCCGCGACTATGACATAAAACAAGCGCCCACCACTTCACCACCGGTGGACTGGAGTTCGATTCGATTACACCACCTCGCCGCTACTGCCGAAGTCTGTCTCGAAAGTAATAGTGGTGGCCTAGCTCTACCCCCGAGCGTGTAGTGCTTCTCGTGGCCAGTGTCGCGAAACTACTGAAACTAACCTGCATCACCGTACCATCGCCTAAGCCTTTTGCAGCGTGCGTTGTTGCTGCTACAGCGGTAGAGAGGGCTGCAGGTTGTGGCACAGTCGACGTGAAAAAAAGGCTGTCCGCCCGATATGATCGACAATATTACGCACACCACTACCATGCCACGCGCTGGACAGGCTGGTGGAGAGAACTGGTTCTACCTACGTGTGTATAGGCGAGCAGAACGCAGGTATTTTTTTATCTTTTTTCATGGCTTTAATACGAAGAGCATTGATCTTGTTGTTTTTTGCCTTTTGTTTCGTCCAGCCAGTGTAATTGTGATGGTATAAATCGCTCTATCTGATCTTTATCTTCCAATCTTTCTATATTGTCTATTGCGCATTTTTTTCGTTTCCTTCATTTTCCTTTCCGTTAAGCGTTCATTGTTTACAAACAGATCTCTATGGCATTATCCATCTATCTAAAAATAAGTTCCTTGATGGGCATTGGATATAAAAAATATACTGGGCAGGTATTTTATGATGTAAAGAAAAGGCTGTCTATTTATAGAACTTCCAACGCGTTCTTTGATCCACAAATCCATCAATTCCGGTCTAACATAAGTCAGCACCTACCACAAAAACGACATAAAGTTACAGTCACAACCTAACAAAAATCGGTGAGATTAAACGGCGACACCGGTCGAAGGTGAACCAGCATGGTTGAAGGTCTCCATGGGCCTTGTAAATGAACATATTGTAATTGGTGTGTGAGAGTGCGAGAAAAAAACCCAAGCGCATTGAAACAACCTCCGAGCGATAAAGACGTGCGCAAGAAGGGAATCTTGTTGAGGTTGGAGCAAAACATTCATGCTGCTCAACGCTGGGTGATGGTACCGGCGAACTAATTAATCGTTTTAGGCTTCCTACCTTGTTCATGCGGTTTGTAGATATATACACAACAGAGTTTTTTTTTGTCCGGTAACTTAACTAAGACGAAACGTATAGTTAAGCATATTAAACGTGAATAATATAAGTTTAATTTCTTACGCACATTGCATTGCTACAAACGGCATACAAAATATTACCAGAACTCTAGGGATACTGTTTGATAGTGCCCATTAGCATAATTCACTTATTTGAGAAAAAATAAGTTAAAGAATCCAAGATAATGCCATTTGATATGGTCGTTATGTGTTTGGCATTTACATTTTTTTATAAATAAATGGAAAACAATGAGAAAAAAAGGAAATTATCTGAAAATATCTAATCAACCTTTTGAAACAATAACAATATTTGTACTAAAAATTAAAATTGACCCATTCAAAGTAAATATCCCATAAGTGATTAAGTGTGTTTCCAATAGTTTCAATTTTTTAATCAGACACCACGTCGTATGTTGTGTACAGTGGCAATTCTTTCATACAAGTTGAACACAACGTATCACCGAAGCAATCCAAAACAAGCTATACCCGTCGGGCGTATAATACAAAACCACCACCGGAGAAACCAATTCCAGCGATGGGTTTGGAAATGAGCTTCCATCAACTTAAAGAACCGACAAAAAGGGCTCATTTGACTTCCACCTTCCCTTCCTATCATCCATTCAAACACATCCTCACATAACTGGATACTTACATGATGTAGTAGTAGCTGTCCCGATCGGCTGTTTTATGAGATCTCATGGCACCGCTCGCTCCTCCACCGACAGAACCGGATCGGTTGCTACCGCCGGCGCTGCCGCTCGTCGCTGACGACGACGAAAACGGGAGGCTCGTCGAAGATGGCTTCATTGACGTCATGGCTGACACTTGGCCGAACAGATTTCGCAAGTTGTCCATGGTCAACCGCCTACTGCTGAAGCACTGCTTTGCTCTTCGAGTCACGAGAAGAAGCTAGTAGACAATCTCCGACGCAATAATAATAAAACCGAATATTCCGTACCAATCCTCTTCGATGTTTCTTGTCAGCTTTGTTTGGTACGTGATTTCGGTTTAGATCACTTCGTGAACTGTTCGAATATTACTGGAGAGGCGGAGAAACGGAACGCTAGCGAATCCTGTTTATCAAAGAAGCTGCTGGCACGCACATAAAACCACACTCAGACCGACTGAAAACAACCTGCGAACGAAACGGAAGAAGCAAACCGATTGTGAGAAATACAGCTGCGAACATACGAGAGACACCTCTAGACGCTTTTTTCTCCTCCTCCTCCCCCTCCTCCTCCTTTTCGATTCCCGAGCGTTGTGTTGTGTTTGATAATTCAATTTTGGGGGCACGCAGCCGCTTATCAAGCCTCGCATTTTGCTATGTTTGTTAAAGCAGTGGGGAGAATGTTTGGCGGGAGGTAAGACCAATCGAATGGCCTTTATTTGTGTCGTTTTCTGTAATCTTTTCTCTATCTTCCCTGGTCGTCGTGGCTATACCAATCCTGAAAAAGCAGGAGGCTTGTTGTCAAGGCCACTCCATTAAACCGATCCCCCGTACAATGCGGGTCAGCTAAAGTGTGTGATGAGCTCTTAACGAGAAGGCAGGCAGCACTCCGTATCAGCATTGCTTTAGCTTTCACTCGAACAACCATTGCAGGTTGATTAAATTTAGCCAATTTACAGTGACGCCATTTACTCTTTGTGCGAAAGGACATTGTCATCCCTAACGATGGTTAGTTTACTTTTGCGTAAAATTTATTAACAACAAAAAAGGAGGCAACTGTACCGTGCTAACCAAAATAAAGTAAAACCATTCAGTTTGTACAGGATGGTTCATAATGTATCAACCCCCAATAATGTAACAAAACCTCCAATCAACGCCTTAGCATATGCAATCGGCAATACAAGTGTACAAAAGTCGCTAGTTACTTCTCCGTTTTCCCTTTCGGCCCAACTATCGGAATTCATTGGCGGTCCTTAACCGGTTGCCAGCATTTTACTGGAGTATGTATGCTCTTATATGCAAAGTATATTTCATACTCTCTTTTAACCACAATCCCCAGCAGGGTAATTGTACCAGTTTTCGGTAACACAATGCAGTAGTTTTGATAAAATCATATCCATGAAACATTGTATAAAGTTGAAACTAAAAAAAAATAACTCTCACTAGCCTATTTCCTGTTTGCTCAACACTACACACACACACCGTTCGTTCTATCTCGTCCACTACTGCATCACTGCACTATCCTCCCCTTTTAGTAGGCTAGGTGTCTCGAGACGCACGACGCTCACCACGAATCAAAGTGGGCAAAGTCGAAGCGAGCTCATTTTATAGTGTGGTATACATGCAAGCTCCGAGATCTGAAAGGGTACAAAGTACAATCCGAAGCTTCTCACGGGGTGACCCTGTTCAAATCGTGTGGTGGGGTTTACTTTAGTTGGTTAGCTAGTTGGCACAGCGACACAGACATGCTGCCGAACACATCCGTCTTCCGGTAGCCACAGCTTTATGTTACTGACCGCGCTGTAAAGTCGAAAAGGATCTTTACCCTTCATTAAAAATAGCACGTCAGCGTTAAGCGACGACGAAGAAATTCCTGCTTTGCCATCAGCAAGCAAGGTGAAGATAATATTCGTAATAATCTTCTATTTTTCATGCCAGCGGTACAAAAGTATTGATACATCGGGTGTAATTTAAACACAGCTCCAAATTGCGTATCAGAGATAAAATATGATAAGTTGTTATGTTCAATTCTTTCCCAACACAGTCCCCGATAAAGCGATCGTTCATAGTGAAGGTAAAAGAGATTACGAAAATCGTATTTTAAATCGCCCTATCTGCATCTGCAGGTCAAGCAGGTCAAAACAAAACTCTAACGTGTGTGTGTGTGTGTGTGTGTGTGTGTGTGTGTGTGTGTTTATGTGTATTGGTGGACCTACGGTGGGTGTGTGTGCGACTGTAGCAGTTGCGTCCGGGGGCCTGATTTCTGCTAGCAAAACAAAAACAAATATCCTCTCCCTTTCCAGTATTTTTTTTCTCGTCGCTTTGACGGTCTTTATCACTTCTTTTATACATCCTCTCAATATCTTCAAGAAAACGTTGCCATGTTTTTTTTTGCAGATTTTTGCGCTCTTACCATTGTTTCATTATGCCATTTCTAATCCGGTATTAAATAACGCTCGAAAAAAGACACAAAATCACTTCCCGAGTAGGCCGTAGCAAGGTGATGATGGCGTACATTCGACACATTTATTATCTCTTTTATGAGCTATTTTTGGCACAGGGCCTACTACACCAGCACTATGCTACGGAGCAATGATGTTGGTGTGCTGGCTGGCACATACACCGTAACGCGATCATACGATGCGTTCGTGTGGTTGCTGGGCCATCTGGAACCGACAGTGGGGAAGAACTCTTGAAACCTCGCCCCAAACACGATTATGTTTGTCCGACGGTGCGAGCAAAACAATCCAGAAAACATATAATTTCCATCGTAAAGTACACAACGTTCACGTGCTCCACCTGACTGATCCTCATAGCTGCGAGACTAAACTCCATCGGGATTTTTCTAATCGTCAGTTTGAAAAGCTTTCCTGCTTTATGATGACTTTTGACAGTTTTTTTTTTCTTCCCTCTCGTAAAACAACACACACAGCTCACAGTGCGACGCTGGTAAGGACACAACTTTTAATTAAATTTACACCACCAGCCAGCCCTCAATCTCCAGCGGAATTCCGAAACACCATGAAAAACCCACCTTTATTTTGGATTCACGCTGGACTTGTTTCACTGACACACTATACACTGCCGCTATGTTTGACCGGATATGTTACGTTTAGTTTGTAAAGCACTTATATAGAAACTTCCTCAAAACTGGGCGACCAGTTGGAACTCTGATTGTTTTATGCTGCTGCGCTCGGTACCAGAACTGGAATTGAAAAACGGCGCACTTGACGAGCTCGGCCTTTATACACCGCGGCGCACACAAACATAACACCACAGTCTTCGCAATCGTAAGCGCGCACACATTTGCACGGCTATGTGTGACAGCGGAGTGCAGACAAGCGCGAGAACGAGATGGAAAACAAACAAACCATTCCCCTTTGCAGCGAAAATGTGTGTGTTGGTTTTGATGTATGTTTTCTTTCCTTTTCTCTTTTCTAGCGTATATTTTCTGTTTCGCGACTACCTGACAAACTTTCATTATCCTTTTTTGTCTGAGCAGAAATTGAATGTTCAAAACAGATTTTATGCATTTTTCGGAATGATTGGATTGGAAAACCATGTCTCGCCTTTCCAACCAGTAGTGGAAATTTTCTCATAAAAAATACCAAAAAAGAACAGACGCTACCCTTAACAAATGATATCCGACGAAATGCTGAGATATTAAATATAACCCTAAAAACGAATCATATCAGAAAAATCAAAACAAATCAAATCCGCAATTAAAGGGTCGTAAGTGTTTTGTATCTCTGTAAATGAACTAGCTACCTGAGCACAATATTTTAAATCCCCACGCGGGGGTTCAGCTGCAGGGCGAAGTGGAAAATTTCCAAAACTCGTTACCAACGAATAGAGGCGGTTCCGAAAATTGTACCCACTGTAAAGTGGAATGGAAAACTACCAGACACAACCGAAGCAAATGGTCGACGGGTACCAATCGGCTGAGTTATGGAAATTTTTTAGCAAATATACTTGTTACCAATGTTACAAATGATGCGCCAAACAACGATACAAATGATATGAGGAACTTTCTTTTAAAATCCAATTACTCAAATTGGATAAAAATAAATTTCAATTTAATATTCATAATTACATGATAAAAAATTAATAAAACCGTAAATTCTATTCTGCATGTTTTGTAAACCATGCTTATACACGTGTACACTACAATAGTTTTACAATTAGTTTTACCATAACAACCGATGAATACTAAACATCGGTTAGACCAATTTGACGAATGTTGTTGCGTACGCAACGATAGGTTTGAATTTAAAACCGTTGTAACTTGTTGCCTGGAATCGTCGTCGTTGGCCCAAATAAACAGAAATATCTTAGAACGGCCCAATGTACGAAACTGGCGATAAGAATAGGATGTGAAAACATAAAACGCAAAAATAATT